>JANEHK010000149.1:197103-221770 GCA_025960845.1 Tachycineta bicolor | reverse complement strand
TTCACCTGGCAGCTGAGGGAATCCGGCCAGGCCTCAGGCCAGCTCCCCCCCAAAAAAAGGGGGGAGCAGCAGGCCCAGTTCGATGTTACCTGTCTCTCTCAGGCCAAAGGAAAGAAGGAAAAAGGACCCACCTACAGGAAATTTGTGGGGTTTTATATGGTACTTCCCAAAGTCGCAGCTAACAATTTCAGTGGTTAGAACAGATGCCAATATTCCAACTAACTCTCTGATAGGTCCCTGTCTCTTCCAAAGCAATTCCCAGGTCCTGACCTGGAGAATTATTCTACATTCTTCTATAACTAAAAAACCAAACTGTACTAACCATGACATCTCCTCTCGAGTTTCTTGTGATTCTCCTCTATCTTATATCCTAATTTCTGCAGATGTGCTTCCACAGCTGCGATTCTTGCATATGTTGGGCCATGCATGGCATCTGTATATGCTCAGAGCTTCTTCACCATATCAAGCACCGTCTCCTCCCTGTTGTCCCACTTCATTATTGCTAAAGCAGAAACGTATTCTTGTGGCCCAAGTTTTTACCACATCACGGATGTACACAGTACTAAGTCTGGGTTCTTAGTTGTTTGGTCGTCTGAGAAGACAATCTCTGCCAGTGCCATTTCTCTCAAGCATTGAATCCCTTGTTCAATGGTCTTCCACTGGGTTTGCTGCATATAGAGATCATCTGCACACACATATCTTTGCCCCACACTTCCCAAGATCCGTACCCAGACACTGAGGGTCACCCCCCCCCCCCCCCCCCTTACCATTCCTTAGTCAAAAACCGGATCATGTGAAAGGGATCCCAAAAGCCTTGCTTCAGTACTGCCCAGAATTGTAGCCTTGCCTGCAGCATCCCAAAGATGGACTAACCGACTAATTATAGATTCATTAGATCGTAGAGTGTAATTCTTTCTTAGGCCACGAAGGTCCTTCAGGGAAAAGGACTCAATAGTGGCTTCTGGTTTTGAGTCAGTTGCTGGCTTTGAGGGTCCTTCCCCCACATCATCATCATCCCCTGGCCCGATCGGTTTTGGTTTTGTTCTTCTTTCCCGTGGTAGCGACTGTCAGTACCTTAGTCTCACTGTCTGGTTTAGCTGCTGGTTTAGGCTCACTGGATGGTTTAGCTACAACCTGAGTAGCTGGTGTGTTGGCTGCAGCCTGAGTGACTGGGGTAGCTGATGATTTATCTCCCTGCTCCCTGCCTCTATCTGCTGCCCTATAGTATTTAGCAGCATGCGATAAGCATATGCCAGGGCCCAGATTATTGAAATGAGCTTTTTAGCATTAAAATCATCATGGCACTTCTCTTCCAGATATTTCCCCACCTCATCTGGGTTCTGAATTTGTTCACATGAAAATTCCCAGTCTAGGGGATCAGAAAATTTCTTTCAGGGTCTGGCCCATTCTCTCCCATTCTCCACACCACTCAGGATTTTCCATGCCTGGGTCTTCCCCTGGGTCAGGGGTCTCATCAGCTCCTCTGGACATACCAGCCCTCACTCAAGACACACTGCAGACCATATAGAGGAAGCTCACCAGATAAAATACAGGAAAGTAGTCTCTAACATTCAGGGGAAACTGAACATTCTCAAAAAGTGATGCAACAGATCCAAAAGAGGAGAAGGAAAGGCTGAACAGCTTCATCTTCTGCTCCTCTGCCAACAAACTGGGTGCAATTACTAATAAATCCCCAAAACATGCTACTGAAACTGGGACACAGGGTAGGACGAAGAAACCGTAAACCATACATATCTTGAACAAACTCCAGTGCCTTTGTAAACTCCATATAAATCATTATCACCACACCCAGCAAAATAGCTATTCTAATCTGTGCCCCTCTTCTGTAAAAGCTATGTGTTAGGGACAATACTGGAGCAATCTCCAGATAAGAAAATAAGCCTAGGGACCAGAAAGGTATTAAAAGCTCAGAAAAGCCTAGGGACCAGACACATGAAGGCCTCCACCCAGAGAGACGTTATGAATTCAAGCAGCATGGCTACCCACTGTTTTATCCCAATACAGAGTAATTGAAACCAAAATGCCATCAGTAAAGTTTTTTTCCACTGTCTTGAGCCATGTGCTGGGCATCATGAATGTATTTGTCCTGATTTAGGGAAAATTTGGGAGGAAACTTCCAAAGGGCTCCCTCTAGAAAGCAGATTCAAGCAGCCCCTCCAACAACTGGTTTGGGAAAAGATTTCCTTGGAGAAAAGTGGAAAAAAACCCCTGCTTATTTAACAAGCAAAGTATTCACAAGCATTAAAAAATGTTGAATAATATTAAACAATAAAACCTCTTGCTGTTCTGAAGAGATGGCAAATTCAAAAAGTCCTTTTCGTGGGGTGTAGCTTGGCATGCTCAGTCTTATCAGTCCCTCCAGCACTGGAAAATGCTGCGTGCTGGGCCCCGGTGGGCCACAGGTGCAAGGTCCCAGTGTTTTTCTGGGTTTTCAGTCCAGAGTGGGTTTGATCAGTTCTAAGAAAAAGATAAGCCACAGTCCGGGGAACTTCTTTGCCTCAGCCAGCTAAAAACTAACTAAAAGCAAAGGAGAGCTCTCTCCAGCTGTCCCTGCTGCAGACAACACAGTCTGTGAGAGAGAACGCAGGGAAACAAGTACAGTTTCTGAAAACTGTGTGCTTCTTTCCCCCCCCCCCCACCCCCCCCCTTCACTCTTGGAACTAGTCTTAAATGTGCAGAACTTAATATACAGCATAAATAGAACAGACTATTGGGAACAGAAGCATCATAAAGTCACCCTAGGACATTCTACCCCTTATCCCCATATTGTCAGCTTACTACCAAAACTAGTATATATTCTAACTCTACAAACACATACATTTATACATACATATATATATATACATATATACAGTATACAGCTATATACAGACAATGGCAGTGACATTCAGCAAACAGTGATATATATGTATGGTTCTACATCACCATCTACATCACCTTCTGATGAACTCTCAAGGGTGGAGTAGTGTCTCCTTATCTTCACAAATGTCAACTCCCTCCAGGGTAGCACCAACGGAGTCACAGCCACCCTGAGGGGGCTATCTCTGTTAATGGGCCATAATGGCTCAGCAGCATAATGGGCAGCTTTAACAACTCAGGCTAGTAAGAACTCCCCAAAATATCCTATGACTCCTAGGATTACATCACTTCATTGTGAAACTCCTTGCCTTGGGGGAGGTACCACCTGAACACCATCTTATATAATCTTGAGGTCTGGGGACTTGGGACACCACCATCACCACTGGACATTCAGATGAGGACTCAAATTTCCACAGGACCACTGCTTTCAACAAGACCACATCCATCACTTGAACAACACTGCAACCACTGCTTAATCGGATTGTGACAACCACCCCTGGCCAACAGGGGCTAGGTTGTACTCTGACTTTGTAGTTTTAAGCTGAGTTTTTTTCTGTACTGTTGCATTTATTATAATCTTTGTATTAAATTGTAGCTCAAACTTAAAATCTCTTTCAAGGTATTTGTGTGGGGGTTACTTTGTCCCACTGGTTTACCTTCAAACCAGCACATTCCTCTTAAAAGCCTTACACTGGGTAATTAGACCTTCCAGAGGGAGAATTGGAGGAATAGTGGAAGAAGGGAGAAGTGACAATCAAATGAATGAACAGCATTCATCTGATGTCAGTACAAACGCATATGTAAATAGCCATGCTCTGCTGAGAAGTGTCATTTACCCAGATGAGATTTCTTCCCTGACAAAACTCCCCCCCATATATCAGTTTCCTTCTGGAATGGGCCATTGCCACACAGCACTGAATAAATCTCTCATTCATTCACTCTCAGAAGGCCAAATGCGATAGTGCAATTTAAAACAGGAGTTGCTATAGGCAAAACCAAATATGGTGAAATATTGGCAAAGTCACCATGACTTTTGGTTTGAGAGGGGTGTTTGGAATTTCTTTTAAGAAACAGCACATGCAGTTCTGGACTATTATCCACAAAGCCTTAATCACCCACAGTTTTAGAATAATAGAATCCTAGAATGGTTTGGGTTGGAAAGGACCTTAAAGATCATCTAGTTCAAACCCCTCTGCCATGGGCACGGACACCTTCCACTAGACTAGGTTGCTTAGAGCCCCATCCAACCTGGCCTTGAGCACTGACAGGGATGGAGTATCCACAACTTCTCTGGGCAACCTGTGCCAGTGCTTTACCACCCACACAGTCAAAATTTTCTTCCCAATATCTAATCTAAACCTGCCCTCCTTCAGTTTAAGGCCATTCCCCCTTTTCCTATTGCTACACAACCTTGTGAAAAGTCCTTCTCCAGCCTTCTTGTAAGTCCCCTTTTGTTACTGGAAGGTGCTCTAAGGCTTCCCCAAAGCCTTCTCTTCTCCAGGCTGAAAAACCCCAACTAGCTCAGCCTGTCTTCATAGGAGAGGTGCTCCAGCCTTCTGATCATCTTCATGGTGTCCTCTGGACTCTCTCCAACAGGTCCATGTCCTTATGCTGAGGACTCCAGAGCTGGATGCAGCATTCCAAGTGGGGTCTCACAAGAGCAGAATAGAAGGGGCAGAATCACCTCCCTTGACCTGCTGGTCACACTACTTTTGCCACATCCCAGGATGCAGTTGGCTTTCTGGGCTGTGAGTGCACACTGCCAGGTCATGTTGAGCTTCTCATCCACAAATACCTCCAAGTCTTTCTCCCCAGGGCTGCTTTCAAACCATTCTCTGCCAAGCCTCTACTTGTGCTTGAGATTCCCTGACCCAGATGCAGGACCTTGTGCTTGGTTTTGTTGAACTTCATGAAGCTTGCACAGTCCCACCTCTCAAACCTGTCAAGGTCCCTCTGGATGCCGTCCTTTCCCTCCAGTGTGTTGACTGCACCACACAGCTTAGTGTTGTTGGCAAACTCTCTGAGGGTGCATGTCACCGAGACACACAAAGCAGCCACACGCAGACAAGAGGTTTCGCAAAGCAGAGGTTCCTCCGATCCGGCTCAAGCTGAGACAGACGGAGAGAGAGGGAGCCTCTTTGTTTTATTTCTTACTTTTTTATACATTTGTGGGTCTAGCAGAAGATTGGCTTCTGGGGTTTTTCACCTTTCAGCCAAGTGGCTAAACCAACTGTCAGTTACAATTGTTTTCAGGTTAGAAATATGCAAAGGACAGAGAATGAAAAACAAAGGATTTGTTTATGCTACATCTGTGGGAAAAGGTAGAAAACTGCTCTAATATTCTACAGTAACTAAAAGATCTGACTCCATTTATGAAAATTCAAAAAGGCTTTAAAAAACTCAGAAAAACCAGGGTAACAGGTGCACTCGATCCCACTGTCCATGTCACCAACAAAGATGTTAAAGTGCTGGTCCCAGTACTGGCCCCTGAGGAACACTTGTCACTGCTCTTCACTTGGACATCAAGCTGTTGACTGCAACTCTTTGAGTGCAACCATCCAGCTAATTCTTTATCCATAGAGTAGTCCATTTGTCAAATCCGTGTATCTGCAGTTTAGAGACAAGGATGTCATACAGGACAGTGTCAAATGCTTTGCACAAGTCCAGGTACACAATGTCTGTTGCCCTTCCATCACCCACCAGTGCTGTTACCCCATTGTTGAAGGCCACCAAATTTGTCAGGCATGATTTGCCTTTAGGGAAGCCATGTTGTGTCGCAGTCTGGTCCAGTGGTGAAGATGCCGCAACCTTCCTCGCTAGAAGTCTTTAAAAAGACACCTAAATCAATGGAAGCACAGGCACTCTCAGGCAAAGAGTGATTCAGTTCTGTGCACCCTTAGGTGCAAAGTGATTTCGCTCTTTGGTGCACTGTCAAATGCAAAGTGATTCACTTTCTCGTGCACTCTCGAGTGCAGAGTGATGCAGTGCCCGTTCTCGCGCTTGCCAGCGCAGCCACAGGCCAGCTCAGTTTATGCACTGCAGCAACGTGGATGGGTCGGGGCAGCAAGTCGGGTGAGCCGCCTCCTCCCCGTGGGTTCTTAATTCCCCCATGCCAGCGACGAGCGGATCGATGGAGAATGCAACTGCGGCGGCCAAAGAAAGGGCGACTCCTCTAGGCAGGGTATAACGGTGTTTATTGCAGGGAGAGGGAGCACGGAGCTCGGCACTCTCTGACCCCCTGCCCAGAAGAGCCCCGGGAGCAGGTGTGCACGAGCTCAAAAACAGGGGAGGGGACCGGGGTGGCGACAACCGGTCAGCCAATTACAATAATGAGGGGTATAACGGGGGGTGTAAACCTAATAACTGGGGGCCAACCAAAAAATGGAGAGAGGGAATTGCCAGGGTCCCAGCCTATCACTCGACCCCCTCCCTGGAGCTTTCTAGAATCCAGGGAAGGGTCCTGGGGTGACAGACAGGGTGCCCAAGGGGAGAGAGAGGAGATTGACAATTAGGTATAAAAGGGGGAAGAGATGACTGACATATAACGGACTTTCTCTAACTCCGGGCAGACAGGTTACAACCAATACTAAAAACAGGGGGGTACAAGGAACAAACCATTACAGAAAACTCAATATAAATTACAATAAATAAAACAAACGCACACCACCACAGCAGAGTGATTTGCTCTTTGAGAAGCTGCCTGAGCAGCAGAGCTGCATTTCCCACCCTGGGTGATACAGGAGTAAAAGTGAGACGGGGTCTTTTCCGATCTCCAGAAAATCTTCTTTATTCCACAGGTCGAGACCAGGAAAGAACCCCAGAGCCCAAGGCAAGTGGGATTATATAGGGTAGCTAGGGGTGGGGGTTCACAACTTGGCCAATAGGGAAATGAATTGGGTAAGGGACCAATCAGGGGAAGGATCCAAAACGGACCAATCGGCTTGGGTAAAAAAGAGCCAGTGGGGTATAACTGATTAACACATTTCTTCACCATAACATAAAGACCTGTTTGCCAGGGTTTCTCCTTTAGGGGGTTGTGTTTATATTCTGTCTGGCCTGACTGCTCTCTTTCCAAGGGGGCATGTTTATAATATTGTCTGGATTCTCTCTAGGGGAGTGTGTATTAACACTGTGTGGCTTAACAGCCTCCACAGTGTTGGTTGTCACAAATCACCTCATTATTTTCCACATGTGTTGGGGGTTAAGTTTTCCTGTGGAATTTTTCCCCCCATAAGTTGCTAAGAGACTAAATATTGATAGTTAAAGGGTGCTTAACCCATACAAAAGAAGTGGATGACTTAGTTTAGCGGGAGGGAAAGGCTCCCAAGAGCTGAGGGTGGTGGTTCTTTTTGGCTCTCGGTTTTCCGGGGAGGATGGTCGGGCGATGGGTAGCTGCGTGGATTCCACTGTTAACGGAGGGGTTCGGTCCTGAGAATTCTATCATCTGTTGGAGCGCCCAGGAATTCAGAGTTTTTTCGCCTGCCCTGCTGGATTTTGGGTCAGCCCAGGTCCAGCCGCCATGGCTTCTTCAGCACTGCTCACTTTGCCTGCCAGGACACCCCCCCGCCTGCTGGGGACAACCCACCATTTCCAGCCAACAGCCCCGGAGTTTCCACCGTTTCGGTTTGGTGCTCTTGGGATCCCAAGAGATCAGACTGCCCGGGACTTGTGAGACAAAGCCCCTCGGGGTTCTTGGTCCTGTTTTATTACTATTATAATTGCTGTTGTCGTTTGTCTGTTCAGTTATATTTACTAGTAAAGGACTGTTATTCCTTTCCCCATAGCTCTGACTGAAAAGGTTTTTTTTTTTAATCTTCCAAATTATAATAACACGGAGGGAAGGGATTGGAATTCCCCATTCCTAGAGAGGCCTGCCTCTCCCTAGCAGATACCTGTCTTTTCAAACCAAGACAACATGCCTTAGCAAAATTTACAGGAGGATCTGCTCTATAACTTTTCCAGGCACTGAGGTGAGACTCAAAGGCCCGTAGTTCCCTGTGTCTTCCTTATTTCCCTTTTTAAAAATGAGGGTTATGTTTCCCTTTTTCCAGTCAGTGGGAACTTCACTGAACTGCTATGACTCTCCAAATATGATGGATAGTGGCTTAGCCACTTCCTCGCCCAGTTCCCTCAGGATTTGTGGATGTATCTCATCAGGTCCCATGGACTTGTGCATCTTCAGGCTCTTTATATGGTCTTGAACCTGGTCTTCTCCTACAGTGGGCGGCTTTTCATTTTCCCAATCCGTCTTCATCTTCTGCAACCTGGGCTCTGTGGTCAGAGCAGTTGCTGGTGAAGACTGAGGCAAAAAACATAATTGAGTACCTCAGACTTCTCCATGTCCTGGGTAACCAAGTCTCCTATATCCTTCCTGAGAGGACTCACATTTTCCTAGTTTTTCTTTTATGACTGATGTACCTATAGAAGTTTTTTTTGTTACTTTTGATGTCCTTGGCCAGATTTGCTTCTGCCAGTGCTTTATCTTTCCTAACCAGATCCCTGGCTGTTCAGACAATTTCTCTTGTATTCTTGTCAGGCTACCTTTCCCTGCTTCCACCCTCTGTAAGCTACCTGTTTGTGTTTAAGTTTGTCCAGGAGCTCATTTTTCATCCATGCAGGTCTCCTGGTGTTCTTCCCTGATTTCCTCTCAGTAAGGATGCATTGCACTTGAGTGTGGAGGCGACAGTCCTTGAATATCATCCAGCTTTCCTGGGCCCCTCTTCCCTTCAGGACTCTATCACATGGCACTCTACCAAGGAGATCCCTGAAGAGGCCAAAGTCTTCTCTCCTGAAGTCCAGAGTAGTGAGCTTGCTTCATGTCCTCCACGTTGCCCTAAGGATCTCAAACTCCACCACTTCATGGTCACTGCAGCCCAGGCTGCCCTTGAGCTTCACGTTCCCCACCAGCCCCTCCTTCTGGTGAGAACAAGGTCCTACATGGCACCTATCCTCATTGGCTCCTCTATCACTTGAAGAAGGAAGTTGTCATCAACACATTCCAGTAATCTGGATTGCTTGTGCCCTGCTGTGTTGTCCCCCTAAGAGATGTCAAGATGGTTGAAGGCCCCCATGAAGACCAGGGCTTGTGAATGTGAGGCTGCTCCTATCTGTCTGTAGAGGGCCTTCCTGATTGGGCAGCCTGTAGCAGACCCCCACTATAAAATCACCTGTCCCTGTCCTCCCTATGATTCTGACCCATAAGCTCTCAGTTGGCTCCTCATCCATCCCCAGGTGGAGCTCCATGCATTCCAGCTGGTCATTAATATAAAAGGCAACATCACCTCATCGCCCCTGCCTGTCCTTTCTAAAGAGCCTGTATCCTTCCATTCCAACACTCCAGTCATAGGAGTCATCCCACCACATTTCCATGATGCCAATAAAGTTGTACCCCTGCAGGCATGTGCATATCTCTAATTCTTTCTGTTTATTCCCCATGCTGTGTGCATTGGCATAGAGACATTTAAACTGGGCCCCCAATGAAGCTGACTTTCTGTCTGGAGTGGCTGGAATTCCTTGGCACTGTCCTTCAGGTGCTCTCCTGCTGACCTGTGATGCCTCTCCAGGCTCTGGGCATCTCTTGCTGTCTCTGGCCACTGGTATCAGTGGGATAGCATGTCATCCCACACCTTAGCACTGTTCAAACTGATGATATCCTCCCCCCATCATATCTAGTTTAAAGGCCTATCAATAAGCCCTGCAAGCTCCTGACCAAAGAACCTCTTCTCCCATTGAGAAAGGGGAATCCCATCTGAATTCAGCAAGCCTGGTGCCATGTAGGCCATCCCATTATCAAAGAAACCAAAATTTTGGTGGTGACACCAGCCATAGAGCCATGTATTAATAGACTGCGTCTGTCTGTTCCTTTCAATGTCACTGCCTGACACTGGAAGAATAGAGGGAGAAATAACCTGCACCCCGATTCCCTCACCAACCATCCCAAGGCCTTGAAGTCTCTTTTGATTGCCTTTTGACTACACATTTTGACTTCACCACCACCCACATGGAGAACCAGCAACAGGTAGTAGTCTGAAGGCCAAACTAGGCTAGGAAGTTTCCTGGTGGCATCCCTTACCCAGGCTTCAGGGAGGCAGCAGAATTCCCTGAGGGGAGGGTGCTTCCAGCATATTGGATCCTCTGTTCCCCTTAGAAGAGAATTACATACTACTACAACCCTTATTTTTTTCCTTTTGGAATTGGTGTTGATATGAGGTATAGGCCTTTCTGGCCTCTCTGGTGGAGAGGGACCTTTGTCCTAATCATCCATTGATTGTTCTTCCACATCCAGAGCCCTATACCTATTGTACAGAGGCACCTGGGAGGGTGAGGTGGGCAAGGAGGGCTTTTGCCTGTTGCAAAAGAAAAAGGATCTGTATTTCAGTAGCAGGTAAACATATTTGTTCTTCTGAATGTATATGGAAGATGTAGGCAAATAGGGTTAGACAACTGCCTTATTAACCAAATTTTGCTGATTTTTGTATAATAAGACTTTCAGCTTTTTTTTTTTTTTTTTTTTTTTTTTTTAATATAGCCCCAGAATCACAAAGTTCGTTCATTATTCTGCAGTGAACACATTATTTCAATAATAGGGGAAGCAGTGGTCTAACACTGTTGGACCCACTATTGTGGGCCCCTCACTACAAGAAAGACATTGAGGTGCTGGAGTGTGTCCAGAGAATGTCAACGGAGTTGGTGAAGAGTCTGGAGCATAAGTCTTATGAGGAGCAGCTGAGGCAACTGGGGTTGTTTAGTCTGGAGAAAAGAAGGTTGAGGGAATACCTTATTACTCTCTACAGTTACCTGAAAGGAGGTTGTAGACAGGTGAGGTCAGTCTTCTTCCAAGTAGCAAGCAATAGGGCAAGAGGAAATGGACTCAAGTTGCACCAGGGGAAGGTTAGATTGGATATTAGGAAAAATTTCTGCACTGTAAGTGTGGTCAAGCATTAAAACAGGCTGCCCAGGCAAGTGGTAGAATCACCATCCCTGGGAGTGTTCAAAAAACATGTAGATGTGGTGCTTAGATGTGGGCATGGGACAGAGAGTACTGTGGATTTAATTAGCATAGCCAGTTTGATAACCAAGATGCCTTGGCAAGAACAAACAGAGCTTTGAAGATTACATGAAGATTGGATTAAGTCTGGTTACTGGAAAAGAAGATTGAATCAACTTCTACAAGCAAGAGATGTAAAATGTATGTTTGTCCGTGTGATGTTTAACCTAATCATGGTACTAAAAAATTACTAGCCTTCCTAGAATAGTATATAAGCATTTGGAAATATCAGTAAAAATGAATTCTGATCACTGAATCAGTCTTCCCGTCTCTCTATCAATCGTTGATACTTAGAGACATGGTTTAGTGATGGACTTTACAGTGTTGGGTTTATGGTTGGACTCAATGATCTTAGAGGTCTTTTCCAACCTTAATGATTCTGTGGACACTATGTTTGATGAACGTTTTCTCATCTGACCAGCTTAGAGACATAAAATGAATGTCTATCCTGGCTGAATCTTATGTATATATTCATGGATGCACCTTTACATCCTGGAACACAGGAGGAAAAGTGACAATCAGGTTATGAATGAAGTTCAATAGATGTCAATTCAAACACGTCTATATCACCTTGGTTTCTTCAGTAGTGGCATTTGAATCTACAGTACCCATGTTTCATATGGCATTATGCACACAGAGTTTGGAGACCTATCTTCCGTATAGTTTTCTCATGTGACTACATTGCAGTAAGCCTCAGTGTCTGTCTGGGTAAAGGGAATAAAAGCAGTTTCCTGCTGTACAGATCCACAGTGAGCTCTGATACACATTGATGCCCAGTAAATGCAGCACAGGAGCAGTGGCAGTGCTTAAAGCAGATGGGAAAAGAGCCAGATGTGAACTTCACTCACTGAGGATGTATGGAAGATTAGTCACCCTCCCTTTTCTCAGCTCTGCTTCTGCTATGGTTTCCTCGGAGACCTCAGGCTCCTACAGAGCTTCAAGCAGCTGCAAAAGTGTCAGCAAGGGGTTGTTCCCTATTCCTGTGTCCTGTAGTGAGAGACAAGTGCTGTACAGTTATGGGGTGAGTGTTTGTGAAATCTGGCCTGTAAAAGTTACTGTCATGGGTTAACACAGTTTGTTTTTTAGTTAAAGAGGAATATGAAATATTGCCCTGTCAGGACCTTGGAATTGTTTTGGAAGGGACAGGCACCTATCAGAGGCCACTTTTAGATACTGGCATGTTGTTTAACCACTGAGGAACGACTTTGTGAATATACATATAAAGCTGAGACTGTGTCCAAGCCGGCCCTTTTCCTTCCAGTCTCGGAGGAGGTAAGAAGGCAGTCCCGGCTCTCTCCTTGCGGGGGGAGGCCGGGACAGGCCTGGCTGCCCGGGCCTGGGCTTTTCACGAGAGGTCCACCTTGCCCGGTGAATCACGGGCCGGGGAAGGGGATGAGAATATGCCCCCATCCCGGCCCAGATTGGGTCTCTAGCAGCTGTAAAACACCCTGCCGCTCCCCCCTGCGGGGGGGTGGGGCAGCCGGCCTGAGGCCTGGACCTGGCCCTGGGCCCTTTCCCCCAGCAGGGGGAGGGGAGTCTGCAGCGTCTAATAGCAGGTCCAAGCTGGGCCACCCCGGATGAGACTGAGAGGTAGACGCAGGAGGCATCTACCAGCCAAGCCGCTCTGAGATGCCTCGTGATGAAGTTCTCTTCCCCCCATCCCCGAGGGTTTTGAAAATCCTGGTGACTGCTGCCCGGCAGAGATCATGTGACCATCTGCAGACCCGGGCAAGAATGTTAACTCTTTCTTGGCACAAAATGAAACCTCCAGAGCACTAACCCTTCTGTGAGCAAGAAGAAAAGGGACAGAGTGAACATAGAGAAGGCACAGCATGAAGCCAGTGAAAGAGAGAGTGAAAAGACTATTGGGACAAGGGATTGAGGAGTTTGCCCTTTTAGACTGGACTTCTCCTTTACTGAGCCATGGTAATTGTGAAAAGTGCATATTATATGGCTCTACGCAAGATATTTACTATATGTATTATGTTGTATTGATTGTTAATGTTGTATTAATATTTTGATAGTATGGTAAATGTAGTTTTGTAGTTAAAATGTAGTTTTTATGTACCAACCACAGGAAAACGTAAATTTTTCAGAGAAAAAAAATTTTACTACCTTATCAGAAGAGACCAACTTCTCCTGCCTTGCTCAGCCCTGAAGATGCCATAGAGATTAAAGGAAAAAAGTGATACTAACCAGAGACAATTCTTTGTTTGAATGAAATTTATGCATCATATATGAAATGTATGAATCTTCAACAGGCTATTGCTTTTAAGAGATAATCCTTTGTTAACAGGGGTCCTTCTCTGGAGCTTTTTTTGCTTGGGGAGGCACCCAGACATCTGTAACTTTTTTTTTTTTTTATTGTCTCGTATTGTCCTAACCCTAATTGTTCAATTTTTTACTCTAATTATATTTTCATAACCATCTTATTTACTATTAAACTTTCAAAATTTTAAAAACAAGTGATTGGCGTTTTTCACAGTAATGAACTCTAAATGTAGATTATCCCTTTAAATCATGGGAAAATATTCATTTGAGGAGATGATTGTTTAGATTTGTGGATTTTGAGCAAAAGTATCTGTGATGGATTAAGTGAAGTAGCTGTAATTCTTGTGATCCCATAAGATACTTGAACAGAGAGAGATGAGAAGCCCTCTGCACCAGTGAAGAATTCTTCCCTGAGATGAAGAATCCTTTGCCTTTGGAGTTGTTTGTCTTTAAGAAGTGACACCCCTGTAGGCCTGAGTCCCATGACCCATAAGCAGCTTGGGAAACTGCTAATGGCAGGAAATTTCACAGAAGCAGGTTTTCCCCAGGTGGCTGTTTTTGTGACAGTTAAAACCCACAAGAGAACTGTTCTAGGTTGTCAGTGGGGGGAAATTCCACGGTAAACTAAGAGAGACTCCTCTCCCTAAAGAATTGATGAAAGATTATTTTGAAATGGTGAAACTGACTGAAAATCACAGGTTTTGTCTCTTTATGTTGTTTGTGGGAAAGTGAACACTTTGTGGTGGGAGGAAGAGTGTTTTGAAAGTTTCATTTTAATTCTTTTTTTCCCCTTCCTTTGGTGTGTCAATAAATTTATCATTGTACTCTTTAAGTTTAGGCCTGTTTTTCTTTTTTCTCCTAATCCTATCTCACAGCAGAAAAGACACTTAAACCACTACACTAAATTTGGTCAACAGAGACAGGCGAACGTGAAACCACTAGAGTTACCACTGTAGCTTTACAAAGAACCATTATTTTTAAATATAATTGCATTAATCAAAACAGCTGTTTGGGCCCTTGAAAGCTTTTAGGGCTACAAACCAAAACTACTAAAAAGAGCTCCAAAACCATTATATGGATCCCTTAGGATACATGTCCTTATTTTTGACTGTCTTTTGCCAGGCCTGGGGAGAGGAGACCAAGCTAGCATGACTTCACAGAATCATAGTCACTGAATTTTTAGGGTTGGAAGGGACCACTGGAGATCATCTAGTCCAACCCCCCTGCCAAGGCAGGGTGTACTAATTTGAAAGCAAACCAGTGAGAGACTCCAAGTCAGAACTACAATTTAATAGGAAAATTGAAATAAATGCAATAGTACAAAAATGCTGACAGAGTCAGAATGCAGCCTGACACCCTGTTGGTCAGGATGTTGGTAGCAGTCCAATTAAATGGTGGCTGCAGTCTTCATGGAGTGATAGATGTGGCTCTGTTGAAGCAATGATCCTGTAGAAGGGTGTGGTTTTCCTCTGAAGGTCCAGTGATGGTGTAGAAGGGTCTGGTCTTCCTCTGGGAATTCAGTGGAAAAAGGTTGCTTGTGGTGTTCCAAATCTTAGATTATATCCAGGTAGGAATGCTTGGCTCTTCCCCCAGACGGAGCATCTCACAATGGGATGATGTCATTTTATGAGTCATGCAGTGAGACTCAATGTTGGAGCCCAGGGCATTCCTTTGGCTGCCCTGGAGGGTCAGAGACCTGGACAGGGGGGTCTGGGACCCTGGCCCAGACCTCAGAGGGACACTGGCTTTGATCTCAGTCCATGGGAAAGACTTCCTGCACTGCGAGAGGGGTTGCAGGACACAAGAGTGTGAAAGATTGTAGTTTAGCTTATCACAGGGTGAAAAAACAGTAAATTTAGGTTTCTAGCATTGAAGTGAATGGGGGCAAGATGGAGGATCTGGGCATTGTCTCCTGCTTCTTCTTTCTTCTTCCCTCACTCCATTTCAGCAGTGACGTTGGCACAAAGTAGTTTAATGGGGATTGGGTCAAGGTAGAGATGACGTGTTTAGTATTAGTAATAGGCATTGGCAAGAAATCATAAATAAAGAATATGTAGCAATTAGTAGAAAAGATAAGGACAGTCCTGGGCGGGGAGGAGTCGTCAGATGTCCAGGCAGCTGCAAACATCTTTGTTGGGCACTGAGAAAATTGTAAGATAAGTAAAAATAAACGAAGCATGCAACCTTGAAAAATCCAAACCTGAAGACTCCGTCTCTTTGTTGCGTCTGGCTCAGAGCTTTGCAGAAGGCAAAAAGACACTAAAACCACCTGAATGTCGGGGAAAGCCCACGACAACTCAATGGCCCATTAACAAAGATATCCCTCTGGAGGGAGGATGGGTCATAGAAGAGATAAAGAACACTGCCCCACCTGGTTTTAATAGATGGTAATAGAATACATACTTTTGGTTACATCTTACATTGTAACTAAGATACAGTGTCACCTAGAGGAGGTGACACAGGAATGTGTTCAGGTGGGTTTTGAACGTCTCCAGAGAGGGAGACTCCACGACTGCCCTGGGCAGCCTGTTCTAGTGAAACTATACTTCCCTCTAGCCATCCCCCGGCTCTCGCTAGCTCAGTTATTCAGGGGTTTTAAGGAAAGATATTTCAGAGAGACAGAATAGAGATTTCAAAAGAGTGGGTCTCACCCCCAGCTTCCGTCCAAGCTTATTTCTCATTGTGATGTTCCAGGAGGCCGAGGAGAGAGAGAGCAAACCAGGAAGAAACGGGTATATCTAGTTTTGGGCCAAGGAAAGATACTGGCCCCTGAGACAATAGGGTCAGGAGTAGGCATGATAGGGAAAAAGGGTTAAACTACGTAGCACAGGCTTCAGGGGAATTCTGAGGGGAAAAACCATTCCTCAGAGGAACACAACATTCTAGTGCCCTTTTTTTGTTTAAGAACATTAGAAGAAGAACATTAGGTTACACGGAATGCGGGTTTTCCCACCAATTACAATTGGTGGGGGAGTCAACCTGCTTTAGGTTTGCCAACTCTATGTGGTTGACTTCTGAGGTAGAAGGTATGAGACTATTGATAGCCTTGAAAATCAAACAGCGTAGGATCCCGAACGCTATTGTTACAAGGAAAAGAATAACAAGAAATAACAAAATTGTTTTAACTATAGAAGTCCACCACCCTGTAAGTCCCCAGCCTTTGAACAGTTCTTTGATCCAATCCTCAGATTCTTGCTTCACTTGTCCGATCAAGCTGTTCATGCTTCAAAGGGCAGCATGGATGTTTGGAGCCTTCGAGGTCAGGTTTAGGCAACACAGTCCTTCAAATTCCTGGCATTCATGTCCATGAAGTAACAAGAGATAATCTATAGCAGCACGGTTCTGGAGAGTGGCCTGTCTGGAAATTTCCTCATCTTCTAGGAGAGAGCTGATGGCGGTGGATGTTAAATTTGCCTGTTTGACTACCCAGCACTCTAGATGGCCCAATTCACCTAGAGCTTTGGCTGCTGCAACCCACAGAAGGAACAGGGACACAGCAACTCTTTTTGACTTGGCCCAATGAAAAATTTCTGAATTACAATTTGGATCCAATTGGCCAGCACTTCTCTTTTGAATTTTGTTTGCCGATTTGTTTTTGTGAGTCCATTCACCAATTAAAGTTTGGTTGGTTGTCAATACGGACAACTGCCCTATGGTACATGGCCCTCCTAAAAACCGAGACGGAATTCCTGCCTATGCCCGATCCCCACAAACCAAGAACAATCCCTTGGGGAGGCTTCTGGGTCTCAAGTGAGATGGGTTTTCTGCCTCAATATGGCTTATCTGATGCCACCATCTTTTTGCAGAAAACTCCCCACGATACTGTTTTATATTGTGGTACTCATTAATGTTAGGAGGTTTTGGGGAGATAGAAAAATGTATGCAGAATGATGCAGGGGAGGAACCAAATAACTAATTCTTGGGGTTCTTGAGATACCTTGGGCAAACTTGGCAACCACTCCTCTAAGGGGTTCACGGTCATCCCAGCTTTCTGCTGATGACCCTTGTATGGTCGGAAGGTGTTAGGCTCTGGAATTTCGTTGGACCTATGTGTGTCTAATCCTGCTGGACATTCTCCAGCCTGTAATGGAATTCCTACCAGACAGGTGGACATAGGATTCTCTGTTGATGCAGTGGACAAACATATGTTTTCCTGCTGAAGTGTCTGTGCCAAGGTCACCCAGACATTTTGACGCGGCTGAGGGATGATCCATGCAACTGCCAGACTGTTCAGCAACAAGATGACAACTTGTATGGGGTTCATCACCGGGTTGAGTGTGAGGTAGGCTTTCTCTAAAAGGAAGAACAAACATTTTTTAAAACATGTTAAGAGTTTCTGTTTCTGTCGGAAGGAGTCCACATCTAGGAAGAGTCTTTTTCCTCCATCCAGCGGCGTCTTCTTTTGGATGCAACAGCTACTTGCCTCTTATCCCCTTCTGCTGGAGCTGGATTTTTAGGGACAAAAGGTTTCACCCACTTCTGGAGAATCCACCGAGGGCCTGAGGGAGTGGCCACGCACGCATAGCCACGACCCCAGGTCACGAGCTCATAGGGACCTTTGGTTTCCCAAGTTTCTGGATCCCTAATCATGACCGGTGGACGCTGAGACAATTTGAACCGATTGCCACTGTTAAAATGGTGTACCACTGGTGGACTCATGTTTTCAAATGAACAGTTCAGAAAATTGATGGTAAACATGGCTTTGCAAAGTTTCTCATGTGGAGACATCCACACAGTTGTACTACTCTGTCTAGCCAGGACCTGTCTGAGCATCTGATGTGCTCGCTCAACCACAGCTTGACCTGTGGGGGAGTGAGGGATGCCAGTTTTATGTTCCACTCCCCACTGCTGGACAAACTCCAGGAACCCCTTGGATGTGTACGCTGGGCCGTTATCAGTTTTGATTTCTTTTGGAATCCCCAACACTGAAAAAGCTTGCACTAGGTGTTTCTTGGCATGTTCAGTCTTTTCCCCTGCATGGGCAGAGGCATATACTGCTCCTGAATGTGTGTCAATGCTTACATGAACATATTTGAGGCGTCCAAAACTAGGAATGTGCGTGATGTCTGTCTACCATACCTCACAACTGCCAAGGCCCTGGGGGTTAACTCCCATACCCATTGATGGCATCGCTTGGACCTGGCAGTTGGGACAGGTGGCCACAATGCCTCGAGCCTGGCTCCGTGTTAGCTGGAACTGACAGATCAGGCCTGGCACATTCTGATGGTATTGTTGGTGACTCAGCTTTGCCTGTTGGAAGATATCAGGGAGACGTGCATTTTCAACAGGTGCAGCAAGGGAATCTGCCTGACGATTCCCCTCTGCAATTTCACCTGGCAAATCAGTGTGTGATCTTACATGCATCACATAGAACGGATGTTCTCGATGAGAAATTCAATAAATTAGCCTTGAAAGCAATCTGAAGAGATGTTCATTGTCAATTTCTTTGAGCACAGCCTGCTCCGCTCTGGACACTACCCCCGCCACGTAAGCAGAGTCTGTTACCAAATTAATTGGTTCCGAGAACTTATCAAAGGCTCTTACCACTGCAGCTAGTTTAGCCACTTGGGGGGATCCCTCCACAAACTCCACATCAGCTTCCCAACGCTGAGTCTGAGGATTTCTCCAAGTCATCACCGACTTGTGGGAAGCCCCGCATGCATCCGTGAACACTGTGAGAGCCTTGAGTGGTCTCCGACTCCTCTTCTCACAAGGAATGAGGTGGAATTCCTCATTGAGCAACTTGTGAGACGGGGCATGGACTGATATTTGTCCCCTGTAGCTGTCCAGTGATAATTGGAGACTGGCATTGCTCTGGAGCAAATGCTCAAACATCTCTTTGGTCAATCTCTTGGGAGAGTTCCTTCCCTCCTTAGAAAGTTTGACCGGAAGGTGAATATATGTAAAGTCACAAACAGCCAGTTCACACAATCTCACCCTTGCCTTCCGAATCAGTTGAGCTATGAACTCTTGTGGCTCAGTGATGGTCTTGGATCTTTGGTGAGAGAAGAAGACCCACTCTATGATCAAGAGTGAATCTCTCTGCCCCTCGATCCATTGAAAAATCAAACCATGCAAATGTGGCATTTTCCTAGAACAGTGAATTGGAAAGGTATGTTTGGCTCACATCGATGAGCCTGCCTCTCTGATAAGGCCTTCTGTACCTTTTCCATTGCTGTCTTTGCCTCTGGGGTCAGTTCCCTGGGAGAAACCAGCTCCTTCTCCCCCTTCAATAAATTGAAGAGAGGGTCTAAATCTTCATTTCTGAGGCCTAGCCAAGGTCTTACCCAATTCAAAGACCCACACAAGGAGTGGAGATCTGCTAGGGTTTTGGGATTACACTCAATTTCCAGTTTCTGCAGAACAATGGTCCTTGCAGCTATTTGTAGACCCAGGTACTTCCAAGGTGGCATCCTTTGAACTTTATCTTCCTGCAATTGAAATCCAGCAGAGGTTAAAACCTTAAGCACTAGGTCAAGCGTGTGTTTGAGTATAGAGTCATTGGGGGCACACACAAGTAGATCATCCATGTAGTGAAGGATGATGGCATCCTTTCTCTTGGCATGTACCGGTGACAGTAATGAGGCTACGTAATGTTGGCATATGAAAGGACTAGATTTCAGACCTTGGGGAAGTACTTTCCAGTGATATCTCTTCATTGGGGCTTCTCGATTAATGGTAGGAATCGAGAATGCAAACCGTGGGGCATCTTCTGGGTGTAGAGGAATTTGGAAGAAACAATCTTTGATATCTAAAACAGCCAATTGCCAGTCTCGAGGGAGCATTGTTGGAGAAGGCATCCCCGGTTGGAGTGGTCCCATGTCCTCTATAATTTTGTTTATTTCTCGGAGGTCATGGAGCAACCTCCACTTGTCCTTTCCCGGTTTCTTTATTACAAAGACTGGGAAATTCCAGGGGCTTGTTGTCTCTTCTAGGTGACCTTGAGCCACCTGCTCCTCCACAAGCTCCTCAAGCGCCTTGAGCTTCTCTTTACTCAATGGCCACTGTGCTACCCATTTTGGGTTATTGTCCAACCACTTTAGTTTGTGGGTAGGGCACTCCACAGTGGCTATTTCTAAAAATCCTGGGGTGTCTTAGGAATGACCAATTGGACTCCCCACTGTGACATGGTATCTCTCCCCCATAAGGGAGCCTTATATTCAGCAACAAATGGATGGACATTTGCCAATTTCCCGTCAGGTCCCTCAATTTGCACTATGTTTTTTGAGATTTTTGCCATTGTGATTCCTCCTATGCCCTGAAGTTTGCCCGCCACAGGTTGAAACTCCCAATATGATGGCCACATGCTCTCAGGTATAACGGTAACGTCTGCGCCGGAGTCAAGCACCCCCTCCACATGGAGATGGTCTGACCCACAGGCTGTTACATGACAGAGAAGGTTTGTTCTCCCCCACCACCTCTGCCCAGAAGACTTCTGGTGATTTTCCATCTGCTAGGACCTCAGCCGGAACAGGAATGGCCTGGGCAAGGACTTGCTCTTCTACCAGGTAGAATGGTGGGTGCATGCAGCGTGCCAAGAGCATGAGGCCTGTTATCTTTCCCTTAATGGTCATGGGAGCTACTTCAACCTCCAAGGGTGTGTGTGCTGTGTCCCCAATAACAAAATACTCACTGTTCGGTTCCATGTGGTTAACCTTCATGTCCTGTGAAATGTTTTGCAGGTCCACTGTAATTACTGTCCAATCAGTAGATCTGAAATGAAAACCTTTGGTAGTCATGAGCCTATATCGGCCTCGCGGCTGCCATACCTTGTTAGTTGAACATTTGACATTTTTTTTTTCTGTACCCCCACACCCTGCGACCTGCCCTCCCCCTTTTTTGTTAAGAGAGAGACATTTGCCAGGGTATGGCCTTGTAAATTTCTTTCTTGGCACGTCAAGGAGATAAAATCTGGGCCGCCCTGTGAATTCAGTTTTTTTGATTTTTTGACTTGCGTTTCTGGTTTTATGGGCAGGCCTTGGCAAAGTGTCCTGGCCTTTTGCAGTGGTGGCAGATGATGTGCTGCAGCTGGTCTGATGACATCGGTTGCCTCCTTGCTCCTGGTGCTGCAGCTGCCACAGGCTTTGGGTGTATCAGTCCTAGATTCCTTTCAGGTGCACTGAAAAGTTCTGCTCTCCTGGTACAGGCTTCTATCATTTGTGCGTGACTAGGCAATGGGTCAAGGGGAAGGCTAAGAATGATTCTACGACAGGTCTCATTAGCATTCCCCTGAGCCATCTCCTTAATCAATTCTGCCTCTACCATTGGGTCTTGCACTTGTCTTTCCACTTGACTTCTCAGACGGTCCACAAACTGCAAGAAATTCTCTGAAGGAAACTTTAATGTTAACATAACTGGTCTTTATCTCAGGTGATGGAATCTGATAAAAAGTCTTTTCTGCAGCATTACAGATCTTATCTAAAACTGACTTGGATAACAACCGAATTTGCTCATTCACACTAGATAAATCACCTTCACCGCACATATGATCCTGTGTGATGTCATTGTAATCGCTGTTCTGAGCATCAGGAGTTTGCTGAATTTCCTGCAATACTGTTTTCAAAGCTTTTTTCCATAATCCTTCCCATAGGTCATACTCTGAGGGAGTTAATAGGCATCTGAATAAATCTTTAATGTCATTGGGTACCATCTCGTTTGAATTGAAGGTAGCTTTCATCATGCCCTTAAATATTTCACTGGATCTCCCAAATTGTTTCTGCATTTTACACAGCTCTTTTTTATCTTGGTATGAAAAAGGCGGATACTCTCTACGCACGTGTCTTTTGCCTACATATACTACAGGAGCCACTGATGGAATGCCTTGCTGATCGTTATTCTGAGTTGCTAAAAATCCTGCTGCTTCTCTATTGCCCAGGCAGCCAGAGGGTGTTGTCACACCCCCTCTCTGGGGTCCAGCAACAGGCAGTCCCTCTCTCCTCCCCCGGGGCCCCAGGTTAAGCTACTCCTTAGCCCTTGCAGCAGGGGGACCACTCCCCACTCCGGTGCTGCGGGCTGGCAGCCGCCCGTCCCTATCTTTCCCCGCAGCTACGCTGGCACTGGTGGTTGCAAGGCACCCTCCCTCCTCCCCCTTCGCGCGGCTGCTGGGAGGGAGGGGGAGGCACTGGGGAGAAGGGTGGGGTGGGCGATTGGGTGAGAGAGATGGAGCTGGGACGGGGATTGGGGGTAAGGGATAGTGGGGAGGAGGAATACAATGCTGTCCGCCACCAGGGGTGACCACGTGGTGCGAGCCCCCCAGGGTCTCATCCACGTGGCCAGAGCCCCGAGAGGAAAAACTTGCATCTCGCTGAGGGGAAACAGGTGGGAGAGGAGGGTATAAGGACGATGGGTGGTGTGATAAACGCCAATCACTTGTTTTAAAATTTTAAAAGTTTAATAGTAAATAAGATGGTTATAAAAATAGAATTAGAGTTTAAAAATTGAACAATTTTAGAGTTAGGACAATACGAGACAATAAAAACAAAGTTTCAGACGTCTGGGTGCCTCTCCAAGCGAAAAGCTTCGGAGAAGGACCCTGTTAACAAAGGATTATCTCTTAAAAGCAATAGCCTGTTGAGTATTCATACATTTCATACATTATGCATACATTCCATTCAAACAAAGAATTGTCTCTGGGTATTATCACTTTTTTTCTTTTAATCTCTATTGCGTCCACCAGGCTGAGAGAGGCAGGAGGAGTCGGTCTCTTCTGATAAGGAACTACTAAATTCTTCTTTCTCTGAAAGATTTATGTTTTCCTGTGGTTGGTACATAAAAACTACATTTTAACTACAAAACTACATTTACCATACTATCAAACTATTAATACAACATTAACAATCAATACAACATAATACATATAGTAAATATCTTGCGTAGAGCCATATAATATGCACTTTTCACAGATGGGTTTGAGGAGCAGAATCCAGTATGGAATCAGGGAATCCCTGCTTCTAGGGAACAGGGAATTGCTGAGAGGTTTTGCATGGCTGTCTGCTGTTTCCTGCTTCTAACAGCTTCTTGTGTACTTGTAAGAATAATGGAATAAATAAAGAAAATTTGTTTTCCCCATTTTCAACCTTTAAAGTTATTAATTTTCCCACATCATCCCAAAATGAAACCGAATTTATATCTTGTAAAGTACTGTCTGGAATCTCAGCTGACAGCCAGGAAATAAATTTGATTAAGAGCTTATCAGGAAATTTTAGATCTGCTGAAATGTTTCTAAGTTGTTTAAAAGCACTCTTTTGATTTCTCGATAAACGTATGCCCATGTTTCTGATGTTTTTAAAGGCAAACTGTTGGAAAAATCTTAACCTCTGACGTGAAAAACCAAAGACGCCGCTGCGCCCCGCTCGCTCCCGAGGTATCAGAGGCAAGGCGGGCTGGTCGCGGCTCGGGGCGGCCGTCTCTATCCGCTTTTCCCGACTGCGGGGACACGGGCAGGGGGGTGTCCCGGTGCCGGCTTCTGTCCCAGGACCCTCCCGTAGCTAGCCCACCCCAAAAACGCGCGGTTTTCCCCGGTACACGGAACTCCAACCGTTCCGCAGAGAAAAAAAACAAAACAAAAAAAACTCTAACCGCGTTACGCAACACACTGTAGCGCAGGGTCCTAAAGCCCTCCACTGTTAAACTATAGGGATCTTCTAGCGGACTCCGCAGCACGTGTTGCAACGTCAGGGTTTTCTGTCTAAAGGTCGACTCACTTTTGTAGTAAAAGCGAACTCCCGACCCTGTCCTGGCACCCCGTGCTGGTCGAAAGCAGCCGATAGTGGCCAGGTAGTTGCACCTCCCAAAGAGCTTTATTAACCCCTGAAATAGGGAGTCCTGCTTACATGTGTGGGCTTATTAATATTTCATAACAAACCGACGTTGGGGGCCAACTGAATACTATACTTCCCTCTAGCCACCCCCCGGCTCTCGCTAGCTCAGTTATTCAGGGGTTTTAGGGAAATATATTTCAGAGAGACAGAATAGAGATTTCAAAAGAGTGGCTCTCACCCCCAGCTTCCGTCCAAGCTTATTTCTCAATGTGATGTTCCAGGAGGCCGAGGAGAGAGAGAGTGAACCAGGAAGAAACAGGGGTATATCTAGCTTTGGGCCAAGGAAAGATATTGGCCCTGAGCCAATAGGGTCAGGAATAGGCATGATAGGGAAAAAGGGTTAAACTACGTAGCACAGGCTTCAGGGGAATTCTGAGGGGAAAAACCATTCCTCAGAGGAACACAACATTCTAGTGCTCTGCCACCCTCAATGTAAAGAAGTTCTTCCTCATGTTGAAGTGAAACTTCTTGTGTTTTAGTTTATGGTCGCTCTTCAACCTGTAACTAGGCACCACTGAAATGGGTCTGTCACCATCCTCTGGGCACCTGCCTTGGAGATATTTATATCCAGTAATGAGATCCCCTCTAAGTCTCTTCTCTTCTCTCTTCTCTTCTCTTCTCTTCTCTTCTCTTCTCTTCTCTTCTCTTC
>JANEHK010000149.1:137802-197093 GCA_025960845.1 Tachycineta bicolor | reverse complement strand
TTCTCTTCTCTTCTCTTCTCTTCTCTTCTCTTCTCTTCTCTTCTCTTTCTCCCTAGCTCCCACAGTCTCTCCTCATAAGATAAATGCTCCAGACCTCTCACCATTTTTGTGGCCTCTGCTGGACTGTCTCCAGTAGCTCCTTGTCTTTCGAGAACTGTGGACAACAGAACTGAACACTGTGGTATTTCTTTATGAGACCAGATGACCGCCGATGGCAAAAAGAAAGAGTCTGCTCTCTCTCACCGGGTGGGATATAACATCTTTATTCTCGAGTCTTGCCCTGCCTGGCTAGAGCTCTTTCCCGGTGGCTCACCGGTGCCAGAGAGAGCGAGGCCCTGCCCGTGCCGGGGCTTTTTCCCCAGGGGGCAGGGCCCAGAGGCAGGGACAAGCCACTACACAATCAGGGATAAAGTGGGAGTGAAACAGAGTTGGGTTACAGCTGAGCAAGGACAGACCATGTGGTACAGATAAAAAACATTACAAATCCGATGAAACACAATATAAACCCAATTAATGCATTACAACATTTCCCCTTTTCTTATTAAATTAAGAAGGAGGAAGGCTCAGTTCGTGGGACATGCTCAGAGTTCAGACCTTGAGTACCTTTAAAGTGGCAGAAGAAAAATGACATCTAGTGCCAACACACTGTCTAGAAAAACACTGTTAAGGAATAATGATAATTAGAAGGAGAAGGTTCGGCGCTTTCTCCTCTTCCAGGCAGCAGTGGGCACTTGTGGGGTCTCTGCAGGTTGCTTTGCACTTTTAGGGATGAAAGGCTTCACCCACTCAGCTGGCACCCACTTGAGACATGGGCGAGTGGACACAGAGACGTACCCACGACCCCAGGTGACCACATCATGAGGACTTTTTGTTTCTCTAGTTACTGGATCCTTTACTATCATATCTTGTGACTTTTGCTGAAAGGCAGAACTGGTTAAAGCAGGATTATTTAGTTTAACATTTACATTTTCTATTTTTTTTTTGAAAAATTCCCTTTGGACCTTTCAGACCTCCGGCCCCCATTATCCCGAAAGTCCAGAAATTGCTTCTTTAAAGGGCATTGAGATACCCAATGTCCAGCCTAATAACACAGGAGACACGTTGTTCTTCTCTTGGGCGGTGGCCGTGGGACAGGTACAGGAGGCATGGTGTCTGCAGCAGCAGCTTTTTGTGGCGGCTTGACTCTGGAACTGTGGCATTGATGAGCTGTTATGAAGGGAACCTTCCTGGCACACACCTGGAGCATGTCATGTAAAGTTGAAGCCGGTTCTATAGACAGGCTGAGGATAGCTGCCTTGCACCGTTCATTTCCATCAGCCAGAGCTATTTCCTCCAGGACCTGTTCTTAGGCTCCTTCATTCTTAATCTGTAACTCGATAGCTCGGATGAATTGCTCCACAAATGTTATAAAAGGTTCTGATGGAAGCTGCTTTATTTTACTGTAAGGTTGGAAAGGCCCATCGGTCAGTGTAATATATGTGCTAAAGTTAATTCGTGTTATCAAATTATAAAGAGTAAATGTTCACTGTATAATTATGAGTGTTAAAGATTTGCCCAAACTAATATGGATAAGAGTAAACTGGAAAAACCAAAATAAAAAAATTTCCTCGGCTCTGGAAGGACGGGTGGGACACGAGGAAAGAATGCTTGGAATTACCTGAGAGGGGAACCTAGAAACTCCCATTGCCAGGAATACCTGAAAGAACACAAAGAACAACGGAAGACGGAGATACCAGTCTGGAGACCGAGATGATCACTTCAGAGGGATATCTCCACTCGTCTCCGTTGAAAATTAACATATCCACGACACACCCGGGCCCAGCCATCAGCTGCATTGTTCCACCCTACCGGTCCATTCAAACTCCCGATACCAGGACTTGCATGATTAATGAAGATGCCCTGGAGGGGAGACCGTCGAAATCCCTGACTACACTTCGCGATCCAGTGTATAAAAAGGGGACAGCTGGAGACCAAAATTGTGAACTTGGGGGATAGCAAGCTGACAGAGTCTGTATCCGTGTTCACCCAGCGGCGATCCCGGGCTCGACACTGTCCTTTTACTTGTGGCTTTTCGAGACTGTTATTTTGTCTCAAAATAAAATTCTAAATTTTGATAAATCGAATTTGGTCGGTTTTATTTATAACAGTCAGGATTGCTAATCGAATTGGCAAATTCTTATTATCAACAGCCGTTTCAGGATTTTGCCAAAGCTCCAGAAGCAAATCTCTTTGGAGGCCAAATGGAACTATAGGATTCCCCACCAAACTTGCTTTTAAAAAGTTGCAGAAGAATTCACTTTCATATCCAAAATTGATCTGAGCTTTGCATAAATCCTGAATTGCTTGTTGGGGGAAGCGGTCCCAATAACCATGGACAACACCCTCCCTGTTTGACTGTCGATATGTGACAGGGGTAGCAGAAAAGTCGGGATCACTTCCTGTTTCCAGGTTCCCGGCTCCCCCCCCCCTTTCCCCTCCGGGGCATGGGAACTGGGATTGTGTGCGGGAAAACTGTAGGAACCAGGGGCAGGGAGGGGCTGGAGGCTTGACTCACAATGGGCGGAGTCAGAGGGCAGAAGTTTGAGGGTAGGGGATGGAGTCAGGGGCAGCACTGAACGGAAGGATGGGTCTGGGGAGAGGAATGGGTTGATCGGGTTACCGAAGGGATTGTGGGAAGGAGGGACAGACAAAGAGAGAGGCTCCTCATGGCTCGAGAGCACATGGCTTCTGCCATTTTGGGTGACAAAGGAGTCTCCTCCATCTTGTGATCCTCCCACAGAACTGAGATCAGCCTGGGGAATCACTAAGATGGGGGTTTTGAGCACTCGGACTGTCTGCAAAAGTACAAACTGGGGAAAATCCACAAAGAACTGGCTTTTTTCCCTTTTCATTTTGCTTTTGCAATGCAAATTTAATTTTTAAGCTATAAAAAGCAAAATTTGCATTTTCTTTATTATTAGAGGAGCCAGATTCAACTATTTTATTTGCAACAGTTTCCCAAAATTCTGGGAAGCTTATTTACTCTAATGATACATCTGAAAATTGAGAAAATATATACCGAATTAATTTTTTCAGCTGTTTCTTTGGACAATGGGTCTTGCTATTGTCCAAGGCACTTAAAATTTGATAATAGACTCTTGTTTGAAACACAGACAGCCTAGCACCCATTTTTGGCTCTGATTTTAAGTTTCTGTGTCCCCTTTAACTGTGGCTGGGAAACCAAAAGTTAAAAAACCCTTGCTGGAGAGAAAAAAAAAGCCAAGAGGGGAAACAGTTACCTTTTCCACCCCCCCTAGACTGCCGATAGGAACGTGCTATT
Source organism: Tachycineta bicolor (assembly GCA_025960845.1). NCBI lineage: Eukaryota > Metazoa > Chordata > Aves > Passeriformes > Hirundinidae > Tachycineta > Tachycineta bicolor. Next base: position 193,774 of record JANEHK010000149.1, on the reverse strand, counting down.
AAAGCACCCTGAAGGTTTACTCTGAAAGCAAAAACCTTCCCCGAAAGGAAGAAACCCTTTTCCGTGAGGATCACTGCCTCTAAAAATGATTTTCCCTTAGTGTAGATATCGCTTCGCTGCAGACTCCAGGACGGTGTGGATGAATGTAGACGAGAGATCTCTGAATTTGGGTTTTAGAAGATGAGGTTTATTGTGAAGGATGTGAGGGAGGCCTTGCTTTGAGATGTCAGGCGCAACTCGTGGCAAGGCCTAGGGAGTGGGGGAAGGCAGAGGTAGGGAGTGGGGGAAGGGAGATGTAGGGAGAGGAAATTCCAAGAGAGGAAAGTCCTCGGGGAAGGGTGACAGGAAAAGAGGGAGAGGGGAAAGAGGGGAAAGAGCAAAGAGACCAACCCACTCTCGCAGCCACCTGTCACGATCCGCTCGTACAAGCGGGGGTCGTGATGGTTCATTTACTGATCTCAGAGTGCAAAACACAACACAGAGATTTCAGCATTAAAACAAATGCACCTTTTATTGATTGACCATAGCAAATGCGATAGAGGGATTAAGAGTGAGAGAAAGAGATAAAGAGATAGAGGAAAGGGGGGATTGTTACCCTGGTTTTTCTGAGTTTTTTAAAGCCTTCTGAATTTTCATAAATGGAGTCAGATCTTTTAGTTACTGTAGAATATTAGAGCAGTTTTCTACCTTTTCCCCACAGATGTAACATAAACAAATCCTTTGTTTTTCATTCTCTGTCCTTTGTTTGCATATTTCTAACCTGAAAACAATTGTAACTGACAGTTGGTTTAGCCACTTGGCTGAGAGGTGAAAAACCCCAGATGCCAATCTTCTGCTAGACCCACAAATGTATAAAAAGTAAGAAATAAAACAAGGAGGCTCTCTCTCTGCCCTGTCTCAGCTTTGAGCTGGATCGGGGAAGGACCTCTGCTTTGCGAAACCTCTTGTCTGCGTGTGGCTGCTTTGTGTGTCTCGGTGACAGGGGATGTAGCTACCAAACGTGGAGAAGGAGTCCTCGTGGTCCGGTCGATGGGTCCGCCTGTCACGTCAGGGAGAGTCTCTCAAAATCTCTGGTTAACTCAGGGGTTTTTATTATAGTCCTCAGTCACGGGGGGAACAGGTAAATCTATTGAAACTCCCGAGGGGGGAACAGGTAGTCCATGTTCTTAGCAGTAAGCGAGAGCCATTGTCTTCTTGGTCCAACAATCACGCCTCCAGGCAAACATCTCGCTTTGGTTAAGTCAGCCCCCACCCCCTGTATTAGGGTTGTAGGGGTCTCATGTCTCAGTCCTTGGAAGGGGGTTTTGATCTCTGTCTGTCACGGTGGTTGCGAAGCACATGAAGGATTTTCCGGGGGGGACCACCAAAGTTACCCCAGAAAGTTCCCTTGGCCAAGAGGTGGGGAAATTCATAGGCTATTGTTGTGAAGCAGGGGCCGTGAAGCAGGTGTAATCTTCAGGTACAGAACTACCATTACACTGCTCAAAGCCAGTGTACCATGGCATGGTGACACAGGAAAATTCGCCTGCAGACGATTGGCAAGCATCCACCTCGAGCAGGCCAGAACCGCAGTGGGGGCCTCGGGGTCCTTATGACGATCGTGAGGCAAATGAGGGGAACTTCAGACAGACTCTTACACCACCTGATAAGGGGGCTTCAAGGTAGGCTGGAACAAGACTTGGGCCAATGGGGTTACAGATACCTGATACTTCAGGGGAGGGTTACAGATGTAGGATGAACCATTGCGGGGTGAGACAGAACATTCCATTTGACCTTTGGACCTATCTGTAGGCAACCTTCAGCTGGTCATATAACTGTTTTCCCAGACATCCAGTATCTAGGACATCTCAAACATCAAAACTTGTTTTCAATTCTATCTCACTTATAGGTTTCACATTCTCAGAATCTAAGCAGTCATATTTATAGGGCTTTCTGGCTTCATCCTCCCCAACACCTTAGATAACCCAAAGTGGTACTCACCAAAAATCCAGTGTTCCTTTCCTTTCTATCCCAATCACTCATTTTGCCTGAGAGTGACCCTTTTTGGTGCATAAAGAGCCTCCAGTCTCGGCTCCCAGGGTCAGCTTTCCATGAATATGTGGTCACCTTCCCTGGGAGCAGCCTGCTGGTCGGGAGCTTCTTCGCAGCACTCCAATGGGTTCCTTAAGTCCAGAGGAGAAAACTACAGCCCTGCCTGTGGAATCCTGTGTTTTGGAGACTCCACAGCGAACGCCAAGCCTGACAGGTCTGTGTCTTTGCATGGGTGGGCTATGATTTGTGACTCACATCCCTGTGTGAGATTCCTCGGCCACATGCTCTCCGAGTGGTTCTTCCACTTTTCTGGGAGCCCCTTGTGGCTTCGAGCCCCACGGAATGAGCACCAATTGTGCTATTTCTTTATAGGGACCCAGACGTCTGCCAATGGCAAAAGGAAAGAGCCTGCTCTCTCACTGGGGGAATATCACAGCTTTATTCTGGTGTCCTGCCCTGCCAGCTGGGGCTCTTTCCCAGTGTGGTGCCGGTGCCCAAGAGAGCACGAGCCCCATCTTCCTGCGGCTTTTTTCCCGGGGGGACGGGCACAGAGGCAGGGACAAGCCACTGCCCAATCAGGGATAAGGTGGGAGTGGAACAGAGTTGGGTTACATTCCACTGTGGGGGATGGGCACAGCCGAGCAGGGACAAACCACGTGATACAGTTAAAGGGGAACAGGGAAAAAACATTACAAATCCAATGAAGCACAATATAAACCAAATTAATACATTACAACAGTCCTCCATGGGCTGCACGGGGGCAGCAGTCTCAGCATGGGCTGCACCACAGGCTGCAGGAGAATCTCTGCTCCAGTGTGGGGTCCCAGCCACATGAAACAGTCCTCCTTTAATTTTCCAATATGGGTCTTTCCCACAGGCTGTAGTTCTTCACAAACTGCTCCAGTATGGTTCCCCCATGGAGTCACAAGTCCTGCAAGCAAACATGCTCCAGCACAGGCTTCTCATGGGATCACATCCTCCTTTAGGCATTCACCTGCTCCAGTATGGGGTCCTTCACAGGTTGTGGATGGATCTCTGCTCCATTGTGGACTCATTCACATGTCATAGTCCCTTCGGCTCTAGTTCACATTGGAGTTCCAGCCTTTCCAGTACAGCAGCACAGAAACAGCATCAATGACCTGACCATCTACCAGCCCAGGCACACTGCCATGGATGTAATCAAAGCCTTCCCAGGCACAATACAGCGAGGTGATCAGCAGTACAGCAAGCAGTGAAAGCAAAAAGCACCCACTAAAAAGCACAAGACTAATATAGTCAGAAAAGCAAGCCTCATGGCAAGCACATCTATTAAGGGTTTATTTTCCATCATTTCAGACACTAAGAGGGACTTGACCCTCCTTTTTATGCTAGAAAAAAAGGACGTTAACCTCCCTTCCATGTGTAGTGTGCCAAGGGACTCTACTACTCCTTGTGTGGCATGAGGTACTTCACATCCCCTGCACAGTTGGAGAGACATAAGCCTCTCCCTGTGTAGGTCTCCAAAACCCATCTGCATCCTAGGAGAAACTTGAGCCCTCCCACCTCACACCTTATGGAGGCACCACATCTCCTCTGTGTGCTTTATGCTGATTAGGCTGCACACCCGTTCTCAGTTCATTGCTAATAATTTCACCAAATCTGCACAAAATGCCACACCAACAGAGACACTCAAATCCACCTTTATACAGAATCTGCTAAGGGAATTTTTCCACTAACCCTTTGGTTCCTTCCTGCTCCAAAGATCCCAGGTGAATTCACCCAGTGCTAGCAGTTGAATATTTGGACTAGGGAAGCTCCAAAGGCAGTGGCCTAGGATCCCATCTGGGTTGCCAAACTGTTAAGGAACTAAACTTCACCTGCTAAAGACATCCATTAAGGTAGTTTTGATAGTTTAGAAGGCCTGAACAAATCACAGTGGACAATCATGTGATGGCAATATTATCACAATAAGTATAGACCAATCTTCTTTTTATTAAATTTCATCACTTAATATTTATATAGACCAAGACCTCATTCCCTTAGCCATACTCCAAAGGATAATACCAGGTTTGAACAAATAGATTATTAGCTCACCATCTACTCCACTTGATTTTACTTGTCAGATGATTTTGTCAGTGGAGCTATACTACTTGCTTTCAGTGTGCATTTATTCTCCAAAATGCTACTTAGTTTCCTCTGAACTAGCAAATTGTTGAGTTGAAAAGAAGAAACCAGATGTCTACATATAACAGTCCCATTTTTCATGAAAATTTTTAGGTCACAAATGTCAATGTGTATCCACAGAGCTTACACAACATTAAAAATGGCCAGTTGATACTGTGCCTCTGATTGTCCTTAACTGGAAGCAAAAATGCTGCCCGTGAGCCAAAGCTGATTAACACTATTGGTTGATGAGTTTTCATTTTAAAAAACAAAGAGATGAGGGGGAGCCAAAACAGTTCTGAACTTTTACATGGACTGCCTCTGCTTTAGGTGTGTAAAGGTTTTGATTTTGATAACTGGGCGGAAACACCAATTAATGTATTGGTTTTAGTGTTTAGTCTTTTTCTGTGGGAGGGAGAGATTAGGATAAAAACAAAGCTGGCTTAAGCTTAAAAATGAGCAAAATAGTTTTATTGACACACACTAAAAGAATGAAAAAAAAAAAAAAAAACTTAAACTAAAACAGAATGAAACTTTAAAACACCCTTCCCTCCCCTTACAAACTATTAACTTTCTTATTAAACAACATAAAGACACAACTTGGGATTTTCAGTCAGTTTCACTATTTAGACATAATCACTCATGACTTTAGGAGAAGAGTCTCTCTAGAGTTTTCATGGAGACATTTGCCACAAGACAAAATAGTTCAGTGGCTCCTAAATGGTACACATCTACAACTGCCCAGAGCTTTTGCAGACTGTGATGTTCTATCAGCAAGGCCTCTCAGTGTATCTGAGGTACTGTTTACAAATACTTCTTCTAGTCTAAAATCATCTTTGTCTCAAAGGCTGAGACCTCCTTTTAACCCAAGAGAGGGGGTTTTAAAGTTTTCAATTAAATCTCAATCACAACAGTCCTCAATTTTGATTAGAATTAGCATTCTCCCCAACAACACTAAGATGCTACAAAGAACAGTCCATTTCTCCATGCTTTACCCCAGAGAAGTCCGGTTAAAAAATGTCCGCTTCTTCAATCCTATTCCAATAATATTATCAGTCCTTTCACTTCTAATCTACTGAGTTCCTGAGGTGTCTGTTCTATGTACCCTCTGGTTTTTTTCTTCTTTCTCTCAGGGAAGGGTTGTGCTTTAGAAGCTCCACGTTGCTAAGAAAAGGTTAAATCCACCCAGGCCTGCCAGAGCCATGTGCTCTCTCTGCTCCAGGCTGTAGGCTGTAAAAATGCAAAGCTGTGCCAACAGGGGAAACTGATGAAAATCCTCTTTTCCACCCGTCAGTCTCATCCAGGGCAGCCTGGCTCGGAGTTGTTATGAAGCTGCAGGTTTTTTCTCTGTTGCCAGCGGCTATTAAGCCGGGTCATGCCTTGGCCCCCTCTGCCGTGGCCCTGGGCATATGGCCGGCACTGCCAAACTGCAGTCTTCCCTCCATCTTGCCAGCAGCTGGGGAGAAGGGGGCTCAGCCGTGTGGGCAGTGGCTCCCGGAGACCTGGCCAGGCCCGGTCTGGCCGCCTAGAGGGCAGCAGGGCCTGACCCAGGCCCACTTGCCACCTACAATATTACCTCATGGCTGACCCGGAAGCAAAAGAGCAATTTGCCAGAGATGAGAGTTTTAAATGTCCTTTCCAAAGTCACATTGGCATCTTATTGGTTAAATTAGCTGACAATATCTTAGCTAGTCCCTGTCCTCCCCCTGCCAAAGCAACTCTAAGGTCCTGGCAGGGAAAGCATTTTACATTTCTCTATAACTATAAACAAAACTGTGCCAACTCATGATAAGGTGAATTTTGATTTTTCCTACTGTTTTGTTTAAAAAAACCCAAACCTGGTGATGTCTATACTTCAGAAATGTATCTCATCATCCAACCCATGAACTGTTGGTAAAATAATAAAACTACACAGAATGTACTGTTAGATTCTTTTTTTTTTTTTTTTTTTTTTTTTTCCTTCTACTTCTTCCTTTTGGAGGTAGAGATCACAGCTTTTTGCTTTTGCAAATTAAAATATAGGCTTTGGACTGAGAAGTTGGCACCATTTCTTCTGGCCAAATGTTTTATGCTGGTTCCAAAAAAACTGTGGGCACTGAATTGGCTATAGTTTGCCTTTGAACTTGTTTGAAAGAACTCAGTCTTTATAAGCCCCCAAGAAAAAATATACATAATTTATTAAGTTGCAGTTTAGCTCTTTTGTGTGCAGAATTAATGATGGTAAATCTATTTGGGGTTTTAACTTTATTTTTGAGTTTTTCTATTTTATCTCTTTTAGTTTACATGACTGGCATTGTTCTGCCATGTAGGTAAAAAAAACCCCATACATTTATGATTATCTTACAGGGGCTGAAAAGGATCCTGAATAGAAAGCAGTTCTTTTGCTAGTTGGTTGCAAGACTAAGTTTTAAATAAACCATATTTAACTTTTATTGAGCAAATATGCCTCCAATTATATTTCCAGAAGTCTTCTCAGCTACATTTTCCTTTATGTCTTTGTAACCTAGTAGACAAACAGTGCTATTGTTGCAGCTTTTGCTGCTAAGTTGTCCATAATGTATTTCTAAATAGTATAGAAATAAGAATGCACCACAATCTCTCTCCTTGAAGCAGTTTCTAGTTTTGTGTCAAATGTAGCCCAAAGTTTTGATCAGCTGAATGTTCGTCAAGAAATAAATGAAAATTATTGGTGTATAATACATTGCAGGTCTTGTGTTAATCTTGGACTTTACCCTCTACCACCCTTGTACTGCTTTCTTCTGCAATGCTCCCTTTCTAGTGATGAAATGTCATCTTTGGTACTCTAGCAAAGGGCTATATAAATATTTGGAACCCAGAACAGATGTTTTAGCACAGCTTTAATTCCGTTTTTCAAGTTCAGACATAAAACAAGATGTTGACCACTGGTGGTTACTATAGTTTAGATGATTTTTTCAAAGGAGGAATAAGTGTACTGAGCCCAATGGATTCCTGTCTTCTGGCATCCTACCATGTCTTCTTTACTATACCATGTTTCTCAAGTTTGCTTTTGTTTCACTCTAAGAATTGACTTTGTATATCCACTGAGTGATCTGATTTTCCTATCAAGGCAAGGTTGTTCACTCCATATTTTCACTAGTGTAACTGAGAGGAAAATTTGGTCCAAATGCTCTGTAATAAAATATCTCACTGTCAATTGTTCTTCACTCCCCTGCCATATGGCAACTTTACAGGAAAGAACTGAACTGCTTGTGTTCTATATAGGACTTCTTCATTCCCTGCAAAATAAAGTTTTACTACAATTCAGATGTAAAAATGGAGGAAGTTCTTTATATTTTAGCATGGGTTTTTCACTTAACTTTAGCCACCCAAAAGCTAGGCAACCAATAGAAATTTGTCATCTGAGCTCCTATAGTCACTAGAGGGAGGAAGAAACTTTGAGAGGGTGATTCATCACATCCTACAATAAGACTTGGGTGGAAAATTTTCTTGTTGTAGACATGAGTGCAAATCTTTACAATATCCACTGGTCTTAATGGTGTTGAACTGATGAATTGAGCTGCAGACCCAAAGGCAATATTTGAGCTGTTGGATTGAATGGGGACAGGAGACTATTTTCCTAAGCTGCTCTTAGCCTGCTCCCTGGCATGCTTCAGCTTGGGGGGGGGAGGGTAAGCTCTCTCCAAATAACATCTGAGCATGACTCAGTGGGCATCGTGAACCAGAAATGATTTTCAGTCAGCAAGACACAGATAAGGCTGCCCTGTTTCAGGTAGGAAATTTAGCCCTAGTAAGACAAACCATGATGTATGCTTGCTTCCAGGGTCAGACAAAGGATGCAGGCTCATTTTATTTACTGATGGAGATATAGCCAAAGAGGTTTAGGCAGTGAAGAAAGCCATATAGGAGAATGAAAGATGAACTTGAGGGAGTTTATTTGTATTGTCTGAAACTAGGACTTGAGTGCAAGTAGGAACCCAAGAGACAAAAGTCACTGTTAGTGAGACTTTTCTTATTAAGCAAATTTTAAAGACACTCCTTCCCTTGTACTGGCACTTAAGTGACTGACAGTGACTATGAAAAACAGTATTTGTAAAGAAAAGCTTCCAGGACCCGCTATACTTAAATGACTTTCTAAAACCAGTCACCCCACAGATGACGCTTGAAGCCATGATTCAGAAACTGATGTCCAGAAGGTTTGTACCCAAGAAAACACCCACTTTCTGAGCCCTGCCTGCCGGATTTTAAGACTTGGGACAACTCTGCCTTAAAAATACTCACCATTCACCACAAAGAACCCAGATCCAGCAACAAGCAGTGCAAAGTGTTTCAGCCACTTTCAGCTGGTGTTATGAGATCCAGGGACCATGGTATAAATTCAGATGAATAATCTTATTTCTAAGTTGTTTCTAGGGAGTGTGCTAACTGCCAAGCTATTAATTTTTATGCACTAATAGTTTCCATACTAACTCACTGACCAGCATCACTGATGTGTCACATCAGTTTTCTTATTAAATACAAAAATAATGAATGTTAAGAATGAGCCTAGAAAGCTTCTCATCTCCCAGATTGGGTCTTGGTGCCAAGTGTCTGGCTGGCATCGTGTCCAATATTCTGCAAACACCATCTACATGAACTTGTCAGTTGTGTAACTCATAAAGTTAATGTAAGCAAATGTGATTTGCTGAGCAGCACTGATTAGAGCTGTTTTGCCAGGAGGAGGCTTTACAGCATGTGAGAGAGACAGCCATGACATGTTTTTCCCAAGAAAGGGAAGGATTACTGTAGGCCAGAGTACATAATTTTCAGGAATGACTCTGGAGAGATTTCCCTCTCTCCCTACCTCCCCAGGATTTCTCTGGTCCCAGATGTCATTTATGATGCATCTCTGATGAAATGATCATTGCTGTGATGAGTAGAAAATGAGAGCTTTGGAGTCACTGATCCACCCCAGTATCTGTCTCTGAGGCTGACCTGGAGAGAGAGTTTGCTGGAGATGGGGGAGATCGGGAGGTTGCATGAGACCCCAAACCCCAATTGACAGCACAACTTGCTGCTGATCTGCACAGCCTCTGACAAGTTCAGTAACATCTCTGCTTATGAAAGAAAGGTCCAAGGTGCTACTCCACCCCATGAAGCTTGATGTGATGTTCAGGAAGGCAGTGCAGAACATAGACTGAAGCCAGGTTACTCAAGTGCCATTTGCTCTCTGGAACATCTTGCCACTGCCTAGGAGGAAAAACTTGGATGTTAGAGCTGAAAAGAGTTACATTTTACTTCCTTTCCTCTCAGGACAAGTATATTTTATATATGCTATCAACCATTTTAGCAGATGCTAGACCCACTTTTCCTCTCCTGCACCCCAGTTTAGTGCAGTTGATTTAAACTGATTATTTTAAAGCAGTACAACAGCTTGTTTTTGCAAAAAGGCTGAATTTTGGTGTTTTCTATGTCAAAACCTTAAGTTCTTTTTTTCAAAAGCATATAAAGTTATTGACAGAAACAGGGCATGTCAGTAAACTGCTTCTAGACAGGTACTAAGAACATTCTTGTTTCCTGTTTATGTTAATCTTGGGCAAAAAAATAACTTTTGTTCAATATCTGCAACTTAGCAAAGAAAACAGATGGCAACACGTAAATAACTAAACCGCACATGCAAAAATTACATTGAAATATAATGTGATGGGTCAAACTATAGTTGGTTAAAGTCGGGCATTTATAATAATCCTTCTTTACCCTACACAAATATCACATAGATAAGTCATGGCAGCTCACTCACTGCCAGGAAAAGCTTGCATTCAGGACCTGAGGAAGCTACCAAGTCCAACAAAAAACAGAAAGAGGCAATGGCTTAGCCACTTAAGCCATATGAGTCAGATCAGTCTAGCCATAATTTCAAATGCCAGCAGGATCCTGATCTATTGAGTACTTGGGCATTTTCTACAGGCAGAACAAATACTTTGAGTTAAATCCTAAAATCTTAGATTTTTTGGCATTTTAATGACTATTAAAAATCACAGGATATTTTCATAAGGGGCAGAGCTTACTAACCTTATGCCCTTCAAAAAATTAGCCCTTTCCTCCTAAAACTACACTTTCAGCTCTTTATTGCAAAAGTAAAATGGTAAAGGAAGAGAGAATGAAACTCTCCAGTGATGTGCGGTATCTTTTAAGACCTGTTGAGACATTAATTTTGGATAATTAAGGATTTTTAGGAAAGTTAAGTGAAGGTGATTTTTGAAAAGAAAGAAAAACAAAACGAAAACATAAACAAAAACATGGGGAACAGCCAGAGTCAAACACCTTCTTCACAGAAGTAGTGGTGAATGCTCCATTTATTGAGGGTACACAGGGTTCTTTTATACATATATCATTCTTGTCCACACGGCATTTTACTACTCACTATTGGCTAGTGTTATCTGCATAAGCATTCCTTTGCAGTTACCTGTTTACACTTTGTTGAGGGAAAAAGCTGGTTCTCAGGCTCAGTGTTCTGGTTCTCAGGCTCATCGTCCTTGGCAGTGCTAAAACAACAGAACTTTCCCAGCATTGTCAGGCCTCTCTGTGTCTATCTCCAAAAATCCTGCTACAGTTAAGATAATAAGTTGCTGAATTAGTGGAAGTAGATAGGTAAGCTTTGTTCTCAGTTAACAGAAGCTGGATCTTAGATAAGCTATCCCGGATTTAGTAGCTCATTGCTTGTCAGCTTTATATTAGTGTAGCTGTGCTTGTAATGAAAAACAAAATGTGGTAAATAGGACATCAGATAGCTGCAGATTTCCTGCTTAAAGGACCCATTGAACACAGGAAACTGTAAGTTCTACCAAGGATTCATTTGTCACGAATGCATTGAAAAGGTAGAAAGGTCAGGACGAGGAAGACTCATCTTACTTCCTCATTTTGGGTGACCCCTCCCCAGAATAGACCCCCGACTCATTTTAGGAAACAAAGTATGCATACTTAATAGCCTTTTTGCCAATTAGCATACGAAGCGAGGAATGGGAGGTGACAGGGGTATGAATATGCATTTGTATTTTAGGTATTCAACAATTTTGTAAATAAAAGGCTTTGTAATTACCTGTGAATTTCACAGCACGTATTAGGGAAATATCCCACCCTGCTGCCCGGCCGCAATAAACATACACTTTCTAACTTTAAACTGTTAGAGAGTTTTTGTCTGTCACAGTTGGGTATTGATGCTAGATCAATATCCATATTTCTTTAACAAGTCACTGTATTACTGCCATCACTGCAACACAAAGGCACTGTGGATTTCTGCAATGAAAGCCCAAAGATGTTGTTCCTATAGGTTCTGTCTTAGTGGTTGGGTTATAATCCTGGGTGCCTGTGTTGGTTTAAGACAAGTTAAGGGCCAGAAACCCCAAAATGAGATACGTCCCCTTTAGTTTTAACCGATTCCTTTCCACCAATAGGGAAAGAAGAATGTCAGAAGATAGAAGGGAAAAAAAAAAAAAAAGTTTACTAAAAAATAAAATAACAACAGGCAAGAAAAATAACAGTAATAATCGCTAGTTACAAAGTTGCTGAAATCTTATGGACTCCCCAGGAACAAAGAGAAACAAAAATGGTGGCAAAACCTTTCCCTTAAGATGGCAACCTCCACAGACAACTGCACATGGAGAGACAAATACGTCAGCAGCCCTCCCCCCTCTCCCAGCTACACATGGAGAGAGAGAACAAAGAAAGAGAAAAAAAAAACAACACACAAAACCAAACATCCGCGATTACAAAAACTCCCTCTTCCCCCAAGCAGCAACCAAAAGGGAACAAGGACAAAACACAAAGAAAACCTGGAGTCTAAAAACAGCCTAATGTCCTTCTTATCTCTCTGTTGGTACCAGCTCTGTCAAAAAAGGCACCTGAAACACCCCTGGGGCTGGAACTCATAGAGAGGCTTCAACTTCTCAGCAAAAGCAGCAGACAGCCGGCTGGGGTGACTCAGACTCTGTGCCTTTCCACTTCGACCAGGCGCTGCTGGCAGGCTGGGGCAACTGTATGGAGTGGAGCTGTTCCGTTCTTCTCAGCGTGATGCCATGGCTGTAGACAGGTACTAACAGAGTTTGCCTTGGGGCAGTCCAGGACCATGAAGTGCAGCCTCTCACAAACCCCGGCTGTGAAAAGTGCATATTATATGGCTCTACACAAGATATTTACTATATGTATTATGTTGTATTAATTGTTAATGTTGTATTAATATTTTGATAGTATGGTAAAGGTAGTTTTGTAGTTAAAATGTAGTTTTTATGTACCAACCACAGGAAAACGTAAATCTTTCCGAAAAAAAAGAATTTACTACTTCCTTATCAGAAGAGACCAACCTCTCCTGCCTTGCTCAGCCCTGAAGATGCCATAGAGATTAAAGGAAAAAAAGTGATACTAACCAGAAACAATTCTTTGTTTGAATGGAATTTATGCATCATGTATGAAATGTATGAATATTCAACAGGCTATTGCTTTTAAGAGATAATCCTTTGTTAACGGGGATCCTTCTCCGGAGCTTTTTGCTCGGGGAGGCACCTAGACGTCTGTAACTTTGTTTTTATTGTCTCGTATTGTCCTAACCTTAATTGCTCAATTTTTTTCTCTAATTCTATTTTTATAACCACCTTATTTACTATTAAATTTTCAAAATTTTAAACACAAGTGATTGGCGTTTTTCACAATTATGGTAGCAGAGGATGGTTAGAACACCTCACTGCCGGTGCCTCAGTGGAATCAGGGTGAGGACGGCGCGTCCTGCCCAGTTGGCAGCCTCGCTCTGTGTTCCCCTGGTGTGACAGACAGATGCAGGTTACGATCAATGGACAAGAGGAGGCAATAAAACAAAGAAAAGGGAAAAGATTCCCTAAAACCACGGTAATTAGCCCCTAAGACTAAAGTGTACATGAAGACAAAGACTTAAGGACAAAGGACAGGTAAGTACTAGTTTGGACGGGGCAGTTAAGGGGGGGATGAATGTGTGTGAATGAGAGGCAGCTGGTTATTACAGACCTGCTAAGTGAGTGCGGAGTCTCCTATGCTGCGTTTCCATTCTTTCGCGAGAAAAATGGCCAGTAAAGAGACGAAGTGGGTGATAAGAAGAGGGAGAGAATCCCCCCCAGGGAAACTGGAACTGAGTCTTAGAGAAGGGGTGGGACCCCTAGGAAGCAAAAAGTCTGCTGGATTGAGGGGTGAGTGCCCAAGAGCATCCAGGACTGAAACCTGCTGGGTTGAGGGATTAATATCCCAAGGGCACCCAGGGTTCTGCCAGATTGAGGTTATGCCCAAGAGCATCTAGGGTTGGACAACACAGCTGGATTGAGAGGATATCCAAGAGCACCGGGACTGGCCAGTAACACCTAAAATTGTAATGGGTGATTTGAAAGTAAAAGGTACCTTATTGTTTTTTTGTTGTGTGAGAGTGAGTCACGCACAAAATCTTCCTCAGGTTCCTGGGCGCGTGGGACTGTGGCAAGAGGTGTAAGTGACCCACAAACAGGCCATTGTTCCCCCCGGGCGGGTGGGGGCTATGGCAGAACATGTGTGTGTGACCCGCAAATCAGCCCTTTTCCCTCCGGGCGTGTGGAGGGGGGGCAGTGGTAAAAGTGTAAGTGACACGCAAATCAGCCTCATAGGTGGACCAGCACCAGAGGCGACCAGATTCTGGGCCCTCCTCAGAGGCCCAGCTATACTGGAACCCAGAGACCAAACCCAAGGCGAGGGGGGCCACACAGAGCAACGGTTCTCTGGTGACAGGGATGGGCTTCATGTCCTAAGGGTGTGAAAGAATGTGTAAAAGTGAAGGAGAAATGAAGTAAGAGTAGATTGATGAAAGCACGTGTAGTGTGGATTGGTTATTTTAAAATTCACTATATCTCCTTGGAGGGAGGTGTATTGAATAGTTGTGTGAGAAAGAAAGGATTTTTTTGTGTGTGTGCATAGATAGAAGTAAGTGGTCTTTAGGTTGTAAGAGAGAGTGAAAAACAGAGGTGGAGGACAAATAGATAAGATCTTGAAAAATGGGACAGAAAAACAGTAAATTGGATACAGGGAAGAAAAAAGGGTGTAAAAAATTACCAATGGAAATACCTCTGGGAGTTATGTTAGCTAACTGGGAGAAAAACCCTCGCACAAGAAGAAAGGAAAAGATAAAGATGATACAATTTTGCATGATAGAATGGGCAGAGAAGGAAATAAGATCTGACCACGTTTATTGGCCCAGATATGGCTCTTTTGAGAACTAGATTTGTCAGGCTCTAAATGTATTTGTAAATTCAAAAGAACCGTTTAATCCCGAAGAAAGAGAATATGCCACATGTTGGACATGAGATTTTAGGAGAATGAAAATCTTTAACGTATCAGAAACCCCCGAGATGAAATGAGAAAAGAAAAAGGGGAAAGAAAAGGGAGGGGAACAAGAAGAAAAGAAGGAAAAAGAGTGGGATCCTTTGCAGGCTTTGCCACCTCCGTTCACGCTCGCGCTCCTGCCGTTCACGGCCGATCCCCCTGTCCTGGGTCCCGCTTCAGCCCCGCCTGCCCTGGTTCCCGTCCCGAGTGCGGGCTCGCAGCCCTGAGCAGCCCCACCTGCCCCCGTTCCTCTCCCGAGTGCTGGCTCGCAGCCTGCGGCAGCTGCGCTGGTCCCTGCATACACCCCATCCCCGGCCCCGCCGGTGAATTTGTCTGCCCCAGCCGCCTAGTTCACGGCCACCTTGGGGGCCGTGCCAGGGGTCCGTCCTGATGTGTGGTCTAAGACCACCGCCCCGACCGTTCCGGGGGTCCCGTCAGTCCCAGCCATCCTATCTCCAATCGCTTCCCCCACTACCCTATCCCTGGCAGCCCTGCCTGTGCTGGCTGCGCTGGGCACTGCCGCTGCTGCTTTGTCTCTGCCGGGAGCCACTGACTCAGCCGCCATTAGTCCCATGCAGGCTGTCTGCGCTCCCCTCTGGTATCCCCCAGAACTGCCCCCTCCTCTGCCGGTCCCGGCAGCAAACCCCACCTACGCTCCGCCCTTGGAGGACCAAGCCTCGGCACTATGCCCTGCCCTCACCTCCCTTCCTGCCCTGAGCTCCGTTCCCTCGGTAAC
Organism: Tachycineta bicolor; assembly: GCA_025960845.1. Taxonomy (NCBI): domain Eukaryota; kingdom Metazoa; phylum Chordata; class Aves; order Passeriformes; family Hirundinidae; genus Tachycineta; species Tachycineta bicolor. Next base: position 178,539 of record JANEHK010000149.1, on the reverse strand, counting down.
CACAGCTACTGCTCAGAGAAACGACTTCTCCCTAGAAATGCCTTAGCGAAACACTAGAAGTTCACTTAAAAGACAGCCCTCTCTGGATTCTTTCTCAAAACATGGGAAAAAGACGACAGAGGATAAAAACCAAAAATGGGATAAAGAAATTAGTCTACTCCCACTGAGAGAAGTCCCAATGGGAGGGGGGTGGAACAGAGTTTGAAAATGCCCCTTTGAATTCTTCTGAGGTCAGAAATTTTAAAAAATAAATCAAAGGAATTTTAGAAGATCCTATTGGCACAGCTGAACAATTGGACCAGTTCTTAGGTCCGAATATATATACTTGGGAAGAGATGCAGTCTATAATGAAAATAGTATTTTCTCAGGAAGAAAGGCAATTAATCAGAGCAGCTGGAATAAAAGTTTGGGAAAAAGAGAACCCACAGGGGCCCCCCGGAGAAGACAAAATGCCAACTGCGCCTCCTGAGTGGGGTCAAAATAATGAGGAGGGGAGGAAACACATGAATGAATATCGTAATTTAATAATCAAAGGAATAAAAGAGGCGGCACCCCGAGGGCAAAATGCTAAAAAGGCTTTTGAGGCACAGCAAGAAAAAGAAGAATCTCCAACTGAATGGTTGGACAGACTGAGGAAAAATATGAAACAATATTCCGGAATAGACCCTGAAACTGATATGGGAAAAGCTTTGTTAAGGATTAACTTTGTTACTAATGCCTGGCCAGATATTAGAAAAACATTAGAAAAAATTGAGGATTGGCATAATAAATCATTAGATGACTTATTAAAGGAGGCTCAGAAAGTTTATCTCCGAAGAGATGAAGAGAAAGCTAAACTGAAAGCAAAGCTTATGGCAGTCACCATGCAAGAAAACAATTTCCAAAAAAATCAAAAACATACAGGCACTACTTCTAGATATAAAATTAGTAGAGACAGGGGAAAGGAAAGGAATAGAATCCCAATACAAACCAAGTCTCAGCAGCATTCCAGGAATGTCTGCTTTTACTGTGGGGGCGAGGGACATTATAGGAGAAATTGTCCTAAGCAGGTAATAGATATGAAAATCTTCAAAGCGATGAGCACAAAGGAGGAATAGGGAGGTCAAAGTCTCTATTTTTTAGGGGACAAATACCATCTAGAGCCTGCGATAACTCTATAAGTGGGTCCTCAAGGAGAAGAATTAGAATTTCCGGTAGATACAGGGGCAGAAAGAACCTGCCTGCTAAATGTACCAAAAGGTTATAGTGTGAGTAAAGATACTGTAAAAGTAACAGGGGCAAAAGGAGAAACTTTTACAGTTCCAGTCATTAAAGATGTAGTAATTGAAGGGGAAACTAAAATTTGGGTGGGAGATGTTTTATTGGTCCCAAAGGCAGGTAGCAACTTACTAGGAAGAGACTTACAAGTGAAATTAGGAATAGGCGTTATACCAGAAGATGGGAAAATGACAGCTAAAGTCTTAAAATTAGGCCTAGAGGACGAAGAAAAAATTAACAAGGAAGTTTGGGCTGGGGAAGGAAATAGAGGAGGATTAAATATTGACCCTATAAGTGTTACAATAGAGAGAGACGATTGTCCCATGCGTGTACGTCAATACCCCATATCTTTAGAAGGACGGGAAGGTTTGAAGCCAGTAATAGAAGGACTAATAAAGGACGGGACATTAGAACCTTGCATGTCTCCCCATAATACCCCTATTCTCCCAGTAAAGAAGCCTGATGGGAGTTATAGACTAGTACAAGATTTAAGGGAGGTTAACAAACGAACTTGGTCTCCTTACCCAGTGGTACCCAATCCCTATACACTCCTAAGTAAAGTTCCACCCCAGCATCAGTGGTTTAGTGTAGTGGATCTTAAAGATGCTTTTTGGGCCTGTCCACTAGCCGAGGAGAGCCGAGATATTTTTGCCTTTGAATGGGAGGATCCAAAAACTGGAAGAAAGCAGCAATTAAGATGGACGGAATTACCACAGGGGTTCACGGAGTCTCCAAACTTATTTGGGCAAGCTTTAGAAAAAATACTGCAAGCCTTCTCCACTCCTCCTAGAATACAAGTTATCCAATACGTGGATGATCTTTTACTATCTGGGGAAGATGAAGTTGAAGTTAGAGAAGCTACAATAAAACTTTTACATTTTCTTGGAGGAAAAGGATTAAGGGCATCAAAAGGGAAGCTGCAATTTGTAGAACCAGTGGTGAAATATCTTGGACACTTGATAAGTAAGGGTAGTCAAAGGCTCAGTCCAGAGAGAATTGCAGGAATTTTATCCCTTCCACCTCCCTCTTCAAAGAGGGAAATCAGAAAACTACTTGGATTATTGGGATATTGTAGATTATGGATTGAGGGGTACACACAGGCAATAAACTTTTTGTATGAAAAGTTGACAGAGGGAGATAATATAAAATAGACCAGGGAAGATGATGATAAAATAGAAAAAATTAAGTTAAAACTGACCTCAATACCAGCTTTAAGCTTACCTTCCCTAGAAAAACCCTTTCATCTGTATGTGAATGTAGAAAAGGGGTAGCTCATGGAGTTCTGGTCCAGGAGTGGGGAGGAGTAAAGAGATCAATAGCTTATTTATCAAAGATGTTGGACCCAGTGAGCCATGGCTGGCCAGTATGTATTCAAGCTATAGCCACTACTGCAATCCTGGTAGAAGAAAGTCGTAAACTTACTTTTGGAGGTAAACTGTGTGCACACCTCATGCGGTTCGAAATGTGTTAAATCAGAAAGCTGAGAAATGGTTGACAGACTCCAGAATGTTAAAATATGAAGCAATCTTGATAGATAGTGATGATCTGACATTAGAGGTAAACAGAAGTTTAAATCCAGCTCAATTCTTATATGGAGAACCAGCAGATAACCTAATACATAATTGTTTAGAAATTATGCAATACCAAACAAAAGTTCAAGGGGATCTTGAAGAACAAGCCCTTTCAGAAGGGGAAATAATCTATGTGGATGGTTCCTCCAGATGTCTACTAGGAAAAATAATGTCAGGGTATGCAGTAGTTGATGGAAAAAACATGCAAACTATTGAAAAAGGAAAATTACCTTCAAACTGGTCAGCTCAAACTTGTGAATTATATGCTTTAAAAAAGGCACTGGAATATTTAGCACACAAGAAAGGAACTATATGTACTGATTCGAGGTATGCTTTTGGAGTAGTACATACTTTTGGAAAAATTGTGGAAGAAAGAGGATTACTTAACTCAAGAGGAAAAGGATTAGTACATGAGGGACTCATTTTAGAGATTTTAGAGGCATTAAAACTACCTGAAGAAATAGCTATAGTACACATTAAGGGACACCAAAGAGGAGTGACCCCAGAAATAAGAGGAAATAATTTAGCAGATCAGGAAGCTAAGGATGCAGCAGAAAATGGAGCTGAAAGAGTCATGTTAATATTGACTCCAAATGAGGAAATATTGGAAATCCCCAAGTTTAGTGAAGCAGAGAAAAAAGAATTAAACAAGATAGGAGGAGAACAGGTTGAATCAGGGAAATGGAAACTTCCTGATGGAAGGCAATTGCTTAATAAAATACTGGCTAGAAAAATATTAGAGGATATGTATCAGAAAACCCACTGGGGTACTCAGGCCTTGTGTGATCATTTTTAAGGAACTATGGATGCATTGGGATTTTTGGAGTAGCAAAGCAAGTAACTGAAAAATGTATAACTTGCCAAAGGATAAACAAAAAGGTAATGAGAAAAACAACATTAGGAGGTCGTGAGTTAGCTCTTGGACCATTTCAAAGTATCCAAGTATATTTTACTGAACTTCCTCAAGTACAAAGATGGAAGTATTTATTAGTAATGACAGACCATCTAACTCATTGGATAGAAGCAGTTCCCACTACCAAGGCCTCAGCCAACATAGTAAGTAAAGCCCTCTTGGAACAGATTATTCCCAGATATGGAATGGTTAATAGAATAGACTCAGAGAGAGGAACACATTTTACATCAAAAGTGTTACAACAGATAATTCAATCTTTAGGGATAAAATGGGAGCTGCATACCCCATAGCATTCACAGAGTTCTGGTCGTGTAGAAAAGATGAACCAGACTTTAGAGAGAACTTTGACCAAGTTAATAGTTGAAACCCAAATGTCATGGGTACAATGCCTATCTTTAGCTTTTATTGAGGATCCGAACACAACCCAGGTCAGACCTGGGAGTGTCACCCTATGAAATGATGTTTGGGTTACCCTTTTTAACCACCCAACATGAAAATGCTACCTATGAGGTAGGGGAAATGAGCGTTAAAAGATACGTTAACACCATTGCAAAAACTCTTGAAAACTTACGAATGAAAGGAATAATCCCTCAAACCACACCTTTAGGCTTTAAAATCCATAATGTTCATCCAGGGGAATGGGTGCTAGTAAAAACCTGGAAAGAACAGTCTTTAACTCCTCAATGGGATGGTCCTTTTCAGGTATTGCTGACGGCCGAGGCTGCGATCCAGACCAAGGAACGAGGGTGGATCCACGCCAGCAGAATCAAAGGACCTGTGGAAGAACCGAAGGAGTGGACAATTACATCTGAACCGGGTGATACAAAACTGACTCTTAAACGGGGACTGGGTGGTAATGAACTGGGAAGACTCAAGTGATCCAAGAAACATACGCAGGATCACACCTAATTGGGAGATAAGGCCAAGCTTATATCAGTGGTTTCAAGTACTGCCTGGACAAGCTTTGAGATGCCTCCGATACCCTCCTTGGGGAGGAATACTTCCACTCCAAACAGGAGGATCAGGACTGTTTCGGACAGAGAACTCTTGTATTCACACCTTAGCCTGTGATTTATGCAAAGAGGAAGAGGAGTTGCAACTTCCATCAGTGCCAGACCAAATACCCTGTTTGATCCACCCAAATATCAGACATGCTAGCTGGGTTAAATGTAAATGTTTAGATTGTGGGAAGAATTGGTATTGTAGTTCACACAATCAACGTTCTCATTGCAGGAAGTGACAAGGGCCAAATCAATCTCCTATCCAGGTAGAATTCAAAGAAACCGAAATAATAACTTTGCTTTGTGGATGGGAATTATTAGTGCCTGTTGAATGGGAGATACCTGAAGAACCGTGGGAAACGACAGTTAAGGAGTGTCAACAATGATTTGTCTGGAAATTAGCTAAGAGGAAGTGACAAGGAAATAGAGGGCAAGACCAGATTGGCCTCTGTATTGGCCACCAAGAAGATCAAATACACCTGCTGTGGGTTGCAACCCCATAGGCATGGGAGGTGGGAGTATAAGCCATACTGGACCTCTGTTACTCCTTTTTCTGTCACTCAATTTTTGTCTTCTCCCTTTTGGGATATCGACAAGGCCCAAAAGAGGAGAGATGGATTTGTTTTAACTACATTACTGGGCACAAAGCACAAGATTTAGTAAAAGAGCAATTGATAAGCAAAAAGGCTAAGTCAGTACAACCACCTAAACCTGTGCCAATTTCGATTAACGATTTGTATACCAAACTTGAACAGGAATTAGAAAAAGAAATAGATATCTCAAGGATAGGTAAAAATCAGTTTGTAGAATTGGGGGAAAGAAAAAGTAAGGAACTTAACATAACCAGTTGTTAGGTCTGTGGAGGGGCTTTGATGTCAGAAGAATGGCCATGGAAAGGCAGCAGCTTAGGCCCAATTGAGCTTCTAAAATGGAACCAAGCCAGTACAAGTGGAGAAAACAGACCAGAAGGGTGGATTTTAAGCTCAACAGTGATAGGGGAAGAATGTCTCTGGCGCACTGGGAAAAGCTTCCTTTATGAAGTAGGAAAAACACCTTGTAAAAGATATAAGGTTAGTAATGGAACTTCTGTATGGTGGGTCCCAGAATCAGCAACCGTGTATTGGACGCGAGAAAAAGCAAAAAAAGGTGAATTGTAAGTATGATAACAAAACAAAACTTCTTTAATGTAATGACACAAGTAAAAATCCTTACTATGGCATCCTGGAAATTTCCAAATTTTGGGAAAATATAGATCAACAAAAATTTAACTATTGGAAAGCTCCAGATGGCTTATTTTGGATATGTGGGAAAAGGGCATACCCAAAACTCCCCTCCCAGTAGAAAGGGACCTGCACTCTGGGAATTATACAGCCAGGATTTTTTCTTTTACCAGGACCTGATGGGGGTCAATTAGAGATACCAGTTTATGAGGATCTAAAGAGAAACAAAAGAGAATTGATTGGAGGATTCCAAAAATAGGGAGATGAGGAATGGCCCCCTGAATGCATACTGGAAACATATGGGCCAGCCACCTGAGCACAAGATGGGAGTTAGGGATATCAAACCCCAATTTATATGCTAAATCGTATTATAAGACTTCAAGCCGTTGTAGAGATAATAACGAACAAAACTAGTCAGGCAATGGAATTAATATCAAGACAACAAACCCAAACAAGAGCAGCTATCTATCAGAATAGGTTGGCTTTAGACTATCTATTAGCTGAAGAGGGGGGTGTTTGTGGAAAGTTCAATACATCAGATTGTTGTTTAAAAATAGATGACGATGGAGATGCCGTCCTGGACATAGTCAATGATATCAGAAAAATCGCCCACGTACCAGTTCAAAAGTGAGAAACAATGCTAAATACTAGCTGGTGGGATAATGTGTTGGGAGTAGAATGGTGGAAAAAGTTAGGCTTCTTCCTTTTATGCACTACATCTGGTCTAATATTTCTTCCTTGTTTGATCCCCTGTTTCATTCGGCTCATCACCAGTGTGGTACAAGGCATGCAATTAGTGAACATTAACCAAAAGTTGCCTACAACAACAACACCACAAAGGATTATGGTGTTAAAGAAACAAAATAATATAGAAGACCCCTTCAAAGAAGTGAGATTGATTTGTGAAAAAAATGAGGGAATGATGAAGGCTAGAAAACAATGAATATTGCTCGAGCCAAATTAATTATAAAAAGAAAGAGGGAGGATTGTGAAAAGTGCATATTATATGGCTCTACACAAGATATTTACTATATGTATTATGTTGTATTGATTGTTAATGTTGTATTAATATTTTGATAGTATGGTAAAGGTAGTTTTGTAGTTAAAATGTAGTTTTTATATACCAACCACAGGAAAACGTAAATTTTTCAGAGAAAAAAAAATTTTGCTACCTTATCAGAAGAGACCAACTTCTCCTGCCTTGCTCAGCCCTGAAGACACCATAGAGATTAAAGGAAAAAAGTGATACTAACCAGAAACAATTCTTTGTTTGAATGAAATTTATGCATCATGTATGAAATGTATGAATATTCAACAGGCTATTGCTTTTAAGAGATAATCCTTTGTTAACGGGGGTCCTTCTCCGGAGCTTTTTGCTCGGGGAGGCACCTAGACATCTGTAACTTTTTTTTTTTTGTCTCATATTGTCCTAACCTTAATTGTTCAATTTTTTTCTCTAATTCTATTTTTATAACCATCTTATTTACTATTAAACTTTCAAAATTTTAAAACAAGTGATTGGCGTTTTTCACAAAGATGTGATATTCCTCCGGTGAGAGAGCTGGCTCTTTCCTTTTGCCATTGGCAGTCGTCTGGGTCCTGATAAAGAAATACCACAGAGGACTATGATGTGGAGTTTAATAATGGTGGACTCTAGAAGGACCCTCTTTTTGCAGCCAGGCTGAATATCGCCATTGCAGGAACCTTTAAGCTAGCTCAGCCGCCACAAAGAACGATTTGTGTGGGGCACGTCCCCCTGAGCAAGCAACGGGTGTGCGTCTCGGAGCTCTAGCTCTATGGCTCGAATGTCTTTGTTCAGTGCAGGCTGGAAGCAGGGACTGAGAGAGAGGTCTTCTGTCTGTGATCCAAAAAGGTTTCTTTTCCCTGAACTGCCAGTGACAGACAGACCCTGAGCACCGGTCACAGCAGGTTATAAACGGACCGGATTCAAGGGGAAAGTAGCAACTTCTGACTAATGGGAAGGGGAGAACACTGGAGAGTCTAACTAATAGAAAACCCAAGGAAGGAAAACAAATTATGCAGACAAATGATATGTCGGGGATCAGGGGAACCCCCGAACCGAGTTTTGAAAGAGATTGGTCCAGTAAAAGATTGGCTTAGAAACTTCAGGAAAAAGGGTTAGGGTCTGAATAACTGACAGCTCTGGGGGAGCAAACAACTTTTGGGACAAAACCACAAACTAAGACAAAACAAGGAGGTACAGAACAGTTCAGCAACCATAAAACTTGAACAAACTGCAACAGCTGGGAACAAGGGGAGGAATTCATTGCAATGTTAAACACTATAACCAGGCTCAAAAGGACAGCTTCGCCCTGCTCCGGGATGGGGGGGGCCACGGGCTCCCGGGCCCCCGAGGGACCCCTTCTCGGGGGGGTTCCGGACACTCCGCCTCCCGCGCCGGCCCTATGGGCTGCTGGCGATGCTCGCGGGGCGGGAAGAGGCTCTGATGCGGCCGGTTCTAATGGGCTGCCAGCAGGGACCGACGCGGCCCCACCAGGGAAGGAGGCGAGATCTCTGCCTCCGCCTAGACGCAATACGAATTCCCCAGCAGTTGTGCCTGCCGCAGAGGCATCTGACCGGTCTCCGGCAGCCGGTGCGGGCTCCAGCTCCACTGCGGATGCGGCGGGCCCAACAGCGGCGGCTAGTCCGACCCCGCCCCCGCTTCCCGCTGCGAGCGTTACGGCGGCGGCTACAGGCGGCGAAGTGTTTAAGTTCAGCGCGAGTGGGGACACGGCTGGAATGCGGACGGTCTTTGATAAGAGCAAAAGTTCCTGTGCTGTTGGCTCTTCGACAACAGCTTGGACGCTCCCCCCTTGTCAGGTGACTGTAAGGCCGAGAGACCGCGGCCAGTTCTGGGACGAGGTAAAGGCTAAGGTTGAAGGATTGAGTGCTGGTGCAGGACCTGCAGTGCCTGCATCTGACCCTGTGGGGTCCACAGGGCAGGATAAGGCAAGTGCTGCTGCTTCATCTGAGGGTCTACAGGCCTTTCCTGTCCTTCAGGGCGCTACTCATAACACCTATCAACCCTTGGTTTGGCAGGCTTTGACAGAACTGCGTGATGCAGTCGGGAAGTATGGTCTGGGCTCAGCTGAGGTGATGCAGGTTCTCCGTTGTTTTAATGCCAGTCCTTTGACACCCTTTGACATTTGGAGCTTGGCTCGAGCCCTTCTCCCACCAGTTGAATATGACTTCTTTGAGAATACATGGACTAAGCTGGCAACCAGAGCGGTGGAACGGAATAAGGAACTAGGTCAGGGTGATCCTAGGCGTATGGTTAATATCGATATGCTAATGGGAACAGGCAATTATACCAGGGCCGAAGGGCAGGCTAGTTATGATCCCTTGGTCCAGGAGCAGTGCCAACAAACAGGCATGGCAGCCCTGGTTCAGACCTTACAGCTGGCTACTCCACAGCAGCCCTATACAACGATTGTCCAGGGAGTTGATGAGCCCTTCCTGTGCTTCGCACGATGGCTGACGGCTGCTGTGGAGAAGCAGGTGAGTGATCCTGCAACAAGGAAGCTCATGATTGGGCAGTTCGGGAAACGCAGCGCAGAGCGCGAAGGCGAGACGCGTGCCGAAACAAATGTCTCTGCCTCAGCCCCAACCAATGGAGATCTGCTCAGCAGTCTTGCAGCCAGCACCCGCGGTTCAGCAGGTATTGATGTCTGCACAGCCGAGTCTGTCATGTATGATTTGGACAAAATACACAAGGTTCCCCTGGATGCCTTTGGTCCCTTGGGTGATGGCATGAGTGCGTTTTTGATGGCTAGGTCAAGTGCCACCATTCAGGGTATCATAGTGCACCTGGGACTGATTGATGCAGATTTTTCGGGACAGATTCACCCAATGGTCTCCACACCCACCCCCCCTCTGACTATCCCAAAAGGCACATGAATTGCTCAACTTGTTCCTTTTAAGTCTTCTGTTTCCAGAACCGAGGACTGGTTGCGAGGAGACAGTGGCTTCGCCTCTACAGGGCCACCTCAGGTGCGCTGGACTGCTGTCCTGACCAAAGACCGTCCTGAGATGCTGTGTACTGTGTCCATGGTTGGTGCCACGCCATCGGAGATTCACCTTTGTGGCCTCCTAGATACGGGGGCTGACGTGAGCATTCTCTCCCTGGCTGCTTGGCCCCCGCAGTGGCCTTTGACCCTGGCAAAAACACCGATCGCGGGCTTCGGAGGAACAAAGCAATGCTACGTGAGCCAGAATCCCATGGCCATCACGAACCCGGAGGGACAGACAGCCATAATTTGGCCTCGTGCTACTGAGATTCCTCAGAACCTCTGGGGGAGGGATGTTTTGGCCCTGTGGGGGGTGCGATTGGGAACGGATTTTTGATTGGGGCCACTGTGAAGAAGGGCGCAGTGTCCCACACCTCCTTTACGGTGGCTGGTGGACAGACCCATCTGGGAGAACCAGTGGCCCCTCCCTCATGACAAGCTAGTCGCCCTTCGTGAACTCGTACAGGAGCAGTTGGATCAGGGGCATTTGGAACCATCTACCAGTCCCTGGAACACTCCTGTCTTTTGTATCAAAAAGAAGTCTGGGAAATGGAGGTTGCTACAAGACCTCCGAAAGATCAATGCCGTGATGGAAGGCATGGGAACATTGCAGGCTGGTATGCCATCGCCTACCATGCTTCCTGCGGACTGGCCGGTCCTCATTGTGGATTTGAAGGATTGTTTTTTAGGATCACTCTGCATCCCGATGACAGACCAAAATTTGCCTTCACGGTACCAACAATAAACAATGCAGAGCCTGCACAGCAGTATCAATGGAGAGTTTTGCCTCAAGGAATGCGGAATTCGCCAATGTTGTGCCAATGGTATGTAGCCCGTGCCTTGTCTGGAGTTCGCAGGCAGTTTCCTGTAGCTCACGTCTATCATTATATGGATGACATTTTGGTGGCTGCGCCCACCCAGGATGAGCTGCTGAGGATACAGCCTCAGTTGTTGGATGCTCTGCATTCACATGGACTGCAGGTAGCTCCAGAAAAGGTACAACAACAACCTCCCTGGAAATATTTGGGGGTCAAAATTCTGGAACGGACAATCCGTCACCAGGAGGTGCAATTTGTGCAATCGGTGAAGACACTGAATGATGCTCTGAAGCTGGTAGGTGTTATCACTTGGTTACGTCCTTACTTGGGACTGACCACAGCACAACTGTCTCCCTTGTTTGAATTGTTGAAAGGGGACACTGATTTAAAGTCACCTCGTGAATTAACCCCTGAGGTACAAAAAGTGCTGGAGGAGGTTCAGCAAGCTGTTTCGACTCGCCAGGTGTACCGCATTGAACCGTCCGTTGATGTCACTGTGTTCATTACCACTCCTGATTTACATCCTACAGGTATCATCGGCCAATGGAATGATGATTGGACTGATCCTCTGCATGTTTTGGAATGGGCCTTCCTGCCTCATCAGCCGCATAAGACGGTGACGGCGCTGTTTGAATTGATTGCGCGCTTGATAATCAAGTGCCGGCAACGCTGTTTGCAATTGATGGGTGCAGATCCCTCAAAGATCATACTCCTGATTCAGAGGGAGGAATTTGATTGGAGCTATGCGAACAATGTTTCGCTGCAAAGTGCTCTCGAGGGTTTTTCAGGGCAGATCACTTATCATCTGCCTAGCCACAAGCTATTGCAAGTGGCCAAAACTACTCAGTTTTCTCTATGACCCAAAAATAGCCAAGAGCCAGTGCAAGGTCCCACCGTCTTCACTGACGGTTCGGGCAAAACAGGAAAAGCCATTGTTACCTGGCAGGATGGATCTGAGTGGCGGGTTTTGGAAGGCCATGAGGATGGGTCAGCCCAACTGGTTGAACTAAAGGCTGCTGTCATGGCATTTGAGAAATTTTCCCAGGAACCTTTCAATTTGATCACGGACTCCGCCTATGTTGCTGACATCGCACAGAGATTGGGTTGTTCAGTGTTGAAGGAGGTCAGTAACCCTGCCTTGTTTAATTTATTGAAGACCCTGTGGTGTGCAATTCAGGCCAGAGTTCATCCATATAATGTTCTGCATGTATGGAGTCACACTAATTTGCCAGGATTTGTGGCGGAAGGTAATGCAAGGGCTGACAAGTTGGCTAACCCAGCGTGGGTAGCCCCTCAGCCTGACATGCTCGCGCAGGCCAAGGCTTCGCATGGGTTTTTCCACCAAAATGCGCAAACGCTGCAGAAGCAGTTCCAACTGACGGCCACTGAGGCTCGTGAAATTGTCGAGTCGTGTGACTACTGTCACGCCCTTGGTGCGCCATTGCCGGCAGGGGTTAACCCCAGAGGCCTTAAAGCCTTGGAGCTTTGGCAGACCGATGTTACCCAGGTCGCCGAGTTCGGCCGGCTCAAGTATGTGCATGTCACGGTGGACACATTCTCCTCTGTGATGTGGGCTTCGGCTCACACAGGAGAGAAAGCCTGCAATGTCATTGCCCACTGGAGGCAGGCCTTTGCTGTTCTTGGCATACCTTCTGCTGTGAAAACCAACAATGGTCCTGCTTATGCCTCGCAGCAGGTACGGCAGTTCCTACAGTCGTGGGGTGTGTCACATAACTTTGGCATCCCTCATTCTCTGACGGGACAGGCGATTGTAGAACGCAATCATGGTACACTCAAGCGTGTTCTTCAGAAACAGAAACGGGGAATGCAGGGTGAAACCCCGCACAGTCGGTTAGCAAAGGCTTTGTACACCATTAATCACCTTACGGTGCTGCAGAACTCAAATAATCCTGTCATTTTGAACCATCATGTCTTGTTGCAGGCTTTGGATGGTGAGCAACAGCCTCGAGCGAAGGCACGGGTCCGAAATTTAGTCACCAAGCAATGGGAAGGACCTTATGACCTAATCGCTATGGGGCGAGGGTATGCGTGTGCGTCCACGGACACTGGGACACGCTGGCTACCTTCAAAGTGTGTCCGTCCTGACCTGGGACCACAGAGGCAGAATTCAGCTGACAGGCAAGGTGGAAGCCGTGATCAACTTGAAAACCACCAAGTGGATGAATCCTCGAGTGATCACTCTGATGATTCCTCCACAGACAGCGATTGAATTTGTATATATTCCCTTTGTAAATTTGTTCATTTTTCTTTTTCTGATTTTCTTTTTTTTAAAGTTAAAAGGGTGAGATGTTCCCCTGGTTTTTCTGAGTTTTTTATTTAGCCTTTTGAATTTCATAATGGAGTCAGATCTTTTAGTTACTGTACAATATTAAAGCAGTTTTTCTACCTTTCCCACAGATGTAACATGAACAAATCCTTTGTTTTTCATTCTTTGTCCTTTGTTTGCATATTTCTAACCTGAAAAACAACTGTAACTGACAGTTGGTCCGGCCACTGAGGCTGAGGGGTGGAAACCCCAAAAAGCCAATCTCTTGCTAGACCCAGAAATGTATAAAAAGTAAAGAATAAACAAAGAGGCTTCTTCCTCTGGCTCCTCTCTCCGCTCTTGGAGCAGAGGGCTGGAATCAGAGAAACCTCTGCCTGGCAAAGATACCTGTCTTCACGTGATTGCTTTGTGTGTCTCAGCGACAGTAGATGATGATCCAGGTGAAGGACCCTCGTCACTTCCCAACACCCAGTCAGGAGCCCAACCAACACACAATCAGCAGCCAAACCAACTAACACACAATTAAAACCCAAACCAACTAGCACAAAATCAGAAGCTAAACCAATTAACACAAAATCAGAAGCCAAATCAACTAGCGTAAGATATAGAGCCCAAACAACTAGCACAAAATCAATACCCAACCAACACCAGATCAAAAGCCCAACCAACTAGTAAAAGATCAAGAGCCACTATTGACTCGTTTTCCCTAAAAGACCTTCAGAACTGTTATGGGTTAGTACAATTTAGGTTTTTAGTTATAAAAGAATGTAAAATAATTCTCCAGGTCAGGACCTGGGAATTGCTTTAGAAGAGACAGAGACCTATCAGAGAGTTAGAATATTAACATCTATTCTGACTACTGAAATTGTTAGCTGCAACTTTGGGAAGTACCATATAAAACCCCTTGATTTCCTGTAAGTAGGGGTTTTTTTTCCTTCTTCCCTTGGCCAGAGAGAGACAGGTAACATCGAGCTGGGCCTGCTGCTCCCCCCTTTTTGGGGGGGGAAGCTGGCCTGAGGCCTGGCCAGATTCCATCGGCTCCCGGGTGAAGGCGGGGGGAAGGAGAAGTTGCTGTCTTGTATCAGCCGCTTTCTTCAAGTTTCCTTAGAGCAGAGAGGGATCTCTGCTGGGCCCTGATGGGAGCTATGAGCACTGTTTGGGCCGAGGCCACCCCAATTTGCACCAAGGGGTGGGCTGAGTAAGCATTTATGATCTTGCCTGAGTTTTTTCCTAGGCTGCCCAGGTGCTCTAATTTCTAATGTTTCTGCATGAGTTTTTTCTTATCAGCTCGGCCATGAACAACTAACACTACGAGCTACAGAGAGTGAAAGACAAAAACTCTTAGCAGATTTAACTCTTTTTTAGCAACATGAAGCTTCCAGAGCTTAGCCCTTCTCTGAGAGAGTAAAGAAAGACAGAGTGAACATGAACAACAGCATGAAGTGAGTAGAGCAAGACAAAGGGTTGAAGAGTTAGTTGTTCTATTCTTACTTGAGCCATGGAAATGAACTCTATATTTAGGTCATTCCTGTAAATCATAGGAAAGATATGCATTTAGGGAGATGATTGTTTTGCGTGTAGATTTGAGCAAAAATGTTTGTGATGAACTAAGTAATATCCTATAAGATGCTTGAACAGAAAAAGATGAAAAGCCCCTGCACCAGTGAAAAAGTGAGAAGATGTCTCTGTACCTTAAAGTGAAGAATCCTTTGCTTTGGAGTTATTTATCTTTAAAAAGTGACACTCCAGTATGCAAATGTCTAAGACCCATGACCCATAAGCAGCTTGGGAGACTGCTTTTGGGAAAGTCACAAAACCAGGTTTCTCCGAGCAGTTGTTTTTGTGACAGTTTAAAACCCACAAGAGAACTGTTGTAAGTTGCCAGTGGGATCCATGACTCAAAAAGATACTCTTCCCCTAATAGATTAATAAAAGACTATTATCAAATAGTGAAACTGACTGAAAATTACAAGTTTTGTCTCTTTATGTTGTTTTGTAAAAAAGTGAACAGTTTGTAAAGAGAGGGAAAAGTTTTTTTAAAGTTTCATTCCATTTTAGTTTTTTTTCCAACTTTCTGTTTTTCTATTCTTTTAGTGTGTGTTAATAAACTATTTGTTAATTTTAAGGTTAAGCCTGCTTTGTTTTTTCTCCTAGTCTCTCTCTCACAAAAAGAGTAAGTACCAAAACCGAAGTTTAGTGAATGTGAAACGACTACATTAACCTAAAAATGGATTACACTTCAGGACCTAATGAATCTATAATTAATTAGTCTTTAGAATACTACAAGCAAAGGTACAATGCTAGATAGCACTAAAACGAGGCATTTAGGCTCCCTGTCACATAATCCAGTTATCAACCAAGAAATAATAAAAAAAGCTCACCCTTGCAGTGTCTGGGAACAGGTCCTGAAAAATATAGCACAAAGATATCTGTGGAAGGGGCTAAAAGCAGGCCTGTTAGCTAAAGGAGGAAGAAGAAGTTGAGAAGCAAGAAGAAGCTGATAAGGAGCTTTCTTCAAGGCTGTTACCAAGGAGACCAAGAGAAGAAAAGAACAGAAGAAAGATAAGGAGAGAAGTTTGCAGCTGGATGAAGTATTTTTTAGAAGTCACTGTTAGTTTTCACCTATGGTGTTATGTTGATTTATTGTAACCAACAGCTGGGGTAGAAGAAGTAGAAACAATTAGAAAGTGTATAAAAGGTCAGATATTTTCGATAATAAACAGTTGCGGTTTGAGACTGCTTCTAGTCTCTCCTTTGTTTGTGACAACCACCACAGTGACATCTGGTGACCATCGATGTAGTGGTTTCACGTTCACTAAATTCAGGTCTTAGTACTCACACTTTTTCTGTGGGAAGGGACTAGGAGAAAAACAAAGCAGGCTCAACCTTAAAAATGAACAAATAGTTTTATTAACACACACTAAAAGAATGGAAAAAGAAAGTTGGGTGAAAAAACTAAACCAAAACAGAATGAAACTCCAAAAAAACACTCTTCCCTCCCCTTACAAACTGTTCACTTTCTTACAAAACAACATAAAGAGACAAAACTTGTAATTTTCAGTCACTTTCACCATTTGACTAGTCTTTCATCAATTCTTTAGGAGAAGAGTCTCTCTTAGAGTCATGGATCTCACTGACAACTTAGAGGAGTTCTCTTGTAGGTTTTTTAACTGTCACAAAAACAGCTGCCTGGGAAACCTGCCTTTGTGACCCCTCCCAGGAGCAGTTTCCTAAGCTGCTTATGGGTCATGGGTCTTAGACTTTTGCATATTGGGGTGTCAGCTTTTAAAGATGAATAACTCTAAAGCAAAGGATTCTTCATCTCAAGGTACAGAGATATTTTCTCACTTCTTCACTGGCACAGAGGGCTTCTCATCTCTATCTCTGTTCAAGCATCTTATAAGATAAATATTACTTAGTCCACCACAAACACCTTTGCTCAAATCTACACACAAATCTAAACAATCATCTCTCTAAATGCATATCTTTCCCATGATTTAAAGGAATTATCTAAATATAGAGTTCATTTCCATGGCTCAAATAAGAATGGAACAACCAACTCTTCAACCCTCTGTCCCAATAGTCTTTTCACTCTCACTCTACTGACTTCATGCTGCTTCTTCTTTATGTTCACTCTGTCCCTTTCTTTTCTCTCTCAGAGAAGGGCCAAGATCTGGAAGTTTCATGTTGCCAGGTGTCCTGGTTTGGAGACAAATTTGGGGGGGAAACCCAAATATAGGATCCCTCTGGGAGGCAAACCTAAGTGGCCCTTCCCTCCAACCAGTCCGGAAAAAAAAAAACCTTTGTGGAGAAAAGTGGAAAAAACTATTTTACTAAACAAATGAAGTGCATACAGGTATAAAGAATGAATAATATGAAACAATAAAACCTCTCCTTCTGAAGTGAGATGGGCAAATTGAGAAAGTCCTTGTCATGGGTGTAGCTCGGCTCTCTCTCAGTCTGTCCTCAGTCCCAGTCCCTCCGGCGCTGCTGGAAAATGCCGAGGTTTAGGCTCCAGTGGGCCGCAGGTGCAGCCCCCAGTGCTCCCCTGGGTTTTCAGTCCAGAGCAGGTTTAAACAGTTCCAAGAAAAAGGAAAAAAAAAAAAAAAAACAGTCAAAGGAACTTCTCTGCCCTAGCTAGCTGAAACTAACTAAAAGCAAAAAGATCTTTGTTCTGCAGTGTTTCTAAGCCTCCGCCTAACACCGTCTGCAGAAGAATGTGGAGGAGTCAGGCAGTTTTCTCAAAACAAACTCTGCACTTTTCCTTGCTCTTAGAACTAGTCTTAAAGGCACAGGACTCAATATACAGCAGAAACAGAACAGACGATTGGGGATACAAGCATCATAAAGTTACCCTAGGACACCAGGAAAGGGTTAAATCTGCCCAGAGTCTCTTCTCTCCTGCGGTTGCTCATGGTATGAGATGTTCAAGGCCATGCTAGTGAGGGAGGAAGAACTCACACAGAAACATCAGAGATCAGAGCACCTGGGCAGTTCAGAATCACAAAAAAACCAGGCAGGATCATAAATGCCTTTTTGGCCCACCCCTCAGTGTAAATCAGGGTGGCCTCAGCCTAAATGGTGCCCATAGCCCTTATCAGGGGCCTGGCAGAGATCTCTCCCTGCTCCAGGGAAGTTTGGAGAAAGTAGTTGTTGTAAAGCAGCAACCTCTCCTTCCCCCCGCCCCCCCCCTCCCCCGCCCCCCGCCCACCTGGGAGCCGATAGAATCTGGCCAGGCCTCAGGCCAGCTCCCCCCCAAAAGGGGGGACCAGCAGGCCCAACTCGATATTACCTGTATCTCTCTCTGGCCAAAGGAAAAAAGGAAAAGGGTCGACCTGCAGGAAATGAAGGGGTTTTATATGGTACTTTCCAAAGTCGTAGCCGACAATTTTTAGTGGTCAAAACAGATGCCAATATTCTAACTAACCCTCTGATAGATCCCTATCCTTTCTAAAGCAGTTCCCAGGTCCTGGCTTGGAAAATCACTCCACATTCCTCTATGACTAAAAAACTAAACTGTACTAACCCATGACAGCCTGAATAATATACTTGATCTGAACCCATACGGGGTCCTAGTGCCTGGCAACATTGACCCACTGGGAGGAGAGTGGGGGAGGAGGCGTTGGTGAAGCTGAGAGTGGCGTGTGGAACCCACAGGGAGGTCCAGACCTGATTTTCTCCTATTAAGACACCTGGAAGCAGGTGAACCACCAACTAGTAATAATGGGACATAACTTATCTAAGGAGGAAGAGACTGTTATAGCTACATGGAATGCTTTGTTGAGAAATAAGGAAATTAATACTTCAGATTATGCCCTTCATAGTATATTGCTGTGGGCTAAATCACAGGATTTTGGCAGTGATCCTGATGCAGCATTTAATGTTAAAGCATGGAAAAAAGTCAGGGACAGACTTTGGGAAGTCATTTGAGCAGGATATAAAAGTGTTGTTGATCTAGCTGTTACCTGGGGATCGCTTTTTGATGTATTAAAGGAATGGAAAACAGAGCGGGAATATGCAGAGCAGGACACAGACGGAAAACTGGGGTTGATAACGGAGACTGATGGGGGGGGGGGGGGGTTGAGACAGATGGGGACTCGGAAGAGGAATTTGCTGAAATGACTTTAGTAGAGAGAGAAACCCAGCCATCTGCCCCCCTGCTTCCCTCTGAGCTGCATGAACAATTTACAAGGTCATATCCTCTGTTACCTGACAGTGACAGTGAAACAAGTGAAGAGTCACCCACTGTAACACCTGACTTGGGGCAGGGAACTGTTGATAGTTCACCTTCTAATTGATCTAACCCTTCTGCCCCATGGACTTTGCCTGCATGTCAAGTAACTGTGCTTCCTCGACAGCCTCAGAAGTTTTGGGAATTTGTTAGGAAGAAAGCAGCTGAAGAGAAGAATTGGGACATAATAGAAAGAATAGGTGCCCCAAAGGTACCTCAGGAGCAGTGTTATGGCTTTTCCAGTTTTTAAAGCAGTTCCTGGAACAGGGCAGGATGGTAGTCATCACATCTTTGCCTGGAAGGTTATGCAAGATCTGCAATCGAAAGTGGCTCAGTTTGGTATTAATTCCTCAGAGGTAATGCACTTAATACATGTAATTAATGCTGATATGCTTGCACCTTGACATCATGCATCTTGCTACGATTTTGTTCCAACCAGTACAATATGGTGTATTTTGAGAAACTTGGAGGCGAGTGGCTGAGCACACAGCTTTAACAAATATGCAGTTGCCTCAACACAACCCTCATCATGCTGTGGGTGTTGATGCCTTATTGGGCACTTGACCTTTTGCTAATCCAGATTTACAGGCAAGGTGGGATCCTTCCATTTTGACACAAGCTCAAAAAATAGGCACGAGTGTAGTGGTGCGAGAGTTGTTTTATTAAGTTATTAAGTTATTTTGGTAAGATTTATAAGTTATTTTTGTAATGGTTCAGTGCACTGTACCCCCCTGTGTTCTGTAATAGTTTCCCCCTTATGAGTTGGTTATATAACCAGACGTTTTATGCCAATCATTTCTCCCCTGCACCTGTCCCTGTCAATCCCCCCTCTCTCCTCTTGGTTGCCCTGTCTGTCACTTCGAGACCCTTCCCTGGATTCTGGAAAGATCCAGGAGAGGCTGATGCCTGGGGAATCCCCTCCTCCCCTCTTGTGATTTGTTAATGGTTTAGAAGTTGACACCCCATGTTACACCCCTGTGTTCCCTGGTTGGCTGACCCGTTGTCACCACCCCTGGATCCTCCCCCAGTTATAAGTGGCCGCAAGGCTTTGATCTATGCTCTCTCTGGGCAGCAGTGGTCTGAGGCGAAGCTCCTTGCCAGACTCCCCTTAATAAACTACCTTCTACCCTGCTCAAGAGAGTTGACCCTTTTTCCGTCGCCGCAGTCGTTACGCCATCAGATCCACTTGCCTTTGTGGGGAACCAAAACCCACCAGGAGGAGGTTACTCGCCCTGCCTGTAACCCCGACTGATCCACGCTATCACAGTGCAGAACTGAGCTAGCCTGCGCGCCTGCCAGGCGTGAGGGACACAGTGACACGAGTGCTTTAATTAAAACAATGGAAATGGCAGCTCCAAAACAGAGATATGTCACTATACAACAAGGGATGAGAGAACCATTTTTTCAATTCATGGAAAAGCTTCTGCAGCTATTGAAAAACAGGTAGAAGATGAACCTTTAAGGGAGAGATTGTGTATACAATTGGCTAAAGAAAATGCAAACCCGGACCGTAGAAAAAATATTGAAACCTTACCTGGGGAACCCACATTGCCTGAAATGGTTGCTTGCTCAAAAGTTGGTTCAGTAGACCATAAAATGGCAGCTCTTGCTGCAGTTCTAAGACCTCCACCGAAATGTTATAATTGTGGACAGCAAGGGCACCTAAGGGCACAGTGTAATAAGCAGAAAACAACATCTAAGTCAAATGCAAGCAGCAATGTCATGTGCAATCATTCTGCTAAATTTGGGCACTATGCTAAACAATGCAGGTCTAAATATCATGCCAATGGTCAGTTGTTGCAGGGAAATGGGAAGAGGAACTCAAAGGGGTGCGTGGGGACACAAATACCCCAACAACCACAGCAGCAATTATGGGCCTTCCCGGCACTGCAAAGCTACCCACTTGCAAACAATACTCAGGGGCAACCAGTGGTTCCACAGGGATTGATATACCCACCTCTGACACAGTAACTATTTGACAAAAGAAATATGCAAAGTGCCCCTCAATGCCTATGGTGCAATAGGATGAGGAATGAGTGCTTTTTTGATAGGGAGATCAAGTAGTACACTTAAAGGTATTCATGTGCATTTAGGACTTATTGATGCTGATTATTTAGGACAGATTCATGCTATGGTATCAATTGATGACCCCCCTGTAACTATTCAGAAAGGAACTTGCATTGCTCAGCTTGTACCTTTTGTGCGTTCTGTTCCAAATACAGTGAACCGAAGTCGCGGTATGGGAAGTTTTGGATCAACAGGAGTACCTCAAGTGTTCTGGACTGAGAAAATAATGGAGAACTGCCCAGAAAAGGCATGCATCCTCACAGCCAGTGGATATCATCCAGGAACCATATCAGTGACAGGTTTGATTGACACCAGAGCGGACGTCACAATACTCTCGCAACTTTGTTGGCCTCAATGGTGGCCTCTCACTCATTCAAGTTTTGGACTTATGGGGTTGGGTGGTGCTACAACAGGTGGTCTGTCAGCCATTGTAATTAATGTCAAACATCCTGATGGCCAACAAGCTAACATCAGACCCTATGTTGCCGATGCTCCTCAAAGTTTGTGGGGACAAGATTGCTTATTTCAATGGGGTGTCAAAATTACCACGGATTTTTAATAGGGGCCACTGTGATGCAGGGCAGTGAACGTCCAGTTGTAGCCTTGACATGGCTGACAGATAAGCCTGTCTGGGTTGACCAGTGGCCCCTCACTTCTGAAAAGCTTACTGCCCTGCAAGAATTAGTCACAGAACAATTGCAAGCTGGACATATTGAAGAATCATTCAGCCCCTGGAATACCCCTGTTTTTGTAATAAAAAAGAAATCAGGAAAATGGAGACTTTTACATGATTTATGGCAGATAAATGCTGTAATGGCAACAATGGGAGCTTTGCAACCTGGCCTTCCTACACACACAGTGGTTCCACAGGAATGGCAAATAGTTGTCATTGATTTGAAAGATTGTTTCTTTACTATTCCATTGGCCAAGCAAGACAAAGAAAAATTTGCTTTTACTGTGCCTTCCACAAATCATGCTGAACCCAACAAAAGATATCAATGGAAGGTCCTCTCCAAAGGGATGAAAAACTCGCCGACTATTTGTCAATGGTTTGTGGCACAGGCATTGCCAAAAGTGCTGGAGCAATTTAATAACTGCTATTGCTATAATTACATGGATGATATCTTGTTGGCATCTGACAACAAACAACAGTTCTCAGCTCTTAAACAATGTGCTGTGACAAATTTGAAAGCCTTATATAAATAATTATTTCTTCACTAATTTCTTCTTTAGTTTCAATAGCTGTTAACATCAAACTCAGCACTTCCACATACTGTTGATCATTTACCTCCAGAGTAATTTCCCCATTTTTAAAAGTAATGGTTGCTTGTAATCGTTCTAATAAATCTCTACCCAGAAGTGCCTTCAGAGACTTGGACAAATACAAAAACATATGAATGCCCCATTGCTTCCCAAGCCTGTACTTCAATGGTTTGCAAAATATGCCTTTTCAGATTGACCAGTTGCCCCTTTGTGCTGGTTGAGCATGGAAGTGATTTTTTTTCCAGGGAAGATACAGCAAAATGTTGACAGCTTGATCGACCAATTAGAGAGTTAGAAACACCTCTGGACTACATAGGTTAAAAAACAGAGAATCTCGAGAATTTCCCTCTTTGCTGTCCAGCCTACCAGCAGGTAACAACTGGCCTGGGCCAGGCCAGCCCCCCTGCCACTCTGCCATGCTGGAGGGGCTGGGTTTGGTCTGGCCCCCAGGCCCCAGCAGCTGCCACACAGGGGAAGGGGAGGTCACAGCTACCAACATCCAGCTGACCTTAAGGCCTGCTCTGCTGCTAGCCAGGCCAAGGGAGATGTCCCCCAGGCCCCCAGGAGCAGCTCCGAGCCTGGGCTGGGCCAGGCCAACCCCGATGAGATCAAGGATTTGGAGGGAGGCATCCATCAGCCTACCTAGCTACTGAGATCCTGGCTGCCATTCCTGAGCCCCTCCATCAGCTCAGCTTTGAAATCTAACACGGTGAGCTGCAGCTTAAGAGGGAGAGACCTGGGAAAGAATTTAACTCTTTCACTGCACAGATGAAACTTGCAAAGCACTAACCTTTCTCCAAGTCTTAGAAAAGCCAGAGTGGGACATGTAAAGAGACAATATGAAGATATCAGGGTCGGTGAAAGAATGACATCTTGGAGAGGATGAGAAGATGCCTTGATTTTAGGCTGAAAATCTTTTGTCAGCCATGGTAACAGATTAATATGCTAGAATATTCCTTTAAACCGTGGAAAAAATATCCATTGCAGAGATGATGAGAGTATTCAGATTGTAGATTTGAGCAAAGATATTTGTGATAGACTAAGTAAATATAGAAGTAGCTGTGATCTAATGAAGAATTTTGAACAGAGGAAGATAGAGAGAAAGATATGAAGCCCTCTGCCCCCAGGGAAAAGAAGACCTCTGTTTCCTGAGATGGAGAAAATACTTTGCTCTTTTGGAACAGTTCATCTTTAAAATGATACCCCATGAGTATGCATGAGTCCATGGCCCATACGTAGTTGCGGGAAATGATGCCAATGGGAGCCACTTCATGGTCTGCAGAGTTTCCAGGCAGCTGCAGATTTGTGACATGGGAGCCACAAGGAGACTGCTTTTTCTTTTGGAAAGTTCTATGGTAAACTAAATGGACTGATGAAAGACTATTTCATAAGTGGTACTGACCTAGAGTTCCGAGTTTTGTCTTTATACATTGTGAGAAAGAAAAGAAGTTGTTGGAGCAGAAGGAAGTGTTCTGAAGGTTTTATTCTGATTCTTATTAATTTTGTTTTTCTTGTAGTTTTGTTAATAAACCTGTTTTTATACCTTTTAAGTTTTTGAGCCTGCTTTGCTTTTCTCCTAATTCCTATCTCACAGCAGAAAAGAGAGTAAATGATTTTAGCAAACACTCAAACCACTACATTAATTGTGCAACAAAATTGGCGAACATGAAATCACTACACCCTTTTACCACAACATAATCCTTTCCCACAGGCACTAAAGCTTTATTTAAAACCGAATACATCACTCCTGTATCAACCAAAAATTCTACCTTTTTCCCTTCTTCCCCCAGCTTCATTGTTATAACCAGTGGATCTGCCGGAGTAGAAGTCCCTGGTCCTCTTCAATCTTCTTTCATGTGTGCAACCACCCCCTCTCTTCCCTGGTTCCCTCTTTCTTGTAGGTCATTTAGCCTCTGTTCTGGGCACTGATTTTTCCAGTGACCAAATTTCTTGCAAATTGTGCACTGATCTCTACCCAACTGGAGTGGGCTTGTCTGAGTGGTCCCTGTCTGTGTCTCTCTCTCCCTTCTTCACTTGCAACCACCACCAGTTTTCTCATTCCTTGCTTGTATCCTTCTTCTCAATTGCTAAAAACTCTCCATACCTCATCTAACAGGGCTTCTAGGTTCCTCCCATCCGTCTCCCAAAACTTCTGAAGTTTATATCTAATGTCTCCCATGGACTGCCCCAAAAATAAATTGACTAGCTGTTGTATTCCTACCTCAGACCCAGGGTCCAGTGATGTGCAACAATGCATTGCGTCTCTTAAGCGGTCTGGGAATTCAGATGGGGACTCGGAGGGACCCTGTTTAACTGCGTACAAGGCTGACCAGTTTATAGTTTTGGGGATGGCTCACTCCACCCCTTTTGCTATCCATTCCTGATAGCTTTTCAACCTTTCCATTTCTGCTGTTTTATTTGGGTTCCACTGCGAATCTTGAAGTGGGAAATAATCTTTTATGTCCAATTGCTGGGTTTTATAATAGTATTCTGCCAAAACCCACTGATGTTTATAAAATCAATTGCTTTTCTGTTTCGGTCAGCACATCTAATAATAATTGCATATCACTCCAATCTGGGTTGTGTTGCTTTATGATGTATCTTAAATGTTTAGCGGTGCTTATAGGGTCATTTCGGTAATTTTTAGCAACCTTTTCCCATGCTTCTAGGTCAATTGTGGAAAAGGGAACTTTAACTAATATTCTTTCCCCCTCTGGTCCCACTGCCTCCTGCAAAGGAGGATCAGAGGGGGCTCTAATTCCACAATCTCTTGGCCATTCAGGGTGATTACGAAGGGAGAAAAACATATCTGCATATGAAACTTCATCCCATTTCCCTTCCTGTCTCAAAAACAACATTAACTGTAACAAGGTGTATTCTAAACTTCTATTAGGTGGCCATCTAGCTCCATCTTCCAATCGATACAGAGACCACCATTGACTACAGTACTTTACAAGAGTGTGTTTTTTCTCTGTACCTCCAGTCCCCACAATCTCTTTCCAATGTGACAAGATACAGCCCAATGGGCTGGCTTTAGAGATCTCTTTGCTTTGTCTAGTCCCCATTACCTTCTCTTTCTTATCTCGCTTCCACCCAAACCTTTTTTCACAGACTTTAACAGTCCTTTCCCAGCTTATCTCCTGCACACCCCAGGTTTCAGGTTCTAAATGTGATTTTCCACATACAAGCTTTAAAATCTCGGGTTCAAAATCTATTTGGCTGACGTTGCCCCCACTCGCATTGGGTGCACACACTCTGTCACGTAGCAGAGAAACAATGCCAATGTCCTGCACAAATCTTACATTGTAACTACCCACACGAGATACCACCCTCTTGACAAGCCAAAGGTTCTAAAATCCCAACAAAAACAAGCTATTCCATTTAGTCCTCCTGAAACATTCAAATCTTTTAGTGCAGACTGCTCCCAATGTAACGCTACTAGCCTCCCTGCAGAAGTCCTATATATTCCTTCTAAATAACCCTGTTCATCTCCTCTTTCTATGCAGTAATTCACGGGATTCACAAATTCCCAAGGATCAAGTCCAAACCACTGAGGGAAAGGGGTTCCTTCAATTTGTCTAGTGTAATGCCTGAACAAGCCCAATTCCCTAAATCAAAATTTAGAATCTTATTTCGAGACTTAAATTCAGTCTCTAACAGCCACAATTAAAAGGAACAGCGTCGAACCCCGGGGTTTCGGCACTGGGTGAACACAGAAATGGACTCTATCGCTCCGTATCCGCTCTGTTCACAAAGTGTGCTCAGAGCCACTGATTTTTATGCAGCCTTTCGCTGAGAGTGGATGGCAACCGTAGCGCTCTTGCTTCGTGGTAGCTTCATTAGGTATTCATGTTCAGGTCCCAGGTCGGTTGAATAGGTTCTCGGAGTAGAACAATGCCATGATTGCCAGGTCCAGAGAAGGTTTGGAAATGTTAAATCGGGCCGGAACAGATAAGATATCAATCTCCTCTTAATCACTCGGTCATTAGCAGGCCCATCTCTGAGGGAGGCATGGCCAATCTCCCCATTTTTCCCATTCTTTTAGTTTTGTTGGTTGTCCTGAGGCTTTTCCCGGCAGGGAACCTCCTTGTCTTTCAATCCTCATGTCCTCTTCTTACAGTTTAGCTTTTTTTTTTCTTTAACCCTAAACACACTTTAGGTTCTACAGATCTTAAATCCGACCGAATGCAGATTAACTTTATATTACATATCACCATATTTAATGTGAATTAATTACATATCACAATATCTAACACGAATTAACTTTAGATCACATATCACATCTAGCCATGGTTAAAACATATGCCAATCACCATGTTCAAACACAGCACTCTTTCACACTTGCACTCAGTCTGATTGCTTTGCTTTTCTCCAGCCGCCTCAGCTGCCTGAGGTCAGAAACGCGGATAGAGCTCCTCACTCGCTTCGTACCAAGGGTACATCTCATTCACTCACACAACCAAAATGTCTGGATTCAGCAATCACACAATCACAATTTGAATAGCAGCAACAAAAGTCTAAATCAAACAAAACCCAGGATTCATTAAGTCCATCCCCATGAATGCTAGCAAACCCTCTCCGCCAGCTGCTTGCAAGCTCAAACCTTACCTACACAGGGACTACATGTCGAGGGTTAAGTTTTCCTGTGGAATTTTCCCCCCCCCATAAGTTGCTAGGAGACTAAATATTGATAGTTAAAGGGTGCTCAACCCAGACAAAGGAAGTTGATCACTTAGTTTTGGGGGAGGAAAAAGGCTCCCGAGAGCTGAGAGTGGTGGACTCATCTGCTCTCAGTTTTCCGGGGAGGACGGTCGGGCGACTGGTAGCTGCGTGGAGTCCATAGTTAACGGAGGAGTCTGGTCCTGGGAATTCTATCATCTGTTGGAGCGCCCAGGAATTCAGAGTTTCTTTGCTGCCCTGCTGGATTTTGGGTCAGCCCAGGTCCAGCTGCTGCGGGTTCTCCGGCACTGCTGGCTTCGCCTGCCAGGACACCCCCCTGCCTGCCGAGGACAATCCACCGCTTCCAGCCATCAGCGCCGGAGTTTCCACCGTTTGCCCTCGGGGTTCTTGGTTCTGTTTTACTATTATTATAATTGCTGTTGTTGTTTGTCTGTCCTGTTATAGTTACTAGTAAAAGACTTATTCTTTTTCCAATAGCTCTGACTGAAAAGTTTTTTTTAAATCTTTGAAATTATAACACAGAGGGAAGGATTTGAATTCCCCATTCCTAGAGAGGCCTGCCTCTCCCTAGCAGACATCTGTCTTTTCAAACCGAGACACTACACTATGCGCAAGACATCTCTAGCAACTTATTAGCAGCCCCGGCCAAAGGTATGACTTACAGGCTACCTAGATACGAAACTGTTTGTGTGCAGTTCCAGTAGGCTATTGTCTGTCCCCACAGTGAGTGAGACAAGGGGAGGACTTCCTCCAGAGAAAATCACTGAACGCGCCTGTCATGGGTTAGTACAGTTTAGTTTTTTAGTTATAAAAGAATGTAAAATAGTTCCCCAGGTCAGGACCTGGGAAATGCTTTGGAAGAGACAAAGACTTATCAGAGAGTTTGTTAGAATATTGACATCTACTCTGACCACTGAAATTGTAAGCTGCGATTTTGGGAAGTACTATATAAAACCCCTTGATTTCCTGTAGGTGGGTCCTTTTCTTTCTTCCTTTGGCCAGAGAGAGACAGGTAACATCGAGCTGGGCCTGCTGCTCCCCCCCCTTTTTGGAGGGAGCAGCTGGCCTGCGGCCTGGCTGGATTCCATCGGCTCCTGGGTGAAAGGAGGGGAAGGAGGGGTTACTGTTTCTTAACAGCTACTTTCTTTAAACTTCCTTAGAGCAGAGAAAAATCTCTGCTGAGCCCCTGATGGGAGCTATGAGCACTCTTTGGGCCGAGGCCACCCCAATTTACACTGAGGGGTGGGCTGAGAAGGCATTTATGATCTCGACTGGTTTTTTTTGGGTTTTTTTTTTTTTTTTTGTTGTGATTCTGGACTGCCCAGGTGCTCCAGTCTCTAATGTTTCTGCATGAGTTTTTCCTCCCTC
Source organism: Tachycineta bicolor (assembly GCA_025960845.1). Lineage (NCBI taxonomy): Eukaryota > Metazoa > Chordata > Aves > Passeriformes > Hirundinidae > Tachycineta > Tachycineta bicolor. The sequence goes on along the minus strand of JANEHK010000149.1, from coordinate 150,335 downwards.
ATCAGCTCAGCCTTGAACATCTAACACCACGAGCTACAGAGAGAGAGAGAGACAAAGACTCAGAGCAGATTTAACTCTTTCTTAACAACATGAAGCTTCCAGAGCTTGGCCCTTCTCTGAGAGAGTAAGGAAAGACAGAGTGAACATAAAGAACAACAGCATGAAGTCAGTAGCAAGAGTGAAAAGACTATTAAGACAAAGGGTTGAAGAGTTAGTTGTTCTATTCTTACTTGAGCCATGGAAATGAACTCTATATTTAGGTCATTCCTTTAAATCATGGAAAAGATATGCATTTGGGGAGATGATTGTTTTGCGTGTAGATTTAAGCAAAAATGTTTGTGATGAACTAAGTAATATCCTATAAGATGCTTGAACAGAAAAAGATGAAAAGCCCCTGCACCAGTGAAAAAGTGAGAAGATGTCTCTGTACCTTAAAGTGAAGAATCCTTTGCTTTGGAGTTATTTATCTTTAAAAAGTGACACCCCAGTATGCAAAAGTCTAAGACCCATGACCCATAAGCAGCTTGGGAGACTGCTTTTGGGAAAGTCACAAAAACAGGTTTCTCCGGGCGGTTGTTTTTGTGACAGTTTAAAACCCACAAGAGAACTGTTGTAAGTTGTTAGTGGGATCCATGACTCAAAAGGATACTCTTCCCTTAATGAATTGGTGAAAGACTATTATCAGATAGTGAAACTGACTGAAAATTACAAGTTTTGTCTCTTTATGTTGTTTTGTAAGAAAGTGAACAGTTTGTAAGGGGAGGGAAAAGTGTTTTTTGAAGTTTCATTCCATTTTAGTTTTTTCCAACTTTCTGTTTTTCTATTCTTTTAGTGTGTGTTAATAAACTATTTGTTAATTTTAAGGTTAAGCATGCTTTGTTTTTCTCCTAGTCTCTCTCTCACAAAAAGAGTGAGTACCAAGACCAAAATTTAGTGAACGTGAAACCACTACAGCGCCTCAGGAAGTCCGCTGCTTTGCCAATCCTGCAGCCGAACAGAGACTCCTGCCTGGCTCGCCAAAAATGATATACAGAAAAACTCCACAATTCCGTAAAGTTGTAAAGTAGGTATGGTTTTATTCAGCGCTGAGGCACATGGGGGATAGCTCCTCCAAAGGCATGTGCACCTCTAGCACTTTTCATCTTTCTATTTATTCTCTAAAGTATTACATATGCATTGTTTCACAATACTCTTATATATATTCATTACTTAGCCCCACCTAGCCTCGCTTTGTATTAAAATGAGTTAAGAAGTCCTTCTGCGCTTGCGCAGTGCTCTCTGGTGGTCACACGGTGGTCATCAGGATGAAGTAAAACAAGTCTTCCTCAGGGCTGAACTTTTCACCTTGTCTCCTTGCGCATGCTCCCTGGTCTCTTGGTCACAGTTCAAACCGCAAAGCTGGTTTTGGCCAGTTTAGGGGTCTGAGCAGTACCTCTTATTGCAACAGCCTTGCAAGCTTTGCATTCTCTCATCCTGCTTTTGCAAGCACAATAAATGTTAAAATCATTCTTTAATCCCTAAATTCCCTTGCATCAATACAGTATTCTCCCCGAGACACACAAAGCAGTCACACGCAGACAAGAGATTTTTGCAGAGGTTCTTCCAATCCAGCTCCCAGCTGAGAGAGCAGAGAGAAGAAGCCCGTTTGTTTATTTTTACTTTTTATACATTTCTGGGTCTAGCAGAAGATTGGCTTTTTGGGGTTTCCACCCCTCAGCCTCAGTGGCCAGACCAATTGTCAGTTACAATTGTTTTCAGGTTAGAAATATGCAAACAAAGGACAGAGAATGAAAAACAAAGGATTTGTTTATGTTACATCTGTGGGAAAGGTAGAAAACTGCTCTAATATTGTACAGTAACTAGAAGATCTCACTCCATTTATGAAAATCAAAAGGCTAATAAAGAAACTCAGAAAAACCAGGGTAACACAGTATTTCATAGGGACTGATGTTATCTCTCCGCCTTGGTTGTATGCAGATTCTCAGTAAAGCTATAGGCAAGGTCTGCACCCATGTCACAGATGTTTCCCGACAAATTTTGCCAATTTGTGTTTTGAGATTCCCATTCTTACGTTCAACTTTACCACTCGCTTGCGGTCTATAACGTGCATGCAAATTCCAAGTAATTCCCAAAATCCGGCTAACTTCTTTAACCACTGTTGCAACAAAGTGTGGTCCCCTATATGATGATATCCCCAAGGGAACCCCGAACCTTGGAATTATATGACTGAGTAACACTTTCACTACTTCTTTGGATGTATTAGTGCGACAAGGGTAATGTTCTGGTCATTTATTGAAGGTGTCAACTAACACCAGTATGTACCGCTATCCCTCCTTGCATGGTAACACCGCATAATCTATTTGCCAGGAAGATCCCCTGTTTTTGTTATCCTTAATACAACTCTTTTCCTCATGACAGGGTTGTTTTTACAGCGGATTTCACATTTGCTCACTGCTGATTGTATAATGTCAGTCATTCCCTTTCCTATCATTACCTTTTTTAGATGTTTTAGGTTTTCAACTCTGAAATGTGTGTTTTCATATTCTCTTTGAGCTTGCTCCCAAAGGATCAGGGGTGGGACTACAACCTGATGTGCTGGTGTAACAGCCCATCCACTTTCTCTGATCTCAGCTTTAAGAAACTTGATTAGTTTGTGGTCTGCGTGGTCATATTTTGGGGTGATCCCTGACAAATAAATCTCTTTTTGTAGAATTACTGCGAGAATACTTTTTTCTGCAATCCCTCTTGCTGCTTTATCAACAAAGCAATTTCCCAATTCTGGAGAGTTTTTCCCTTTTTGGTGACTAGCAAAGAGACTTACTTTCCCCTATCCAGGTACACCCCCTGCCTCTGCCTGAGTTAAGGCATTCTCTAAGAAGGAATCAACATCTACCCCTGACAGACTGAGCAGCAGTCAAACACCAAGCAAAGATAAAGACTTAAAATTGATAAAATAGCCGCTTATAGCTTTACCAGTTAGATATAAAAGAGGTACCAATCCAAGGTGGGAACCACTAAATTATGAGGACATTAAACATGCTTCATGAAAAGCTCCGCTGTTAATTCAGCTAGCAGAAACTTCTGAAGGGATTTATACAGAAATAAAGAAAGGAACATCAGAGCCATTTCTTACATTTCTACATTGCCAGATGGATGCAACAGAGAAACAATGCAAGGATAACCTAGCATGTCTCTATCTGCTTCAAAATTTTACCTTTGTTAATACTAATGAAGAATGTAAACAAATAATTAGAGCTTTGCATGATCTACAGCTGTCACCCTGGTTTTTCTGAGTTTTTTAAAGCCTTTTGATTGTTCATAAAATGAAGTCAGACCTTTTAGCTACTGTACAATATTAGGAGCAGTTTCTACGTTTTTCTCACACATGTAACATAAACAAATCCTTTGTTTTTCATTCTCTGTCCTTTGTTTGCATATTTCTAACCTGAAAACAATTGTAACTGATGGTTGGTCTGGCCATTCGGCTGGGAGGTGAAAACTCCAGAAGCCAATCCACAGCCAGACCCACAAATGTATAAAAAGTAAGAAATAAACAGGCAGAGGGGTTCTCGGCCTTGGCTCTCTCGGAGGAACAACTCTGCCCTGCGAAATCTCTCATCTCCGTGTGATTGCTTTGTGTATCCCGATCACATACAGCCTTCTATACATCAGATGATCAAGGTTTCACAATATGTTACAAAAACTATTACTGCTCTTAAGGTAACACTTCAGGCACTCAGCTTAGCACTTCAGCAAAACAACAAGACATCACAGAATGACAAGAGACTGTGTTTCCAATGTAGGAAGCCTAAACTCATATCAATTTTTTGCCCTAAACCAGCACAAAATTCAAAACCACCTCATCACTGCCCCAGATGTAAAAAGAGAAGACACTGTGCCAACCAGTGCCACTCCAAATTCAACATAAACAGAAAACCTCTGTCTAGCATCCCTTCTAGGCTCCTTCAGTCTGGTCGTAGAGAAAGCAGTCACTACCAAAAAGGACAACACCTAACTTGTAGTCTGATCTATAATAACAAAAAAATCAGTGTTACAGGTCTCCTAGATTTAGGAGCGGAGGTAACAGTAATATCTCATCTGTGCTGGCCAAGAGACTAGACTTTAGTGACACCTTTAGATCCTCCTACAGAAGTTGGGGGAACCATCAAATGTCTGCAGAGTAGATACATGATTACAGTTAAAGGACCTGAAGGGAAAAGAGCAGCTATTTGCCTCTATTGTACAAAAACTTATCACAATATGGGGAAAAGATTTACTATCACAATAAAGAGTAAAATAGAAATAGATTTTTAATTAGAGTCATTTACTATATTTACATCTGAGTTAAGTTATATTTTTGTATTCTGTCAATATTAAGATTATTAATTAATTAAGATTATTAAGTATTGCTCAGTTATTTTAAGTTCTGTTCAGTTTAAGTTACTTTTAAGTTTTAATAAGTTCAAGTCTTATAAAGTTTAAATGATATTAAGTCTATATCCTATTAATTTAAGGTTTTCTTACACGTAAGTTTTATTAAGTTCATATAATTTAAAAATTCTTTTATATAATTTAAAATTCTCTCTACCAAAATTTATTCATATTAAATATTGTTTGATTTTAAAATTACCCTAAGTTCTGTTAAAATATGCTCATCTTATTTGCAAAATTTAATTATTTTTAGAGATAAGATACTTTGACTGAAACAACTGTGATAAAATATTAGTAAACACCTGTTTGTGGATGGAAGAGGATGAAGTTTAACACATCCTTAATTTCATGAAAGGTTTTATTGTTCAATTTCACAAATCCATGTCGTGGCTGTTATTAGTTGTAATTTGTTTTAGTAGCTTTTCTGTAAATTATAAGTATATAAGAGTTTAGAAAAATGTTATTTCAACTTCCTAAAATTATTGTTGTTAATATATTAATTATATGATGTGAATTTATAAATTTTCCATGTTTACAATTGATTTTTATATGCTTTAATATCCCTTTTCTAATTGTCCTGACACGTGTCACTTCAAGATCTTTCCTTTTATTTTTTGACTACTTAAACATTTTATAACTACTATTATTAAAAGCCTTGTTTTTAAAAAAAAATTACAGAAAACTACAAAAATCAGTATCAAACCTTACACAAAAAAATATGCATGTAGTATATCTATTAACATAAAAAGCTTTATCATATAGCATACTTATTAATGTAAAAGCTTCTATCTTAGTTACATAAAAATTATACCTACTCTACCTAGTACTGTAAATAATGTTCTAAAATATTTTTGTTATGTTTAAAGCTAAGCTATTATGTCTTAAGGCTCTAGGCTCTTATGCTAGCTAACTGATTCTTAAAGTACTTAGAGTCTATTTACTTAAAACTAAAGTTCTACTTCATATTTACGTAGCTCCATATATTTTAGTTTCTCTAAAAGTTTCAATTCAGCCCTTGTATCCTTCCCTCCCCCTGGAAAACCCAGGGGGGCTTACACTCCAACAGTGACCTCTACAACGCATGATAGCTACTTCTGCAGTTTTTTAATGCTCTCTAAGAGGGTGGAGTATTTGTTCAGTAGGTTTGATTTGATTACCTTGAGCGTTCAGAAGTCCTCTCTCCTTCCAGATGGCTACGTGGGCATGGACAACACTAAATGCATATTTAGAGTCAGTCCATATATTTATCTTCTTTCCTTTGCTCAGGTCTAAGACTCTCGTCAGTGCAATCAGTTCAGCTTTCTGTGATGACACATCTGCTGGCAGGGCCTTTGCCTCGATCACCTCATCCTGCGTGGTTACTGCATAGCCTGTCATCCTTTTGCCATTTTTCATAAAGCTGCTCCCATCTGTAAAAAGCTCTCAATCTGGATTTTCCGGAGGCACATCTTTCAGGTCAGGTCAGCTGGAATAGATTTCTCCTTATGTTCAGGCTCATTGTCAATTAAGGTGGAGGACAAAAACATGGCGGGGTTAACAACAGAAGTTCTTTTCAAGGTAACATCATCCTGTTCTAATAACAGTGCTTGATATTTAAGCATCTGGTTACCAGATAGCCAATGCCCCCCTTTCGTTCCAGTATAGCTGCTACAGCATGGGGTACATACACTACAGTGTGTTGCCCAAGGGTGAGTTTTCAGGCTTCCTGATTCAGGAGGACACTGGCTGCCACAGCTCTCAGGCACCCTGGCCAGCCTTGGGCAAAATTGTGTAGCTGTTTAGAAAAATAGGCCACAGCCCTCCGTTGGTTCCTGAGGCGCTGTGCTAGTACCCCCAAAGCCATATTCAGTCTCTCATATGTAAAAAGTTCAAAAGGTTTAGTTAATCTGGCAGTCCCAGTGCTGGAGCTGACATTAGAGAGTGTTTCAGCTGTTTAAAAGCTGCTCTACTGTTTTCAGTCCATATAATTCCTTTTTTTGGCTGTTTTTAATGCTCCATACAGGGGTTTTACCAGCAGTCCATTACTTGCTATCAACACACAACACCAACCTGCCATTCCCAGGAAAGCTTGCATGTCTCTCACGGTATGGGACTCTGGGAGTCGACAGATGGTTTCTTTCCATTCTTTGTTGAGCTGTCAGTGTCCACAAAAGATCTCAAGCCCCAAGTAAACTACTGCTTCTTTGGCAATCTGTGCTTTGTCTTTAGAAACTCTATACCCACTCAGTCTCAAGAAGTTTAATAGACTTACGGTAAGTCGTATGCAGTCATCTCTGCTTCTGGCTGCAATCAGGATGTCATCCACATATTGAAGAATAACTCCTGGCTCCTGTCTTTTCCAGTGTTCTAATTCCTTTGCTACCTGGTTTCCAAATATTCTTGGGCTGTTCTTAAAAACTTGGGGTAAAACTGTCCAAGTGAGTTGAGTTTTCCTCCCTGTCTCAGGATTTTCCCACTCAAAAGCAAGAAGATCTTAGCTGTTTTTGTGCACAGGAATGCAGAAAAAGGCATCCTTCAGGTCTTCAACAGTAAACCACCCTAATTCATCTGCCAGTGTGGTCAAAAGGGTATAGCAATTGGCTACCACTGGGTGTATGTCCTCTGTAATTTTGTTAATTGCTGTTAAATCTTGTACTAATCGATAACTATTACCATCTGCATTCTTAACAGCTAAAATTGGGGTGTTGAATTTGAACTCACATTGCACTAATAAACCATGTGGCAAGAATTTTTCAATTACAGGTGCCAATCCCTTACGGTTTTCTAATTTCAAAGGGTATTGTTTTTGCCTTACCAGTGTGGGTCCTGGTTTGAGTGCAATACTCACTGGTTCTGCTCATTTGGATCTTCCTGGGACATCACTGGCCCACACTATTGGATTTACCACATTCCAACTTCAGCGGGGATTTCACCACATTTTTCCTGCATAAAAAGTGCAGCAACTTGGACAAATTTAGATTCAAGAATTACAGCTTGTACACCCTTCCCCTTTTTAAATTTAATTTCTGCTTCCAATTTCTCTAGCAATCCCTCCCCAGCAATGGTTTAGGGGAGTTAGGCGTATAAAGAATTGGTGGGTTATCCAGTGCTTCCTCAGCTTAAATTTTAAAGGTTGGAAGAAAGGCTGTGTTTAGGTTACCCCAGTTACCCCAACAACATGTACTGTATTGTGACCTAGTTTCCCTTCTGTCAGGCGATTGAAGAGACGGGGTCCCCATGGTTTGCATCATGAAGCAAATTTTTTTGAACACACTGCTGTTTTATATCCCTTACAAGCATAACAACAATATCTATGTCTCTTAGTAACATTGCTTCATTATGGGCTAGTACAGACTTGTACAGGCCTGTACTGTCTTGCATACACACATACACCTTGATCTCTTCCTTCTTCAGGGTCTTGCCTCGACTTGACAGGGCTTGTAGCCCTCTAGCACATCTACTTCTATAATGAGTTCAGCAGTACTTTGAGCCCTGCTTCCAAGCTGTATTCCCTCACCTTCTAAGGCATTTAACACAGAATATGCTGCTCCAGTATCTGCCAGAAATACAATGTCCTCTTTCCCCAGCTTAGCTACAACCAAAGGTTCTACTATGGAAGAAACCTTTGTTCCCTGTCACTCGGATCTTGAGCCACTTGTGGTTTGTACTACTGGGACTTGGGGAACTGAGGATTTTTCTTTCAATGTTGGACAGTTATTCTTCCAATGTCCCCACTTCTTGCAGTATGCACACTGGTCCTTCTCTGTAGGGGAAGTTTTCCTGGATGACTTTTAAGTTGCTTTCTTACTAGGTTTGGATTTAACTTTTTTAGTTGGGCCTCTGTCTCGAAACACCTTCCAGGCTACCTCTAGCAGTTTATCTATGTCTTGAACTCTATCTTTTGCAGCTTTCTCCTTATATAATTTGAAGCTTGACCCATAAACAAAAGTACTAGATGCGCTTTGCCATCATTTGATTCTTGATCTAAGTCTGTGTATTTGATGGCAGTTTCTCTTAGACTGTTTAAAAAATCAGTGGGTGATTCATAATAATTTTGCTTTATTTCATAGATCTTTGACCAATTTATAGTTTTAGGGACACCATGTTTCAACCCATATACCATTAGGCTTTGATATCATTTTAACCTTGCCATTTGTTCTGGTATATTTGGATCCCATCCAGGGCTTTAAAGGGGGAATATCTGTGGGACAGTACCTTGAAGCAATCCGTTTGCAATGCTCACCTTGACTGACGTTGTGATGGCCTTATTGACCATTCTTCTCTCAGTAGAGTCAAGTAATGTGTCTAACATTGAGTTCAAATCAGCCCAGTCGGGGTTTTGTGAATTAATTTCCCATTCTACTAACGTTGCTACTTTATCTGGGTTCTCTTTATATTTCTCCACAGTAGTTTTCCACTGTTCTAACTCAATAAGGGAGTATGGAACCTTCACATACATTGGCCTCTGGTTGCCAACTGCTTGCCATAATGGGGCTTGTAAAACTGGTTCTTGTTCTTTTTCTCTTTTTTGACCTGGTACAGACTTACTAAAGAAATATGGGTATTGATCTAGTATCGATACCCAACTGTGACAGACAAAAACTCTCTAACAGTTTAAAGTTAGAAAGTGTATGTTTGTTACGGCCGGGCAGCACGGTGGGATAGTTCCCTAATACACACTGCGAAATTCACAGGTAATTACAAAGCCTTTTATTTACAAAAGTGTTGAATACCCAAAATACAAATACATATTCATACCCCTGTCACCTCCCATTCCTCGCTTCGTATGCTAATTGGCAAAAAGGCTATTAAGCATGCATACTTTATTTCTTAAAATGAGTCAGGGGCCTATTCTGGGGAGAGGTCACCCAAAATGAGGAAGTAAGATGAGTCTTCCTCGTCCTGACCTTTCTACCTTTTCAATGCATTGGTGACAAATGAATTCTTGGTAGAACTTATAGTTTCCTGTGTTCAATGGGTCCTTTAAGCAGGAAATCTGCAGCTATCTTATGTCCTATTTACCACATTTTATTTTTCATTACATGCACAGCTACATAAACATAAATCTGACAAGCAATGAGTTCCTAAATCCGGGATAGCTTATCTAAGATCCAGCTTCTGTTAACTGCGAACAAAGCTTACCTGTCTACTTCAGCTAATTCAGCAACTTATTATCTTAAATTTCCTAAAATCCCTAATTCTTCAAATTTAATGTCTCAATACGTTTGGCAATTGGGCTACGTTCTCTGACGGCTTGTCTCGCTCTTTCCCCTCCTCCACCTGCTTAGGGCAGCAGTGATCTGATCAATCTCATCTTCCTCCTCGGAGCTGTCTGACTCAGTTGTCTCTGTTGTAGCATAGAGTCTGCTTCACGTAGTCCCGACCACAGGAAGCGCCATACAGGACTTAGTACATCGCTGGTCCCAGGCTGTGTACCTGCGCGCATGGATGACGTCATCTGAGGCAGTTCTCTGGCATTCGGGGTTTCCATGGAAACTCACAGGCCTGAGAGCGGAGGAAGAATTACTTCCCCTCATGGGAGGTTCCCTCTCCACCCTCTTTATAGAAGACTCTGTCCCCCAGCTCCTCCCCTAGCGGCAGTGCCGTGGGCTGCACATGCTGACTCTCCCCTCCTCCCTCCTCTTTCATCAGCTGAAAGTCCCGCAGGAGCACGCCCCACCCAGCCCCCCTTCCTTGGATGGAGGTGACACTGGCCTGGCTGGGGGCGGAGACAGGAGGAGGGGGGCCGGCCCGATCGGGTTCGGCATCAGTGGCGGGGTGACGGGTTCAACCGGGGGCTGCAGCAGCAGCGGCCCTGCTGCTCTGACAGCAGCGGCAGTTGTTGCCAAAGGTGTCTCCCCGCTTGCTGTGATGACGGCAGTGACGGTACCAGTGGGGGCTGGACCAGGGGTGAAGGAGCCAGTGGAGCCATCGAGGATGTCACTGGCAGGGGTGGGACCGGGGGTGGAGGGGCCCCATCAGGACTTGGGCTTGGCTCCCCCCTCAAATCAGGGGCGATGAGGTCTAACTCCGCCTCCTCCTTGTTTTTACATTCTCTATCCCATGTTGACTCATCTTTTTTACTTTTCCTGTTTTTTTTCTTTAAGACCAATATATGCTCCTTTTTCTCTGGCCTTTGGCGACAAGCCAACACCATAAAGAGCCTAGCGTATTCTAGCTTGTCAAAATATCGGTTTTCGTGTATGTGGGAGATTAAACTCGATAATAACTTCTTATCAATACTCCCAAATTCAGGCCATGTCTCATTGTTATCTAGTTCATGAGTCAGCCAAATCTTTTCTGAGAGTCTAAAAGGTTTGGATTTAAAACACAAGGAATCCCTCCGGTTAAGTCAGCTCAGTTTTTCAATATTAATCCCAGGGGACTATCTTTCCGGATATTATTATTACAGTGTTTACAAGAAAATATACACCCCATATCTCAACAGCTATGAGTAAGAAAGTAACGAGCAAGAGAGAGAGAGAAAGAGAGAAAGCAAGTAAGGGACAGACTCGAACCCCCACCCTTCAGAGCTCCAGCCTGGGAACTAACTCCCTGCACTGCTGCTGGCCTCAGGCCACCAGTGCTGCAATTTAACCCTGCTTTTCAGAGACCGTCCTCTCTTACTACCAGCAGGGGAGATGGAGAGCACTCCGCCTGACCCCAGGGCCCTCTCACACTAACACCTAACTCAGGTGCTAAGCAAAATACCCCTTTGTTCAGTTACTCACGCATCTCTGTCAGGTCCATGGATTTTTGGATTCTTGGGCTCTGATACCTTCTGGGCCACAACTGGGGCTACCCCTCCTCAGAATGCTGGCAGGAGTGGGGGGCAGGAGCTGAGTTTTCCTCTACTCCAGAGGGGGTTTTCAGATGCCTCACTGTCCCTTCGTGGTTGCCAGAAACTGATTCCTTGGGAAGGCTGACCTGGAACAGAAACTGGACAGAGCTATAGAATAAAGTAGATATTTAATGAGAGGCCTTTAAGGATACACCTTGGGCAGCACAAGAGCTTAACTAGAGCTACACCCAAGGTGGACTTGAAATGGTCACAAAATGGACAACTGGTCATGAAGTCTAACACTTTTATAAGTTTTGGTCCATTTGCATATTGGGGTTTAATTGTCCAATTACATCTTCGGGTTGTAAAGCCTCTTCTTTCTTGTTTTCTTTCTTCAGTCCACCGTTGTTTATGCTTTTGCGCCTGAAACTTGTACTTGTTATCTTTGATCTTCAGCAGGAAAAGGATTTGTCTACCTACTCTGTGAAGAAAGCTCACTAGCACTTAATATGAGGCTCAGAACTACACCCCTAGGCAGCATAGAATCTAAAAAGCATGAAAGTCAAAACTTAAGGCATCGCATTGATGGAGACTGCTTTCTTGCAACTTGATTCAAGGTCAGGTGTTGCTATGCCGTGCCTCCTAGCAACAAGCCTTCCCTCCTCCCAAATGCTTCATGAAAGGGGCACAGGTACATGCCCTCCCTCTACATGTCCCAACTACCAAGGCCATCCCTTGGCAACCGTACAGGGGGAAAGGGGACTATGGAGAGAACAGAGGGCATCCAAACAACAAATCACAATAGCATAACTATACATCAGTAAAACTCTTAACATACACAAAATATTCATCCCTTAATTGTGAGAGCCAACCATCGCATTACTCATCTATAACACCTGGCAGAATAAGAAACAAGAGCATGCTTTCCTTAATATTTAAAGGAAATTCAAAATTCCCAAAAGCTGTTTTAACAGGCCTGAAGGAGGAAAAAGGCTTGAAATCATCCTCCCCTGTTACCCCTACATACTGGGTACAATTATTAATGAATTCCCACAGATAGCACCCAAGGCCAGGGCAAGAGAGCAACACTCAATACACATCCCAAATGACACTCATTGCCCTTGAGGTTGTCATGAACAGATATCCCACAGTACCAAAACAAAGCAATCCTGATTCCTCTCCCTGCTCAGAAAAAGAACATTGTGAGTGCCTTGGTTTAAGATAAGGGTGACTCTCTAAAATGAATTACATCCCCTTAGTTTTAACTAATCCCCTTCTACCTGTATTGGATTATGTAACCTAAAAATGTGTATTCTATTTCATCTGTTGAAAGCTGGATTTT
>JANEHK010000149.1:117833-132802 GCA_025960845.1 Tachycineta bicolor | reverse complement strand
GGGGCAGCCTGTCTATCACTACTTCGGGACCCCTCCCAAGATTGAGCAATCAGACTGAGAGGGCTTCAGGTGGTAGGTCACCCGGAGGGAATTCCTTTCCTCTGGGGCTGGTTGGTCCGAGGCTTGGAGGTGGACACTCCTTGTTGCCCCCTGAATCCCCTGATTGCCTTGTTGTAACCCCCCCTGAACCCCTCCCCCAGTTATAAAGTGGAGGAGGGAGATTCAAACTCTCTCTAGCTGCTCTCTGGCCTCTCTCTGGCCTGCGGTTTGGACTAGCTGTGGTGCTAACGCAGTTAGGCCTGAATAAACATCTTTTAACCTGCTAATCTGAGAGCCATCCTTTTCTACTGCCGCTGCTGTCACGACACTATTTAGTCCAGCTGCTGCTGAGAAGCCGAGCCAGCAGGTAAAGATAACCTGCGTACCTATCCGAACTGGGAACATCCTGGTCGCTGTGCAGATCTGAGCCAGCCAGAGACCGGCGTCCGCCTGGTGTGGAGACAGAACACAGCTACAGTTAATCAAGCTGTCAACTTCAAAGCCAGTCACTAATTGGTTTTTGCTATAACTTTCTTGAAAAAATCACTTCCATGCAAAACCAGCACAATGATTAACTAAATTAGCAACATAAACAGAATCTGTAACTATATTTACAGGATTAGGAAATAAAGTAAATGCCAAAAGTACAGCACAAAGTTCAACCAGTTGAGGAGACCCTTGTTGAATTGTCACTTCATATTCCCAACAACCATCCTTTTTCCAGGCTACAGCAGCTTTTCCAGTTTTCCCTTATCAATCTATAAAAACTGTTATACCTTCCACTGGAACAGGAGAACAAATTTGTTTCCCCTGAAAAAGAATGCCCCTGGTCAAAATCAAAATAGGATGAGAAAGTAAGTGATACATCATTTGGCCTGTAATGTAAGATAAAGCAGATTGCAATTCATCATTATTTTGAAAACACCATTCAAAATACCACTGTTGTACAAGTATCACAATAGTTAAAGGATCATGTGCTGTACATTATTTAGGCGTTTATTGTATTTCATTTTTATATTGGGTTTTGTAATGGTTTCTTCTGTACTCCCTTGCTCCCCTGGAAAATGTAGGAAAATGTATCATTCCGAACTTTGTCCCTGCTCCTTTCCTTCCCCCCCCCCATTCTCCCACACTGGAATGTAATCCAACTCTGTTCCACTCCCACCTTATCCCTGATTGGGTAGTGGCTTGTCCCCTCCTATAGCCCCTTCCCCCTGGATAAAAGCCAGGACACCATGTGGAGCTGGCTCTCTTGGCTGGGGGACAGGGACCGGGCTTCTGACCCAGGTGGGGGCAGGACCACAGGAGAAAGACTGAATAAAGCCCTGATTCCCCCTGGATCAAGTGCAGAGACCCTTCCTTTTGCCATCAGCGGGGACCTGATCTCTCTAAAGGAAAAGGTTCCCAGCTGCTCTGGGATCTTTAGGGCCCTGAGGAAAAATCCTTCAAACTGTGGTTAGTCTCTCAAGCTAGCCGAGGCAAAAATGGAGCCAGGGAGCTCCGAGAGAGAGAGAGACACCACAATCATGGCCTAAGATTACATGGCAACATCTGCAACCTTTGATAATGATACCTGCAAAAAGTTCATAAAGTCCTGGAGCTGTTTTTCAGGATCTGAAAGATAAAACTATCCTTTCTAAAATATGCAGTTTATCTTCCCAATCATCATTACATTGATACAATATTCCACATGGTATGTCACAATCTTTTAAAATAAATAGTTTCACACCAACAGAAGTATCTATCCTGTTAACAAATTTGTATATCAAAGCTAATTCAACTTCTATGGCCTTTTTGGTGCAGCAGTCAAATGTCTCTCATCAGTAGAGGAAGTAATCCCTGACAATAATTCAAACAAAGGTTGCATCTGATGATCAGTTATCCCTAAGTATGACCTAATACAACCTATTGCACCAACCAATTTCTGTACATCAGTAAGTTTTAACTTCAATGTCTAATTTTCCAGGTTGAGGCACAGAGTATTGGTTATTATCAACACCAAATATTTCCAAGGCATCTGTTTCTGTACCTTCTCTGGGGCAATAACTAAACCAAAAGTTTTCAAATTTGTTACAGCACATTGTTCAAGAGCTGATAATTGTTTATTTTCAGATGCCAAGAAGATATCATCCATATAATTATAGCAATAGCAGTTGCTAAATTGCCCATACACCTTTGATAAGGCCTGTGGCACAAGCCATTGACAAGTAGTTGGAGAATTTCTCATTCCTTGAGGAAGAAACTTCCATTGATATATTTTGTTAGGTTCAGCATGATTTAAAGAGGGCACAGTAAAAGCAAATTTTTCCTTATCTTGTTCCACCAATGGAATAGTAAAAAAAACCCAATCTTTTAAATCGATGAATTATTTCCCATCCCTGTGGGATCACTGTGTGCATTGGAAGGCCTAGTTGTAAAGCTCTCATTGTGGCCATCACAGCATTTATCTGCAGTAAATTGTGCAAAGGTCTCCATTTTCTTGATTTCTTTTTTATCACAAAAACAGGGGTGTTGCAGTTTGTTCAAGTTTTAAAGTTGCTAAACGGTTCTGTACCCTTTCTTTGGTGTGTCTGAGATTCTGTCTCAAAAGCTGTTTGCTCCCCCCGAACTGTCCGTGTTGTGGTTTTAGTGTTTATTCTTTTTTTGTGGGAGAAGATTAGGAGAAAGCAAAGCAGGCTTAAGCTTAAAAATAAACTGTTTCATTAGCACACACTAAAAGAATGGAAAAGTTGAGGAAAAAAGATTAAAACAAAATGAAACTTCAAAACAAACTGGTAATTTTCCTACAAAACAACACAGAGAGACATAACTTGTGATTTTCAGTTAGTTTCACCATTTGAACATAATCTTTCATCACTTCGGGAGAGGAGTCTCTCTAAAGTCCCATGGAGAGATTTGCTACAAGACAAAAACAGTCTGGTGGCTTCCAATGTTACAAATCTGTTACTGCTTGGAGTTTCTGCAGATTGTGCTGTTCTACTCATTAACAGCCTTCCCCCTGGTTACTTATGGGCCTCTCAGTGTATCTGGGGTACTGTTTAAGAATGCTTCTTCTAGTACAAAATAAGGATTCTCTTCTTCTATCTCTAAAATCATCTTTATTTCAAAAGAAATAGACATTTCCTTTTACCTCAGGAGTTGAGGGCTTCAAATTACTTTTTCTCTAAAATCATCTTTGTCTCAAAAGCTGAGACCTCCTTTTACCCCAGTAGTGAGAGGCTTTAAGATTCCCACTTAAATCTCAATTATATCAAACCCTAATTTTGATTAGAACCAGCATTCTCCCAAACAACATTAAGATTTTACAAGAAGCAGTCTATTTTTCCATAGCTTACCCCAGAGAAGTCAGGTTAAAAAATGTCTACATCCTCAACCTCTCTTCTAATAATCTTTATCAGTTCTTTCACTCTTGCTCCACTGACTTCATGCGGTGTCTTTCCTTTGTCCACTCTGTCTCCTTTTTTTTCTCTCTCAGGGAAGGATTAGGCCTTGGAAGCTTCATGTTGCCAGGAAAGGGTTAAACCTGCCTAGGCCTGCAGTGGCCACGTGATCTCTGCCCAGGGCAGTAGTGTCTCCCCTGCTGCACTACAGATCGGCCTGGTTTCCTCTCTCTACCCTTTCTTCTCCATCTAGAAGACACTGGAGGAGGGGAGGGGGAGGGAGAGCTCAGCCCACTCCTTGGTGACAATCAGGGCAGCCATGGCCTAACCGGGCCCATAGATGTTATCAGGGGCCCTTCCAGCGGTGATCCCTCCCTCCTCCAGGGTCTCTGGGGAGGTTTTTTCAAAATAGTTGATGTTAAGCTGCAACCTCTCCTCCCCCTCCTGGGAGCCGATGAAGTCCAGTTAAGCCTCAGGCCAGCTCACCCCTTGAAGGGCAGGGGGGGAGGGGAGCAGTAGGGCCCAATCAGTGTTATCTTCTAAAAGGTCCTTGTCCTGTCAAAAACAATTTCGAGGGTCCTGACAGGGTAATGCTCCTATTCCTCCCTAACTAAAAACTAAACTGCGCTAACCCATGGCACCGTTACTCAGACCCCAGCCCCTTTTTCCTGAAGATTCTAAGCCAATCTTTCCCCAAACCAATTTTCATTCGTTTGTATAATTTGTCTTCCTTTCGCGGGTGCCCTATTAGCCCCGAAAACCTTTGTTTACCTTCTTTGTTTCCCTGCTATGGGCCGGAAGTCAGTGCGCCCAAACCCCTCGATATATAACTTCTTGTGCCTGGCACTCATGGTCTGTCTGCCACCGGCAATTCGGGAAATAAACTCTCTGTATTCAAGGCAATAGAGCTCCCTTTCTCATCCCTGCCTCTGCCTGAGCCAAAGTAAGAGCTGCTGAGCCGAAAAATCTCAGAGACGCCCGCCCGTGGCTTGGCTCAGGAGGAGGTGTCCCACACAATATTGCCCGTGGGAAAAATTAGAGTTAGCACGGAGAATCTGGTCCTGGTGATACCTGACGCTCAACACGTGGCCCCCTCTGCAGGGACCCCGTGGAAGATTTGTGGAATTCATTTCCGAGAGAATTTGTCCATCAGGACCCCCTTGAGAATGCACTGATTTGTGTCCAGCAGTGCTCCAGGAGGAGGAGGCAATAACACTTCAGCACTCAAAAGGGCTGTCTCCAGCGAGGAACCTTTTCCTGTGGATTTTCGGTCCAGATGATGGAAGGTGAGTATCCCAGACGGAGGGATATGGAAGTGAAGAAGTGAATGGGTGGGGAGGCATTGCTTCCCAAGGGAGAGGGAAGCCACGGGAAGCTGCGCAT
Source organism: Tachycineta bicolor (assembly GCA_025960845.1). NCBI lineage: Eukaryota > Metazoa > Chordata > Aves > Passeriformes > Hirundinidae > Tachycineta > Tachycineta bicolor. The sequence goes on along the minus strand of JANEHK010000149.1, from coordinate 128,000 downwards.
CCGCATCCAAGACCAGTCTCTGGCAGTTATTGTTTCATTTCTCCTTTTGCCACAAGGGATGGAAGGGTGTGCAGCTGACAGAAAATATGGGTGCAAAAGATTTAAAATTGTCAGCTGCACAAAAAGGGATCTTTTTCCGAGTTGTGGGACTCCTTGAGGGGGGAAGGAAAGAGTTAACATATTCCCAGGGTCTGTAAAAAAGGTTTGTGCTATGGCTGTTTGTGCATTTTCCAAATGTATCCTCCTCAAAGGTCGAGAAAATCCCTTTCTGGGATCAAGTGGGAACAGAGTTAACTGTCCTAGTGAAGCAGGGAGATAAATCAGCTGCTAAATACCTCCACCTGTTTATTTTAATTCAGACAGAATTGAGTGAAAAAGGGAAGATGTAGGAACAGTCAAAACAAGGCTCCCCAGTTCCCCTGCCCCCCAGTCCTAAACCCTTGGCCCCTAAGCTGGGAGAACTGCCTGGGGCAGACCACAAAGAAGTGCAGAGTAGCCACTGTCTCTCTGACCCCACCCCACGCAGGCTTCTCAGCACCCTAGCTTTACTGGTGAGGTACCAGCTGGCAAAGATCCATTCCTAGAACCCTTTTCTGCAGTTGCTAATCCCCAAGTTATGGTTCATAAAGGTTCTCAGATACCCCCAGTTTCTTTATCTACCCAAAATGGCCCCTGAGAGGCATGGGGAGGGGGGGGGGGGGAAAGGCTACATGGCAGGACCATGTGCTTCTTCATCCCATAATCCTTTTCTTTCCTTGTCCAACCCCTTTCAGTCATCTGACCCCTCCTATCTCTTGAGCACCACCCCTCCTCTGATGCCAATCACTTTGGCCTCTCCCCTGGCTCCACCCTTTGTTCCTCCCTTGATTACATCACCCAAGAACCCCTCCTCCCTTGGTACCTCCCCTTCCCTGTCAGCTCCACACCCTGTTCCTATAAGATCATCCTTAAGTACCGCCCCTCTCGGTCTCAGTTCCGCCCCTGTTACCACCCCTGTCTTGGGCAGCTCCGCCCCCCATCTTCCTACTTCCAATTCCCATGGTCTGGAACCAGGAAGTGATGGACCTGGAAGCCAGGACCCAGAACAGGGGCCTCTTCTGTTTGCCACACCTGTACAATATAGCCGGGCAAGGTGAAATCCCACATGGAAACCATTTTCCTACCAAAACACAAAGGAATTCTGTGAAGCCCAGAAAGAATTTGGGAGAGTGAATATTTTAAAAGCCTTTTTAAAGCCACCTTTTCTTCAAATGTGTTGGTTCCTGGTGACCTGCGAGAGTTGTTTTCATATCTCCTAGCATGGAAACAGTCTCTGAAGGAGCTTCTTCCTGAGCTTTTAAGAGTTCCTGACTGCACCTTTGATGCTGATGGGAACCGAATTACACTTGATCATTTGTGCAGTGAAGGGGATTGGATTGTGGCACCAAAACAGGCTGAGAAAATCCCACAGCCTGTTTTGGAGCATGTAAAGAGAGCTGCCGAGAAAACTTTGGCTAGCATGCCTACATGGGACCCCAAAGTCAGTTATGTTAATGCTAAACAGTTTCCTCTAGAATCTTTTATAGATTTTGTAGAAAGGCTTTGGGCAGTGATTGAACAACAAGGGGACAGTTGGTTGGTTGGTGCCATTAGAAGTCATGACAGGGATGGCACAGGCCAGTGCAAATGACACTTGTAAACAGATCATGTCAGCCTTGCCTCTGGATCCACCACCAACCCTGGAAATGATGATCAAGGCGTGTGCAGAAAGAGCTGTTGTTCTGGAGCCACAGAAGAGAGGAGAGGGGTCAAGAAGGATGGTTGCTGCAGCAACACCTTACAAACAATACAATGGACCGCCCTGTTGTTTTATTTGCAAACAGGAGGGACACATTGCCAGGGCTTGCCCTTAAGGGGGCAACCGGCAGGATGGACAAAATAACAAACAGTGTGGGATGGGACAAATCAATAACCCAAAAAAGTAAAGGGGAAGGGATCTGCCCCGTGTGAGGATAGAAATGGGGCAAATCAGAAAGGGGCAGAGGGAGAACAAAGTAGTATAGATAAAATTTGGGAGCCACACCAACCATTCATGCTAACAACTGTAAAAAGTACGTATTTTGATTCACATTGCTGGCAGGTGATTGCTATTAACCCACTGGATATGGACTCTTTTCTTGAACTGGATTGTAGATACACTAGTTGGGGACACTAAGCACACACGCCCAGAGATTCAGATTTCTCCTGCAATCATGACATCAGATCCAGGGGGACTCATTCTCCTGGTGTGTTGTGTCCACCCACTGTATTTCCTCCCAAAGGACCAGTCATCGCCCAAGCCATCCCAATACCAACAAAGCTCCTGGTAGACAACTCCTCTCCAGATGTCTACTGGGAGGAGGTGGTGGGGGAGGACAAACCAAGCATAGGGTGTGGAATCCATCGAGGTGGAGAGTACCACCACTTAGATGGATTGTTAGACATGGAGGCGGATGTGACGCTCATTCCTTCTAGGTTATGGATGTCACATTGGGAATTGCAACCTGTGCAGAGCAAAGTACGTGGCACTGAGGGCACTCAATTCGCAAAACAATCTAGGAGTGTTGTGCAAATTGAGGGGCCGGATGGGCAATTGGCAATTGTTTGCCCATTCCTTTTAGATTAAGCAGTTCCCTTGTGGGGGAGGGACACCATGGCCCAGTGGGGGGTGAAAATTGAGATCCTGAAAACCCCTTGGGATTTTCTGAAGGTGGCCGCTGAGGAGCACCCTGATCAGAAACTAAATTGGAAAACTGATTGCCCGGTCTGGGTAGACCAGTGGTCGCTAGATGAGGATAAATTGAAGGCACTCTGAGCTTGTGGAGGAGCAGTTGGCCAAAGGTCACATTGTGCCAACTACTAGCCCTTGGAACTCCCCGGTTTTTGTTATTCGGAAGCCGGGAAAGAACAAGTGGTGGCTCCTGCATGACCTCAGAAAGGTTAACAAGGCCATTGAGGACATGGAGTCCCTCCAGCCAGGGATGCCTTCCCCTTCAATGCTCCCCCAAAATTGGAACCTAGCAGTCGTGGACATCAAGGACTGTTTTTTCCAAATTCCCCTTGACCCAGATGATGCTCCACGGTTTACCGTCTTGGTTCCTTCCATCAACTGAGAAGCCCCAATGAAATGCTACCATTGGACCGTATTGCCTCAATGCATGATAAACAGTCCCTGCATTTGCCAGTGGTATGTGGCTTCATTGCTGTCCCCAGTACGCACCAAAGCAGGAAAGGCCATCATCCTGGATTACATGGATGATGTGCTCGTGTGTGGCCCAGATGACAATGTGCTTCAACACACTCTTGACCTAACTGTTGATGCTCTAATTGCTGCAGGGTTTGAACTCCAGCAAGAGAAAGTTCAACAGATGCCCCCTTGGAGGTTTCTGGGCCTGGAGATCACCAGCAGAATCATTCAACCCCAGAAGCTGGTGATCAAGGAGGACCCTAGGACCTTGGCAGATCTCCAACGACTGTGTGGGTCTTTAAATTGGGTCAGACTTTGGCTAGGCATTACTACTCAAGACCTAGCCCCCTTCTTCAATTTATTGAGGGGGAGAGAGGAGCTAGATTCACCTAGGGTACTGACCCAGGAGGCAAGACTGGCTATAGAGAAGGTACAGTCAGCAACGTCCGACAGGCAAGCCCATTGGTGCCTGCCAGACCTGCCATTCAAATTAATTGTGTTAGGGAGGTTGACACATCTCTACGGAGTTATATTTCAATGGGACAAGGACAAGGGCCAGAGGGACCCCTCTTGATTATAGAGTGGGCGTTCCTCAGTCATCTACTGTCCAAAAGTATCACGAAGCCACAAGAACTAGTGGCTCAGCTAATTAGAAAAGAGAGAGGAAGGCTGCGTGAACTGGCAGGGTGTGATTTTTTTCATACATTCACTTGCCACTCAAATTATCATCAGGCAAATTTACAAAAGAGATGTTGGAGCAGTTGCTCCAAGAAAACAAGGCTCTGCAGTTTGCTTTAGACAGCTACCCTGGACAAATTTCAATTCACAGTCCAGCTCACAAATTTTTCAATTCGGGATTTAAATTGGTTTTAATAGAGAAATTGATTAGGAAGCCGCTTAAAGCACTGACAGCTTTCACCAACGAGTCTGGAGCATCCCACAGGTCTGTGGTAACCTGGAAGGATCCTCAAACTCAGAGGTGGGAGTCAGACATTGAGGAGGTTGAGGGTTCTCCTCAAACTGCTGAGTTGTCCGCAGTCATCAGGGCATTTGAGAGGTTTTCCGAACCATTCAGTTTAATCACGGATTCGGCATTATGTAGCAGGAATAGTGGCTTGAGCAGAAAATTCAGGTTTGAGAGAGATCTCAAATCAAAATTTCATTGACTTGCTCTCAGAATTAATCTATCTGATCTCCCACCGAGAGCAACTATATTATGTGATGCATGTGAGGTCACACACGGACCTGCCAGGCTACATTGCAGAGGGCAATCGAAAGGCTGATGCCCTAGCTGCTCCAGTAGAAATGGCCAATTTACCTGACCTGTTCTAGCAGGCCAAGCTGAGTCATCAAAGTTTCATCAAAATGTACCTGGATTAGTCTGCCAATTCCATTTAAGGTGAGATCAAGCCAAGGCCATTGTGGCAACATATCCAAATTCTCAGAAGTATGCTGTCCATCTTTAGGCTCAGGGGTTAATCCCAGAGGACTTAGTAGTTTTGAGGTGTGGCAAACCGATGTCACTCACATACCCCAATTTGGCAGATTGAAGTATGTGCATGTATCTGTTGATACTTACTCTGGAGCAGACTATGCCTCTGCCCATACAGGGGAGAAGGCCACAGATGCCCCAAAACACCTGGTGCAGGCCTTCTCCGTGATGGGGATCCCCAAGGTCATCAAAACAGATAACGAGCCCACATATGCCTCCAAGGCATTTGATGAGTTCCTGCAGCAATGGGGAGTAGAGCATGAAGAAGGCATTCCCTACTCCCCCTCAGGTCAGGCCGTAATTGAAAGGACACATCAGTCCCTCTAAGAGAGTTCTTGAGCAGCAGGGAGGGGACAGCAGAGTGCTAGTGCCACAACTGCAGTTGTGCAAAGCCCTCTTCACTGTCAACTTTCTAAACTGCTCTTTTGAAAATCTAAACCCTCTAGTGGTCCATCATTTTAGTCAGAATGTCTCCTTATGACTGAGAGAACACCCTCCAGTCATGGTGAAAAACCCAGAGACATGGGAGGTAGAGGGCCCATATGAACTAGTAACCTGGGAACATGGGTACGCATGCATATCCATGCCCTCCGACCTGAAATGGGTCCCTCAAAAATGGGTAAAACCCTATCTCCCCAAAACATCTAAAGGGCCAACCAACACAAGGACATGACAGTGGCTTCATTAAGGAGACACCAAAAGGAAGAAGCGGAGGAACCCGAGTCCTGATCCCAGATTCATTATCAGATGTTTCCAAGTTGTTATTGTGTAATTCTTTTTTCTTTTTGAGGTTGTCCCATGCCCAAAAATGCTGATGCACATCCTGTTCCTCCTGGCAATCCTCATCCAGTCTTCAGAAGCGTGGATCATCTCTCAACCCCAAAAGAACATATGGGTGACCCTGGTCAGTGCGTTGAAGCAAGACCATCTGTACGTGTCAATGGCAGCAGTTGACAACCCTTTGTCAACTTACCTGGTGGGGATCCCTTTTAAACCAACCCAATTTCCTGAAAGTTTCTTGAATATACATTCTAACCCACACCATCCTCTAGTGCCCCAAGAGCGCCCGGTAATAAATCCTTCCTCACACAACCCCCTCCACCAGTGGATGCCGTGGATGAAAGAACTCCCAGACGCAGAGCAAGAGCCTCAGGAGTTTGAACTCCTTGGCTCTGCTCATGCCACCTTTTGTATTCATTTAGAATATTCACCCAGTTATGGGCCACAGAGGTTTATCAAAGTGGCACAATACAAGAGGGAATTCACAGCTTCCAAGTGGTGTGCTATGGTAGATAAAGTTGCCACCTTCTCTACTGATGTTCCCAAAAAGCTACCCAAAGGGAACTTTTTTATTTGTGGGGACCTAGCGTGGGCACACATCCCCTCTCATCTTTACAGAGGCCCATGCACCATAGGTCAGCTGTCCCTGTTTTCGCCTAACCAGACAAAAATTTTGAATTGGAACCTAAAGAAAAATTCAAAAATGTAGCATTCAACAATTAGATGAGAACTCGGACCCTGAAATTTTCCATTGGTCAAAGTCCAAAAGCGTTGCTGTCTCAGTGTTTTTGCCATGGGTATCAGCAGCCAAAGCTCTGGGTGGATTGGGCCACCTAGAATGCTGGGTTACAAAACAGGCCAATTTTACATCAACTGCACTTAGTGACCTCATTAAAGATGAGGAAATCACCAGGAAGGCCACATTACAAAATAGGGCTGCCATTGACTTCCTCCTTCTCACACATGGCCATGGGTGTGAGGAATTCAAGGGTCTCTGTTGTTTCAACCTGTCATCCAAGAGTGAAAGCATTCACACTTCCATCAGAAAAATGAAGACCCTGATTGGAAACATCAAACAAGAAACTGAAGACTGAACGAGCAATATCTTTTTAAGAACTGGGGACTTTTGGGATGGGAAGGTTCTATTGTTAAATCAGATGTATGGTTTCTAGTAGTTGTATTTCTTATCCTAACTGCTTTTGGAGCCTTAAAAGTGATGGTGATAGAAGGTTTAAAGAAAGTAGCTTCTGCCACTCATGTGTTGAACTATGTAGTAGCTTCAAGAGAGCAACCATGGTTGAAAGAAATCTGCCTGAAATTTTAAGAAGGATTCTGAAAAGCTTCTTTACACTGCACCTTCTCCTTTTAAAAAGAAAAGGGGGAGATGTTGTAGTTTCTTCAAGTTTTAAAGTTCCTAAATGGTTCTGTACCCTTTGTTTGGTCTGTGTCTGGGGTTTTGTCTCAAAAACTGCTTACTCCCCCCCAAGACGTCTGTTACCTGGACCCTGGCCCTTTTTTCCTGAAGATTCTAATCCAATCTTTCCCCAAACCAGTTTTCATTTGTTTGTAAAATTTGTCTTCCTTTCGCGGGTGCCCTATTAGCCCCGAAAACCTTTGTTTACCTTCTTCACTTCCCTACGATTGGCCGGAAATCAGTGTGCGCCCAAACCCCTCGATATATAACTTCTTGTGCCCAGCACTCATGGTCTGTCTGCCACCAGCAATTCGGGAAATAAACTCTCTGTATTCAAGGCAACAGATCTCCCTTTCTCATCCCTGCCTCTGCCTGCACCGAAGTAAGAGACACTGAGCCGAAAAAGCTCAGAGACACCCGCCCGTTGCTTGGCTTGGGAGGAGGTGTCCTACACAATATCGCCCGTGGGGAAAATTAGAGCTAGCACGGAGAATCCGGCCCCCTCGATACAGAGGTATTCCATGGGCTGAATGATTCTTCCATATGTCCAGCTTGCAGCTGTTCTGCTACTAGTTCTTGCAGGGCAGTAAGCATTTCAATAGGGACAGGCCACTAGTCAATCCAGACAGGTTTATCCGTCAACCATGTCAGGGTTACAAATGGATGTTTAAGGCCCTGCATCACAGTGGCCCCTGTTAAAAATCCATAGTGATTTTGACACCCCATTGGGATAAACAATCTCGTCCCCAAAAGTTATACAGGGCATTGGTAACATAATGCCTGATGCTAGCTTGTTTGCCTTCGGGATGTTTTACATTAAACAGAATAGCAGATAGACCACCTACAGTTGAACCACTCAACCCAATGATTCCAAAATCTACTTGAGTGAGGGGCCATGATTGAGGCCAAAAAAGTTGTGAAATTATAGTTACATATGCTCCCGTGTCAATCAAACCTCTTATTGTTATGACTGTTGGATGATGTCCCTTGGCCGTGACAATGCATTGTTTTTTTGGATGTTGATTGAGTTGATTTTTGAGTCCAAAATACCTGAGGTGCTCCTGTAGGTCCAAAACCTCCTGTGCCACAACTCCGGTTCACTGCATTTGGAACACAACTCACAAAGAGAACAAGCTGAGCAATACAAGTTCCTTTTTGAATAATAACAGGGGATTCACTAACTGATACCATAGCATAAATTTGTCCCAAATAATCAGAATCAATGATGCCTAATTGAATTTTTAATTATAGTAGGACACAAGCAAAAGGATAGCCCTTGCCTCCCCATTCTCAGGAGGGAAATTTTGAGGGAATCCGAAAATAGCCATATTTGCAAAGTAGAGTGCAAACAAAACAACTTAGTGCCTTATATTTGGCCAGCCCCTGAACGAGCTTGGGAAAAGACAAAAATGGAATGTGCTAAAAGATATGCTTGGAAACTAAAATCCAATAAGGAGTTTTTGCAACAACATAGTTAAGAAAAACAAGGGGGTAAATTGGATGCTGTGCTTATCTTTATTAGCATTGCTTGCTTTACTAGCACAGCCTGGCCTGTTGACCAACCCAAAACAAATGTTTGGATAACTCTGGATAATGCAGTAAAACACGATACCCTATGCTTAGCTACTAAATGTAGATATTGCTTCGCTGCAGACTCCAGGACGGTATGGATGAATGTAGACGAGAGATCTCTGAAGTTGGGTTTTAGAAGATGAGGTTTATTATAAAGGATGTGAGGCCTGCCTTAGAGTTGCCAGGCGCAACTTGTGGCAAGGCCTAGGAAGTGGGGGAAGGGAGAGGCATGGAGTGGGGGAAGGGAGATGTAGGGAGAGGAAATTCCAAGAGGAAGATCCTTGGGGAAAGGCACCAGGCAAAGAGGAAGAGGGAAAAGAGGTTGTCATGGGTTAGTACAGTTTAGGTTTTTTTAGTTATAAAAGAATGTAAAATAATTCTCCAGGTCAGGACCTGGGAATTGCTTTAGAAGAGACAGAGACCTATCAGAGAGTTAGTTAGAATATTAACATCTACTCTGACCACTGAAATTGTTGGCTGCGACTTTGCGAAGTACTATATAAAACCCCATGAATTTCCTGTAGGTGGGTCCTTTTTGTTCTTCCTTAGGCCAGAGAGAGACAGGTAACATCGAGCTGGGCCTGCTGCTCCCCCCTTTTGGGGGGGAGCTGGCCTGAGGCCTGGCCGGATTCCATCGGCTCCCGGGTGAAGGGGGATGGGAAGGAGAAGTTGCTGTTTTTTAACAGCTACTTTCTTCAGACTTCTTTAGAACAGGGAGAGATCTCTGCTGGGCCCTGATAAGAGCTATGGGCACCATTCAGGCTGAAGCCACCCCGATTTACACTGAGGGGTGGGCTGAGAAGGCATTTATGATCCTGTCTGTTTTTTGTGATTCTGGACTGCCCGGGTGCTCTGATCTCTGATGTTTCTGTGAGTTCTTCTTCCTTCATCAGCTCGGCCTTGAACATCTAACACCACAAGCCACAGAGGGAGAAACAAAGACTCAGAGCAGATTTAACTCTTTCTTAGCAACATGAAGTTTCCAGAGCTCAGCTCTTCTCTGAGAGAGTAAGAAAGGACAGAGTGAACATGAAGAACAGCAGGATGAAGTCAGTTAAGCAAGAGTGAAAAGACTATTGGGACAGAGGGTTGAAGAGTTGGTTGTTCTATTCTTACTTGAGCCATGGAAATGAATTCTATATTTAAATCATTCCTTTAAATCATGGGAAAAATATGCATTTGGGGAGATGATTGTTTTAATTTGTGTGTGGATTTGAGCAAAGGTGTTTGTGATGAACTAAGTAATATCCTATAAGATGCTTGAACAGAGATAAAGATGAGAAGCCCCCTGCACCAGTGAAAAAGTGAGAAGATATCTCTGCACCTTGAGGTGAAGAATCCTTTGCTTTGGAGTTACTCATCTTTAAAAAAGTGACACCCCAGTATGCAAAAGTCTAAGACCCATGACCCATAAGTAGCTTGGGAAATGGCTAATAGGAGGGGTCACAAAGGCAGGTTTCCCCAGGCAGCTGTTTTTGTGACAGTTAAAAAACCCACAAGAGAACTGTTCTAAGTTGTCAGTGGGATCCATGAGTCTAAAAGATACTCTTCCCCTAATGAATTGATGAAAGACTATGTCCTGGTTTGGAGACAAATTTGGGGGAAAACCCAAATATAGGATCCCTCTGGGAGGCAAACCCAAGTGGCCCCTCCCTCCAACCAGTCCGGAAAAAAAAAAACCTTTGTGGAGAAAAGTGGAAAAAA
>JANEHK010000149.1:83570-99893 GCA_025960845.1 Tachycineta bicolor | reverse complement strand
AGGGAGAAAGAAAGAGAGAAGGAAAGGGAGAAAGAGAGAGAGAAAGAGAGAGAGAGAAAGAGAGAGAGAGAGAGAGAGAAAGAGAAAGAAAAGGAAAAGGAAAAAGAGAGCGAAAGGGAAACAGAGAAAGAAACGAAACCTGATGAGGTGAAGCCTGCAGAACAAGTGGGTTCAGGGAGAGATGAAGCAGCAAAGGAGACAATTTTAGAGGCAGATACCGCACAGGCTTCTGCCAAGCCAGAATTCCGTCCAACAGACTGGACAGACATAAAGAAATATGCATTGAAAGGGGATACACTTTCAATGGGTCCAAAGGGCATGGCTATGCCAGTGACATATGATGCACAGGATGCAAACCCAAGATGGGAAAGGTTGGATCGTGAAGTGGTGAGGGATCTGATGAAAGCCGTTCGTGATAATGGATTGGGGTCTCCATACTTCAAACAACTTTTAAAAGGGACATTTAATATATATGATTTAACACCATATGAACTCCGATCTCTCGCTTCTATGATCCTGACTGACGCACAATTCATCGTTTGGGAAGCAAAATGGAGAAAAATTTTAAATGATTACAGAATCAAATACCAAGGAGGAGCAAATGCAGGCTTCACAGTGGCACAATTGGCCGGTGATCCACCGCTTGACAGTGCAGCTCGTCAAGCCAGGGTTCTTCCTCGAGATGTGTTGACAGACATCAAGGATGCAGCCAGAAAAGCAATGGTGCAAATTTCACCAGCAGGAGTCAGAGAAAGTATTTTTACAGAGGTGAGACAAGGTCCTTCAGAACCCTTCAGTTCATTCATCGATTGTCTCACACAAGCAGTGGACAGGCAAGTTACAGATGAAGCAGTGAAGTCACATTTGATTCGGTGTCTTGCATTTGCAAATGCCAACCCAGAATGCGTGTCATCAGTGTAATGCCAGGCCAACCCACCATGGCAGAAATTTTAGAGGCATGCAGCAAGGTGGGGACACCACAGCACGTTGCAGCAATTTTGGGAGATCAAGTGGAAAAAGCTGTCAAAGACGCATTTGCAAATTTTCAACAAAAACAGTGTTTCAAGAGTGGCAGATCAGGGCATTTCAAAAAGGATTGCCCACAAGTTACAAACAATGCAAATTCAACAGATCATTGTCCGACATGCAGGAGAGGGAATTATCGCCCTGCAAAACACAATGCGAGTGGAAGAACTCAGTCAGGAAACTCCAGAAAGAGCGCGAATCATCAACGCGCGACGACACAAGTAATGGCGATGACTCAAGAGCAGGTTCCACAAGGGGGACAATCATCGGGGAACAACAATCCAGCGCCCTCAGCAGGACAATTTGTAGGATCCCCAGTGATCCAGAGTTACTCCCACCAGGGGCGCAATGTGACTTGCAACTTCCAAAGTGATATGTTTTTTGGATGACAATTACGCAGTGATACCCACTGGTGTCACTGGATCCTCGTGGAAGAGACAGGACTTTCTAATTATAGGTAAGGACAGAAGCAGTGTTTTGGGACTTGTTATTTACCCTTCTGTCATTTCAGCAGATCGCAATGATGAGTTGACAGTTTTAGCGAAGCCTCATCAGCCACCATTGATCATTCCTCCAAACACCTCGATTGCCAGGGCAATTGCATTGCCATCCCATGCAGCAGAACAAGTCTTGCCAGTGCTCCGGGAACAAAATCCTCCTTCAGGTGAGCACATGGAGGTTCATGGCTCCTGGGTGAAACACATAGGCCGAGACAGACCAATTCTCGTCTGTGAAATGACCCAGGGGGACAAGACAATCGCAGTCAAAGGGATGCTTGACACAGCGGCAGACATCACGGAAATTTCATATCTTTTTTGGCCCAAGAATTGGAACTTAATTGCTCCCTTGAGTCCTCTTTCAGGCATAGGGGGGAAGACCTTATGTCTGCAGAGTGAAGATGCGGTTGTTGTCTCGGGGCCAGAGGTAAGACTGCAATCATTCGCCCATTTGTTGTGCAAAGACCCATCACAGTGTGGGGAAGGGACATTTTAGTGCAATGGGGAGTGAGGTTGGAAGTGGATTTTTAGTGGGGGCCACTGTGGCACTCACCACTTTGAAACTGACCTGGAAAACAGACAATAATGTCTGGGTGGATCAGTGGCCCCCCGAAAGAAAAAAATTGAGTGCTCTCAAAAATTTGGTCAGGGAACAATTGGAAAAGGGACACATTGTACCAACAAACAGTCCCTGGAATTCCCCAGTGTTTGTCATTCGCAAGAAAGCCTCTGGATCATGGAGATTGCTTCATGATCTCAGAAAAATCAATGAGGTCATTGAGGAAATGGGACCACTTCAGCTAGGGCTTCCATCTCTCTCAATGATTCCGAGAGATTGGCCACTTGTGATCATTGATCTCAAAGACTGTTTTTTCAACATTCCACTTCATCCAGATGATGCTCCTCGATTTGCCTTTTCCATCCCAAGTGTCAACAGGGAGGAGCCTCTGCAGAGATACCATTGGGTTGTTCTTCCTCAAGGACTCTGGAATTTGCCGACCATCTGCCAATGGTTTGTTGCACGGGCACTGTCTCCAGCTCGAGAGAAACATCCAGGAGAAAAAATCATTCATTATATGGATGATCTGCTCATTGCAGCACCGACACAACAGGAATTGCAGAGAGCTCATGACTGTGTGATCACAGAGGTGCAACATGCAGGTTTGGAAATTTCAACTTCAAAAATTCAGGAAATTGCACCTTGGAAATACTTAGGATGGAAAATCACTGAACAAACAGTGAAACCACAGAAGATTGAAATTAAAACAGAAGTTAACAACTTACAGGATTTGCAACAACTTTTGGGGGAGATCAACTGGATGAGATCCATCTTAGGGATCACAAATGATGAACTTGCGCCGTTGTTCAATCTCTTGAAAGGGGACAGTAACATCAAATCTCCCAGGAGTCTCACTCCTGAGGCTCGGGAGGCCCTTGAGAAAATTGCTGGAGCCCTCCAGCAGAAACAGGCACATCGCTTTGTAACATCTTTACCTTTTTTTCTTGCAGTGCTGGGGGAAAAAATACAGTTGTATGGGTTGATTTTTCAATGGGATTCATCGCAGAAAGACCCATTGTTGATTTTGGAGTGGATTTTTTTATCTTACAGGTCTCCGAGGACGATCCTCTCAAGTCTGGAAATGATAGCTCAGATCATCATCAAAGCTAAGACCAGGCTGCAAACAATGGCAGGCAAAGATTTTACAACAATTTACCTGCCTTTGAAAAAAGATTATTTTGATTGGGCTTTGCAAAAATCAGAGGATTTGCAGATTGCATTGTTAGATTACTCAGGTGTTTGTACTATTCATTTCCCAAGTCACAGGCTGTTGAAAGCAAAAATACGTTTCAGAGAAAAACCGAAAATAAGTGCGGTGCCGTTGGATGCAATAACAGTTTTTACCGACGGCTCAGGAAAGACTCACAAATCAGTAAGTACATGGCAGGATGACATCATGGGGGAATGGAAATCAGATATAAGAATAGTACAAGGGTCACCACAAATAGTGGAATTAGCAGCAGTGGTCAGAACTTTTGAGCTGTTCCAGCAACCGTTTAACTTGATCACAGACTCAGCTTATGTAGCTAATGTGGTCAAGAGGCTTGAGGGTTCACTTTTGAGAGAAGTTGACAATGAAAGTTTGTATTCATGTTTGCTGTGCATGAGGACATTGTTGCAAAACAGAAAACATAAATACTTTGTCTCTCACATCAGAGCACATTCATCCCTTCCAGGTTTTCTAGCAGAAGGCAATGCACACGCAGACAAATTGACCGTGCCAATTTCAAAGACTTTACCAAACATTTTTGAACAGGCAAAATTGAGTCATGCATTCTTTCATCAGAATGCTCAAGCATTAATGGAAGGTTTTCACATTTCCAAAAGTCAGGCAAAAGAAATCATTAGTGCTTGCCCAGATTGCCAGCTTGTGCAGCCTCCTGCATCAATGGGAGCAGTCAGTCCAAGAGGATTGCACAGTTTGCAGGTATGGCAAACTGATGTCAGAAAATATCTTTCTTTTGGGAAGCTCAAAAATGTTCATGTTTCAGTTGACACATTTTCAGGTGCAGTCTTTGCATCTTTGCACACGGGTGAGACAGCACAACATGCTTGTCGACATTTCTTGCAGGCATTTGCATCTTTAGGCGTGCCGCAAGAAATCAAAACAGATAATGGACCAACATACATAGGGAAAGTGCCTGACAAATTCCTGAAGAGGTGGGATGTCCATCATACTTTTGGTATCCCACACTCTCCAACAGGTCAAGCAATCATTTAAGGAACACATCAAACATTGAAACCCCTTTTGGACAGACAAAAAAGAGGAGAAGCAGACGCAACACCATACATGCGCTTGAATAAAGCCTTGTATGTGTTGAATTTTCTCAATGGCTCTTTTACAGAGCCAACTCCACCAATCATGAGGCATTTTTCAAACAGCATGAGAGCAAAACTGAAGGAAAACCCTTTGGTTTTGGTCAGAAACGCAGAAACAGGTCAAATCGAAGGACCATTCAAATTGATAACTTGGGGCAAGGGATTTGCTTGTGTCTCCACAGCAGGTGGGCCAAAGTGGCTGGCAACAAGACACGTGAAACCGTACCGAGTCCAGACGCAAGCAGAGACGGACCCCAAGACCGGAGGAAGAGAAGTGGGCACGCAGACGTGAGTCGATGTCAAGACAGCAGACATCCCTTCGTTCTACATGCAAAAAGACTCTGGGACTTGAGTTCTTTGGGGCTTGGGTGGTGTTGCATTTTTAGGGATTCCCATGGTAAAAAGGTCATTGAAAATGAAAGAACTATCCTTGTGCCTCATTCTCTTCTTGGTTGCCTTGAGCAATGCGGCAGTTTTGCCCGTGGCTCAACCAAAAGAGAATGTTTGGGAAACTCTAGCCAATGCATCAGGTTTGGATACCATCTGCCTGACACACTCAAGACCAGGGAAACCTTTCTCAACATGTTTAGTGGGATTGCCAGTGAGCGAATGGCCGATTCCAAAAAACATCCCTCCAGAAATTTCAAAGTCCATTGTAAATCCAGTGGACCAATGGGATGTTTGGGTGAAATTCCTTCCTGTGGCTCCTTTTGAACCGCAGGAACTGGAAATTCTCGGATCGGTCCCAATGCAATTCTGTGTGAAATTCGGCCTTTCTGGAGTGGCAAAAAATAAAACTATAGACGTCACTCCAAACCTCAATTTTTACAGGAATTCATCATCTTGGTGTAATTACACTAAGATGCTGAAAAAAACATCCAATCATGTTCCAGCTCAGTTACCAAGGGGAAACTTTTTAATTTGTGGGAACAAAATTTGGCCCGCAATTCCTGCAAATGCCACAGGTGGTCCGTGCAGCATTGGAATGCTTTCATTGCTACCACCCAACATGAAACTGATGAGAGAACTAAAATGGAGAGTGAAAAGATCTGTTCAAATGTATGATCCAAATTGTGATGATGAGGTTCACACATGGAGCAAGGCTCAGAGAATTGCAGTTGCAATTTTTTCACCACAGGTAGCATCAGGAGCTGCCTTGACACAATTGGATCATGTGGGTTGTTGGCTGAGCAAACATGCCCGAGCTGTGTCTCTTGCAGAGTGACATGTTGTTAGACATTGACAGTGTAAGACAAGCAACTCTCCAAAACAGGGCAGCGATTGACTATCTTTTGCTGACCCACGGGCATGGGTGTGAGGAATTTGAGGGAATGTGCTGCATGAATTTGTCAGATCATTCCAAATCCATTCATGAAAACGTCAAGCAATTGCAGGAGAGCGTGAACAAACTTGGAGAGGTAACTGCATCATGGATGGGTGGTTTGTTCAATTTGTTTGACCTTTCACCACTGTGGAAGGAACTTTTAAATATAGTTATATATATTTTAGTAGGGCTTGTAACCCTCCTCATGATTTTGCCATGTTTGTTTCTATGTATACGGCGAGCCATAGACAGAGGAGCCAAGGAAGTCTTTTTAATTCAAACAGGACGGGGAGATGTCGGAGTCCAGGGCATTCCTTTAGCTGCCCTGGAGAGTCAGGGACCTGGGCAGGGGGCTCTGAGACCCCAGCCCAGAGCTCAGAGAGACACTGGTGTTGATCTCAGTCCATGGGAAAAAGTTCCTAAACTGAGAAAGGGTTTGCAGGCTACGGGAGTGTGAAAAAATAGAAGTTTAGTTTGTCATAGGGCGAAAAAGAATAGTAATTTTATGTTCATAGCATCGGAGTGAATGAGGAAAAAATGGAGAACCTGGGGAGTTGTCTCCTGCTTCTCCCTTCTCCCTCCCTCACTCCATTTCTGCTATGACGTTGGCACAAAGTAGTTAGTGAGGATTGGGTCAGTGTATAGATGACCTTTTTAGTAACAGTGATAGACATTGGTAAGAAATAGTAAATAATGAACACGTAGAAATTAGTATAAAAGATTAAGGACAGCCCAGCTCGGGGGGAGACGTGAGAAGCCCATGTAGTTGCAAACATCACGAAAGATAAGAAACAATAAACGAAAAATGCAGCACAGAAAAAACTAAACCTGAAGACTCCGTCTCTTCCTTCGGCTTGGCACGGAGCTGTGCAGGGGGGAAGAAGACCCTGAAACCACCTGAATGTTGGGGAAGCCCCCCGACATATTCTATCCTTTTCTGTGTTTCTAGAGTAGTGTGTTGACAAGTTAGACTGCCAGTTCTTCAAGCAGACTAACAATGTTTTGTTTACTGTATTAGAATTAGTAGCTGACTCCTTGCAAGAATGAACAGCAAGACTTGATGTTGGTGCATGGATGTGATTGTGAAGAATTCAATGGCATGTGCTAGAGAATCTCCCTGATCATTCTAAGTCAGTGTCTGATTGAGATTCTGTCTAGTAACCGGCAGATTACTAAAGATACCTCTTGTGCCGTGTTTGTTCTCTTCCCTGCCAAGGGCCCTGCAGGAGATTACAAATGCTGCCTTCCACCTTAAAACAAAAAGGGGGAACTGCGGATGCCAACAGCCTCATCAAAGATCTGGCAACAACAGAGCCTGTGGGAAAGCAAGCTTTCCCATACACTGGTGTAGTGGTTTAACGTTCACTAAATTTTGGTCTTGGTACTTACCCTTTCTGTGGGAGAGAGACTAGGAGAAAAACAAAGCAGGTTAAACCTTAAAAATGAACAAATAGTTTTATTAACACACACTAAAAGAATAGAAAAAGAAAGTTGGGAAAAAAACTAAAAAAAAAACCAAGGAAACTCTAAAACCACTCTTGCCTCCCCTTACAAACTGTTCACATTCCTACAAAACAACATAAAGAGACAAAACTTGTAATTTTCAGTCAGTTTCACTATCTGACAATAGTCTTTCATCAATTCATTAGGGGAAGAGTGTCTTTTAGACTCATGGATCCCACTGACAACGTAGAACAGTTCTCTTGTGGATTTTTTAACTGTCACAAAAACAGCTGCCTGGGGAAACCTGCCTTTGTGACCCCTCCCAGGAGCAGTTTCCTAAGCTGCTTATGGGTCATGGGTCTTAGACTTTTGCATCCTGGGGTGTTACCTTTTAAAGATGAATAACTCCAAAGCAAAGGATTCTTCATCTCAAAGTACAGAGATATCTTCTCACTTCTTCACTGGCACAGAGGGCTTCTCATCTTTATCTCTGTTCAAGCATCTTATAGGATATTACTTAGTTCATCACAAACACCTTTGCTCAAATCCACACACAAATTAAAACAATCATCTCCCCAAATGCATATTTTTCCCATGATTTAAAGGAATGATTTAAATATAGAGTTCATTTCCATGGCTCAAGTAAGAATAAACAACCAACTCTTCAACACTCTGTCCCAATAGTCTTTTCACTCTCGCTCTACTGACTTCATACTGTTGTTTCTTTATGTTCACTCTGTCTTTTCTTACTCTCTCAGATAAGGGCTGAGCTCTGGAAGCTTCATGTTGCTAAGAAAGAGTTAAATCTGCTTGGAATCTTTGTTTCTCCCTCTGTAGCTCATGATATTAGATGTTCAAGGCTGCACTGATAAGGGAGGAAGGACTCATGCAGAAACATCAGAGTTTGGAGCACCCAGGCAGTCCAGAATCACAAAAAAAACCAGGCAGGATCATAAATGCCTTCTCAGCCCACCCCTCAGTGTAAATCAGGGTGGCTTCAGCCTGAATGGTGCCCATAGCTCTTATCAGGGCCCAGCAGAGATCTCTCCCTGCTCCAGGGAAGTCTGAAGAAAGTAGCTGTTACAAAACAGCAACCTCTCCTTCCCCCCCACCTTCACCCGGGAGCCGATGGAATCCGGCCAGGCCTCAAGCCAGCTCCCCCCCAAAAGAGGGGAGCAGCAGGCCCAGCTTGATGTTATCTGTCTCTCTCTGGCCAAAGGAAAGAAGAAAAAAGACCCACCCACAGGAAATTCACGGGGTTTTATATGGTACTTCCCAAAGTCGCAGCTAACAATTTCAGTGGTCAGAACAGATGCCAATATTCCAACTAACTCTCTGATAGGTTGCTGTCTCTTCCAAAGAAATTCCCAGGTCCTGACCTGGAGAATTATTCTACATTCTTCTATAACTAAAAAACCTAAACTGTACTAACCCATGACAACTGGTCTGGGAAAGCTGTGAGAAGGAATTAAAACAATCCTAGCACCAGCTGTTTTTCCACTTGTTTTCTTGCAAGATGTTTATGAAAAGGTATTTTTCTTAAATAGCCAGTAATGGTGAGAGGTGTTGTTTTGTGGACCAATCATGTCAAATTCTCTCAGAATAGTTTATAAAAGACACGAGTAGAATAAACTCGAGGCTTTTGCCTTTGAGAAGACTTAGAGTCTTGTGTCATTATTTCAGCCGTCCCTAATACAATAGCAACACACAGTGTACACATATGTCATCAAGCTATGAAGGGACCAAATCCATTTGTATTTCTGGAGTGACAGGGGGATCCAAACAGCTGGCTATATCGGAGGCTGTGATCAGCCTTACTGGGAATGAGTACCAAAAGCACCCTGCTGTGACCGGCCCAGAGGCTCCATGCATCCTTGGCATAGATCATCTCAGGAGAGGATATTTCAAGGATCCAAAAAGGTAATGGTGGGCCATCAGTACAGCTGCCCTGGAGACAGAGGAAATTGAACAGTTGTCTATGCTGCCTGATCTCTCAGATGACCCTTTTGTTCTGGGGTTGCTGAAGGTTGAAGAACAGTAGGTGCCAATGTAATGGCTTTAATTTAATAAAATCGGGCAGAAACACCAATTAATGTAGGGGGTTTAGCATTTATTCTCTTTTTTGTGGGAGGGAGAAATTAGAAGAAAAAACTAAAGAAGGCTTAAGCTTAAAAATGAACAAAAATAATTTTATTAACATATATTAAAAGACTGAGAAAAGAAAAAAAGTTGAGAAAGAAGAAAAATTTAAACTAAAAGAGAATGATACCTTAAAACGCTTCTTTCCTCTTACAAACTATTAACTTTCTTATTGAACAACATAGAAAGACACAACTTGGGATTTTCAGTCAGTTTCACTATTTAGACATAACCACTCATTACTTTTTAGGAGAAGAGTCTTTCTAAGATCTTTTATGAAGACGTTTGCCACAAGACAAAATAGTCCAGTGGCTCCTAAATGGTACACATCTGCTGCCGCCCGGAGTTTTCGCAGACTGTGATGTTCTACCAGCAAAGCTTCTCAGTGTATCTGGGGTACTATTTACGAATACTTCTTCTAGTCTAAAATCATCTTTGTCTCAAAGGCTGAGACCTCCTTTTAACCCAGGAGCGGGGGCTTTAAAGTTCCCAAATAAATCTCAATTACATCAGTCCTTAATTTTGATTAGAATAGCATTCTACCCAACGACACTAATATGCTGCAAAGAACAGTTCATTTCTCCATAGTTTACCTTAGAGAAGTCCGGTTAAAAATGTCTACTTCTTCAATCCTATTCCAATATTATTAGTTCTTTCAATTCTAATCTAACTGACTTTATGCGGTGTCTGCTTCTATGTACCTTCTGTTTTTCTTTCTTCTTTCTCTCAAGGAAGAATTGTGCTTTAAAAGTTCCATGTTTCTAGGGAAGGGTTAAATCCACGTGGGCCTGCAAGGGCCATGTGCAAGCACCGAGGCTGCAGGAGCTGAAGAAAATACAAAGTTGTGCTGATGGAAGAAGCTGGTAGATGTCCTTTTTTCCACCCCTCGGTCTCATTCAGGGTGGCTTGGCTCAGAGTTGTTATGAAGCTGCAGGCTTTCTTTCTCTGCTGCCAGCGGCAATTAAGCTGGGCCATGGTTTGGCCCTTTTTGCCGTGGTCAGCACTGCTGAACTGCAGCCACCTCTCTTCCCTGCTGGCAAGCAGGGGAAAGGGGCTCAGATGGCCCAGGCCCTCCCTGTGTGGGCAGCGGCCTTCAGAGGCCAGGCTGAGTCCAGCCCAGCCGCCCAGAGGAGCAGCAGGGCCCAACCCGAGCCCAGCCCGGCCGCCCATGATGTTACCTCATGGCTGATTCCAAAGTGAGAGAGGCCAATCAGCAGCAAATTAGTTTTAAATGTCCCTTCTAAAGTCACATCGACACCTCCCATTGGTCAACCTAGCTGCCAATATCCCAGCCAGCTTTTTGCTAGGTCCCTTTCCTCTCCTCCCTCCCAAACCACTGCATGGTCAGGGCAGGGAAAAAACATCTCACATTTCTCCATAACCAGAAAACAAAATTGTGCCAACCCATGATAGCCAATCACTACCACAACAGTGCACTGGAGGCAGTATCAAACCAATCAAGACTCTATAATTCCCATCCATAAACTAATTCATCACCTGGAGACCCAGGGAGTGATCAGCAGGACCCACTCGCCCTTTAACAGCCCCCTATGGCCAGTGTAAAAGGCATATGGAGATTGGAGACTGACAGTAGACTATCGTGGTCTGAATAAAGTCACACTGCCTCTGAGTGCTGCCATACCAAATATGTTGGAACTTCAGTATGAGCTGGAGTCAAAGGCAGCCTAGTGGTGCCACCATCGACATTGCTAATGCATTTTTCTCAATCCCTTTGGCAGGAGAGTACAGGCCACAGTTTGCTTTCACTTGAAGGTATGTCCTGTACACCTGGAATTGAATGCCTCAGGGGTGCAGAAACAGCCCCACCATCTGTCATGTACTGGTCCAGACTACTGGAACAAGGTGAAACTCCAAAACTCCTGCAATATATTGATGATATCATTGTATGGGGAAATACCGCAGAAGTTTTTGAGAAAGGAAAGAAAATAATCCGAATCTTTCTAAAAGCCAGTTTTGCCCTAAAAAAGAGTAAGGTAAAGGGACCTGCATAGGAGATTCGGTTTTTAGGAGTAAAATGACCAGAGAGATGTCCTCAGATCTTAATGGACATTATCAATAAGAATACAGCAATGTCCCCACCAACTAATAAGAAAGAACTACAAGCTTTCCTAGGTGCTGTGGTATTTTGGAGAATGCACATTCCACATTGCAGTCTGGTAATAAATCCTTTATCAAGTGACCTGGAAGAATGATCTCAAATGGGCCCCTGAGCAGTGACAAGCCTTTGAACAAATCAAGCAGGAGATAATTCATGCTGGAGCCCTCTGGCCAGTCTGAACAGGGCAAGATGTAAAAAAAGTGCTTTATACTGAAGTTAGGGAGAATGGTCCTACATGGAGCCTCTGGTAGAAAGCACCAGGGGAGACATGAGGTTGACCTCTAGGTTTTTGGAGTCACGCATACAAAAGATTAGAAGCCCACTGTACTCCAGCTGAAAGTGTCCAAGCCACTATTGAAGCCCAGCTCTTCCCAGCACCCTGGTTACCCATGTTGGGTTCAGTGTTCAAAGGGGTCTGGATCTACAGGGATCCAGCAGTTGCAATGGAGTCTTCCCTAACTTTTCCTCTATTCCCAACTTATTTTATACTATTTCTTTTTGTCTAGGTGGAGCTTGAGTGACTCTAATCATATATATTTTGGTTACTGATTGGTGTAAAATTCTCTTGCTTTGCTTTTAAAGATACAGTCAAAAAGAATGTAGAGCACATGTCCAGTAAGGGGTGGTCTGTAAGAATGCGCTCCACACTCAAGCAGGTGTTTCTATATAGAGAAAGGTTTAAGACTCACCCCTTGCTGTTCTTATTAAGGACCCAGAAACTTCGATGCTCTTTTCCCAGTAATTGGCCAGGTACCAAGCAGAGATACCAGTTGGACACCTAAACCTATACCTCAAAACCTGCTGCCAATTTCATTGGGCAAGGTGCCAAAAAGCCCACATAAACCATTCAGTACTTAAAAGACTGCACAGAACTGCTCAGTGCTTTTTGAGGTGTCTTAGCTGGTGCCAGAGGTTTTTCTGCACTGTGCCCAGCTTTTGTTTTGTTTCTGGATCATGTTATTTTCTGCTTTTATTAAAACCTTTGCTTTACAAAACACACTTGAAGAGCTGCCTAGCAATTATTATTAAGCCACTCTGGGAGGTTGCAGGTCAACCCTCAGACTTGATGCATCTTCACAAGACTTATTACACTGGCCACATGTAAGACTGTATCAGTGGTCATATCTTAGAGTCGGGTAACTTTGGGATAGATGTGTGTGTTAATATTATTATTAGGCTTTACTGGAGAAAGTTCATCTAAGGAGAGTGATTTTGCCACAGTTGCTGGCTCAGCAGTAGGACATCTTCCCTTATCTACCCTGGTATGCAGTTTATCATCTACAAAGTACCATCAAGTTCCATACCCTGAAAGGATTTCCACAGAGCCTGGCTGCAGTGACTCCACTCCACTCCACTCCACTCCACTCCACTCCACTCCACTCCACTCCACTCCACTCCACTCCACTCCACTCCACTCTCCATTCCATTCCCCTCAGCAGGTGTGTGTATGGGGAATCCTTGTGGATGAGGTTCTGTCATGCCAACTGCATTCCATCCAGGGAGCAGCAACTGTGATTTATCCTATAATTTCTATACTGTTATAATTCCTGTTAAGATGCTAAAATAACTCTTCAGTTTTCTCTGATTGTATCCCGTTACCTGTCCACAGAGTCCCCAGTCATTTTCCCACACCTGTAAACATAAATAAGTAAATCATACAATGATTGTCATTTTAGAGTTTCTGATTGTTGCAGCTTTAGCTACAGCAGATGCATTAGTTACTGTGCTGTCCAGTATGGTCCCTCTGTGTCCAGGACTGGCTTTATTTACTTATAGGAGCCCAGGAGTCTCCGTCAGTAGCCTTCACAGCCGTATAAGTAGTCAACACTCATTCCCACTGCTGCTTGAGTGGCTCCTTATCTCACGTCTGGATATACACCCAGTTTTCTGTCTGGTGAGGATATACTTGAACATACAAGGTTATTAGAGAAACTAAAACAACAGAACTTATCAACCATTCACCCAATTGATGCCAATTTTGTGGATCTTCCAACTGATCAATTTTTATCTTTCTGATTTTTGTCAGCTGATCCACCTTGTTGTTTCAATGAGTCTGTAAAGCTTGGTCATTTGCATGAGCTTTGACCCATTCTATGTGGATTTGTTGAGACAGCCTGTAACAACAACCATTTCCAATCTTCCTTCTGCCAAACCTCTTTTCCATTCACTTGCCAATCTAACGCTTCCCACTGCCAACCACTGTGTGGCACCAGCCCAGACTGCATAACAATCAACATACACCATGCTTGCTTTCTCCTCTGCCAGCAATTCAGCTTTCAGCTCTACCACCTGTGCACTTCCCATTACTTCTACTACTTCCACTCATGTTTCAACGTTAAGAGCAACTGCTCTGTACTTACATTTCCCATCAATGCATTTGGCTGAGGCATCAGTGAACCAGACATCTACAACTTCAGTCTGAAGTTGTGCTGGTTTGAAAGCAAAACCAGTGAGTAACTCCAAGTCAGAAATACAGTTTAATAGGAGGGAAAAAAAAAAAAAAAAAAGTAAAGTAAAATAAAATAAAAGCAATAGTACAAAAGACCACTGACAGAGTCAGAATACAACTTGATACCCTGTTAGTTACAGTGGTGGTAGTAGTGCAGATGAAGTAGTCTTGTTGAAGCACTGATCCCATAGAAAATCTGGTAGCTCTTGTCCTCTGGGAATCCAGTGAATAAAGACCCCCTGGGATGTCCCAAATCCCAGATTATATCCAGGTGGGAATGCTTGGCTCCTCCCCCTGGGTGGGGCATCTCACAATGGGCTGATATCATTCTATGAGTCTTGCAATGGGTCCTTGTTTGCCCATTAAACAGAGATAGCTCCTGGAGGGGGTTACCTATGAGTCATGCAGCAAGGAATTAGTCTCCTCAGGGCTTGTGGGTCTTGTAAGGCTTCATTATGCATTACATCTCTTTTGATTGCATCTCATCTCCTCAACAAATAGCCATTTAGCATAGTTGAAGCTCCCCTTATCTGAGGTCTTGCCATTTCAGTATCTATCTCTGTGGAGATTGGAATGTCTTCCTCTGCACCTCTGTGCATTGCTTGCAAACAGGCAGCTTTTATAACAGCAGCAGAGATGCCATTAACTGACTGCACAGGGATTGAGGCAGTTTCCCCCTCTCTCCACAACATTTATTCCTCCTGCCCAATATGCAGTTCTGCTGGTTATTGAATGGAGTTCATCAGGAGGGTCTGGTCCAAGGTGCAAAAGGACATCCACACCCCAGAACCCGAAACTCTCCATCCCATCCACTAATATCTAATCTCCCCCAGTGAGACACTCTCCACAGATATTCAGTTTCTGGCTCCCCTGCCCTTCATTCATATTTTTCTTAAAGGTTTGCCAACTGCAAGGGATCCCAGGGAGAAATTTTGACCGTAATCCTCCTCTGACCTCTTTGGGGTCCTTTGGAAAGTTTGGTCTTAATTATGGGTCTCATTTTAAATTCTGAAACTTCTTCCTCATTAAGAGGTGGAGGTCCTGTGCTTTTGTCAGAATCCCCTTGAACATTTTCATTATCAATTTGATCAGAGCTTTCCCCAATATCACCATCCCAATCTTCCGGTGATGTTATCAATTTTTGAATTTTTTTAAACATCCAAAGACTTGGAGTATTTTGATAATATCAATGCTAATTTTTCTTCCAAGGTTTTTGGTTTTTCCTTGGATTCTTTTAGCTGTTGTTTCAATTTGCCATTTTGGTATCGTAAAGACAATTATACAAGTTTTTTTGTTGTGTTTTTTTTTTTTTTTCCTTTATTTCATTTCTGAGCTTATCGCTTTCTTTTTTATCATCTGTTCCCTCCATTGCCAAGCAGATTTTTAGCATAGTGCAAGTGCATGACAAATAGTACCTTTTGTTAACTTTCAGTGATCCCTGCTTTTCATTTATTTTCTCTTGCATTTTTCCTCACTCAAATCAGTTATCTACTGGCCAAGGGTCATCAGTTTCAATATGAACACTATGGCTCCGTAGGTAATCTGCTATGCTTTGGGTCTGTTTCTCTAAATCGTTTGCCATCCTGCCATATGACTACACAAATAATGTTATGGACCAAATGGGACCTTCAGGCAAGCCCTGGCTTAGCCTGAGATTTTTGTCAGCACCTAAATCATTTTGGCCAGCAAGTTCTAAGGGTGGCACATCAGGTCTATTACAAAACTAGTTATTTATTGAATAGACAGGTGTTGTGGTCTGGTCCGGTGGTGAAGGTGCTGCGACCTTCCTCACTAGAAGGGTCTTTAAAAAGACACCTAGATCAATGGAGGCACAGGCACTCTCAGGTGCAGAGTGATTAGCTCTTTGTATGGCTGCCTGAGCAGCAGAGCCACGTTTGCCACCCAGGGCAATGCAGGAGTAAAAGCAGTGAGATGGGGTCTTTCCGATCTCCAGAAAAGCTTCTTTATTCCACAAGGTCTGGAGGGGAAAAGAGCCAAATGGTCCTGGGGGAGAGGGATTATATAGGGTAGGCAGGGGCAGGGTTTCACAATTTGGCCAGTGGGGAAAGGAATTGGGGAAGGGACCAATCAGGGGAAGGATCCAAAAATAACCAATCAGGAAGGGTAAAAACCAGGAACAAGGGAAATAATCAATGGGGTATGAAACATTAACATAGAACTGAAAAGGCTCATGGGTTGAAGTATTTTTTCTCACCTTGAGCAACAAGGAAAACTCTCAAAGGGACTTCTCAAAGGAGAGTCCCTGAAAACTGAGGCAGCCAAGGGGCCGCACACTCTCCAAGGGAGTGAATTGTCCTCTGTGGATGGTCCACAGACCACCACAGACAGGAGATAACAGACAAAAGGCCTTAAACAGAGTTATTTACTGCAGAGTATAAAACAAAAAAAAAAAACAAAAAAAAAAAAAACAAAAAACAAAAAAAAACC
>JANEHK010000149.1:64442-80664 GCA_025960845.1 Tachycineta bicolor | reverse complement strand
CCCCACACACACACACACACACACACACTTTTTCCAGGCTGCACTGCAAACCAAGAAATGCTTGTTAGGCCTTGGCCTTGACAAACAGCACCTGGGCTCAGCTCTTCTTGAGTTTATCAGAAATAGTCTGATCCCAGGAACTGCTGCTGTCAAATGAGCTCCTGTTTTCTTTACAAACATCCTTGGAAACTATTTTTCTTGTCTGAATGGCATAACATTCCTGTTCTCACACTTTCAAAGAAAGTGCCAACCCAAACTCTTGCCAGGATGAAACATTTTTATAACTAAAGCCTACTCTCTTGCCACCCTATAAACAGCAGTCCAAAATGAGACCCTTGGAGGTTTCTGGACTGCAGCTGGCTGTGACCAGCAACCTCCCTCTGAGTGAGACACCTCTCAAAGCCAGCAAACTCTCATTTGCTGTACTCAGAGGATCAATGACAAGTCCTGGGCTGATACCCCCACTCAAGGCCTAACCCGTCACCCATTAGGGAGATGCAAAGGCATGCGAAGTGAGTATTTCACTTACCTTAGAGGGAAATTTTTCACAGGTAACTTGTACTATGTCTGTGTGCATATGATATAGCAAATCTGGGAGAAATGTTGCTTTCTTAGATGTTTAAGTACCTCAGATATCTAAGCAAGCTAAGCCTGTAAGTAATGATAAGTCATAAGTTATAAACTAAGTTAAATGCTGCTAAGTGTTGTTCTTTTGCTTAGTTGCTAGGTTCAACTTTGAAATTATAAGTTAGGTTAAATAATGCTAAGTGCTATTCCTCTTAAATTGTTAAGATTAAGTTATAAGCTAAGTTATGTTGTAATGCATTGATTGTGTTCTTTTATATCTGTCTCTGTCCGACTGGTGCCCATCCCCCTCAGGCCGGGTCCGGTTTCTGCCCCCCTCCTTCTGAACACTGATTGGGTGATGCCTCTGGGTCTCGCCCATGGGCCCTGCCCCCTGGGGGAAAAAGCCACGGCGGGGGAGGGGCCGGGGACACTCAGGACCGGCTAGCGATCGGGACAGGTCAGCAAATGAAGCAGGACAAGTGAATAAAGCTGTAAAATCCCAAAGGAGCTGGGAATAGACTCTCTTATTTTGCCATTGGCGGCCGTCTGATCTCTTGGGGAAGGCTACAACTGGTGCCTGAACTGGGGCTTGAAGCCACAAAAGGTTCCCAAAAAGCTGGAAGAACCACTCAGCACGTGGCCAAAAAAACCCACGCAGAGACAGATCCGTCAGGCTTGGCATTCGCTGTGGAGTCTCCAGATACAGGATTCTACAGGCAAGGGCTGCAGTTTTCCCTCTTGGACTCAATAATTCCATCGGAGTGCTGCAAAGAATCCTTAACGACCGGCAGGCTGCTCCCAGAGAGAGTGACCACGTGTTCATGGAAAACTAATCCGGGAGACTGAGACTAGAAGCCCTTTTTGCATCAAAATGGGTCAGTCTTAGGGAAAACGAGGAATGAGGAAAGAAAGGAAAGAAACGCTGGAATTTTGGTGAGTACCACTTTCGGTTTTCTAAGGGAAAATTTTCTTCAGAGGTGGGATTCCTCAGGGAAAAGGGTTTTTCCCTCTATCGGGGAAGGTTTTACTTTCAGAGTAAACACCTTCAAAGTGCTCTCATCAGCTTCGGGGGGTGGAAAAGGAAACTCCCCTTTTTTGGCTTTTTTTCTCTCCAGCGAAGGTTTTTTTGTTTTTTTTTCTCTTTTTCTTCCTTGCAATATCTCAGTCACAATAGAGAGGACACAGAAACATAAAATCTGAGCCAGAAATGGGTGCGAAATTATCTGTGTCTCAAAAGAGGGTCTATTACAATATTTTAAATGCCTTGGAGGATGGGAAAACCCATATTTCCAAGAAGCAATTAAAATTTTTCCTTTGGTGGTTATTTGCTCAATTTCCAGAGGTATCTGAGCAAATAAACTCCCCAGAATTTTGGGAAACTGTTGTAAAAGAATTGTCTCAAGCTCCCCTAATGATAAAGAAAAAGCAAATTTTGCTCTTTGGAGCCCGCAGATTCTATTTGCAATGCAAAAACAAAATGAAAAAAAATAAAAAGCCAGTTCCTTGTGGACTTTCCCCAGTTTCCTCAGTTTCTCCCTACCCTGACCCCAAAATCCCTTCCCCAAAATCGGATATTCCTCGAGAAACCCCTAAGCTTTCCCCAAAACTGCCTTCTTCCCCAGCTTGCAAACCCAGAGTTAGGTTTAGTTTAGCAGGCAGTTTGAGTGCACAAAACCCCCATCTTAGTGAATCCCAAGCTAGTCTTAGTTCGGAGGGAGGATCACAAGATGGAGGGGACTCCTGTGTTTCCCAAAATGGCCAAAGGCATGTGCTCTCGAATCACAAGGAGCTTATCCCTTTGTTTGTCCCTCCTTCCCACAATCCCCTTCGCAATCCCTTCCTCCCCCCAGACCCCTCCTTCCCTTCAGTGCTGCCCCCGGCACTGCCCTCTCTTCTGACACCGCCCCCTACCCTCAAACCTCCGCCCTCCAACTCCACCCCTTGTGACTCAAGCCTCCAGCCCCTTCCTGCCCCTGGTTCCCACGGTTTCCCTGCCCACAGTCCTGGTTCCCACACCCTGGGGGGGCGGGGGCCTGGGAACCCGGAAGCAGGAAATGATCCTGGCTTCTTGGCCACCCCTGTCACATACCGAAGGTCAAAAAGAGGGGGTACTGTCCACAGTAATTGGGATCCATTTCCACAACAAGCAATACAGGATTTGTGTAAAGCTCAGGCCAAATTTGGACGCAAAAGTGAATACTTTCACAGCTTTTTAAAAGCAAATTTAGCAGGGAATCCTATTGTTCCCTTTGACCTCTGGCAGCTTTTTTCTGC
The DNA here is from genome assembly GCA_025960845.1 of Tachycineta bicolor. Lineage (NCBI taxonomy): Eukaryota > Metazoa > Chordata > Aves > Passeriformes > Hirundinidae > Tachycineta > Tachycineta bicolor. The sequence goes on along the minus strand of JANEHK010000149.1, from coordinate 77,823 downwards.
CCTCCTTTCATCCACACAGTTCAGGCTTTGGGACTCCACATGGAAAAAAAGATTAAGAGATTTACTCCTGGAGCTTTGGCAAAATCCTGAAATGGCTGTTGATAATAATTTGCCAATTCGGTTAGAACATCTATGTGGTGATGGTGAATGGGTTGCAGCATTCAAGCAAGCTCAAGAAATTCCTTTAGTTGTTTTAGAACACATTAAAGAGACTGCTTTAAAAGCATTCTTTTCAATCCAACCCGATGGGTCCTTTCAACCTTATAGTAAAATTAAGCAGCTGCCATCAGAACCTTTTGTAATGTTTCTTGAGCGACTAACTCGAGCTGTTGAGCTACAGGTTAAGAATGAAGGGGCCCAAGAACATATCCTGGAGGAGACGGTATGGACCAACGCAAACAGTGTAAGGCAGCCATCCTCAGCCTGCCCATGGACCTGGCTCCGACCTTAGATGACATGCTGCATGTTTGTACCCAGAAAGTTCCCTTCATGAGTGCACATCTTAATCACAGTTCCAGAGATGCATTCAGACCACCACAAAGAGCTGCCGCCACAAATGCCATGCCACCTGTGCCTGTGCCACAGCCACCACCCAAGAGAAGAACGACTTGTCTCCAGTGTGATCAGGCTGGACATTGGGCGTCTCAATGCCCTTTAAAGAAGCAATTTATAGACTTTCAGGACAATGGGGGTGGGAGGTTTCAAGAGCTCAAAGGGAATGTTTCAAAAAACTAAAATGTCAGCGATCACTTGCCCAGCGTGCTGACATAAAAAGGGCAAATCAGAGGGGGGAGGAGAAAAAACTAAAAAATGCAAATGTTAAATTAAATAATCCTGTTAAAATCAGTTCTACCTTTCAGCAGAAGTCACCAGATATGACCCTTTCAGATCATGACGTAAGCAGACCCTGTTTAACCACAGAATGTTTCCAAGAGCCTTTTAGGTTGCAACTGACAGAATTCTTGCACCTAAGTGACACAAACTGGCATTTAGTTTCATTGGATCTACAAGTGCTGGGCTCCTGGCAACATGTTGACAGCATGTATGTCATCCTTGGGGACACCAAGTACACATCGAGAGAGATCGAGATCCTTCCGGGTCTCGTTTCATCAAACCCTAAACAACTAGTTCTCTGGCTGCACTGTGTCTGCCCACCTTTGTTTCTGCCCAAGGGGCAGATAATAGCTCAGGCAATTCCAGCACCTGACCCGTTCCCTGAAAAAACAGCACAAGGAACAAACACCTTGAGGTTTGTCCCACACGAGTTATTGGGAGGGACAAACTCATAATAGAGTGTGAGGTCCGTCATTGTGGGGAAGTAATAAACCTCAAAGGAGTTTTGGACACAGGCACAAATATAACGATTGTACCAGAAAGGATGTGGCCCTCACATCGGGAACTGCAAAATGTGGTTGGGCATGTAGAAGGTGTAGGGGGGATGAAATGGGCAAAACAATCAAAAGGTGTTGTGCAAATTAAGGGGCCAAATGGACAATTAGCTACACTGCGTCCATTTGTTTTAGATTATTCAGAGCCTGTTACCCTGGTTTTTCTGAGTTTTTAAAGCCTTTTGAAACAGAGTCAGATCTTTTAGTTACTGTAGAATATTAGAGCAGTTTTTCTACCTTTCCCACAGATGTAACATAAACAAATCCTTTGTTTTTCATTCTCTGTCCTTTGTTTGCATATTTCTAACCTGAAAACAATTGTAACTGACAATTGCTCTGGCCACTGAGGCTGAGGGGTGGAAACCCCAAAAAGCCAATCTTCTGCTAGACCCACAAATATATAAACAGTAAAAAATAAACAAAGAGGCTCTCTTCTCTCCACTCTCAGCTGGAGCTGGATCAGAAGGACCTCTGCGAAAATCTCTTGTCTGCGTGTGACTGCTTTGTGTGTCTTGGTGACAAAGAGCCCTTGTGGGGGAGAGACCTGATGGCCCAGTGGGGGGTCACAATGGGCATTCCAGATGCCCCCCTGGTTTTTCAGGCTGTGGCCACTGAAGAGCGCCCTACCAAGAAACTCAATTGGAAAACTGATTCACCAGTCTGGGTAGAGCAGTGGCCGCTCCGTAAAGAAAAATTGAAGGCACTCCAGGAGCTAGTGGATGGACAGCTAGCTAAAGGCCACATTGTGGAAACCACATCTCCATGGAATTCCCCAGTCTTTGTTATAAAAAAGGCAAACAAAGGCAAGTGGTGGCTCTTCCACGATCTCCGTCAAATTAATAATGTCATTGAGGACATGGGTTCTCTCCAGCCAGGGATGCCATCCCTGGCAATGCTCCCCCAAAATTGGAATTTGTCAATTATTGATATCAAAGATTGTTTTTTCCAGATCCCTCTACACCATGATGATGCCCCACATTTCACCTTCTCAGTTCCTACCCTCAACCGAGAAGTCCCGAGGAAAAGATACCACTGGAAATTTCTTCCCCAAGGGATGAAAAACTCGCCATTTATTTGTCAGTGGCACCTCTCTTCCCTGCTGTCCCCAATGCGCGCAGCTGCAGGAGAAGCCATCATCCTGCACTACACAGATGATGTGCTCGTGTGTGCCCCCAATGATGACTTACTGCCCCACATGCTTGACCTGGCAATCAGTTCTTTGGTTGCTGCAGGGTTCGAGCTTCAAGAGGAAAAGATTCAAAGGATGCCGCCTTGGAAGTACCTGGGTCTGGAGATTGGTAAGTGGACCACTGTGCCACAAAAATTGGTTGTCAAAAATAACATCAGGACCTTAGCAGATGTCCAGCAGTTGTGTAGGTCCTTAAATTGGGTAAGACCTTGGCCAGGTCTGACCACTGAAGACCTAGACCCCCTCTTTAATCTGCTAAAAGGGGGAGAGGAGCTAAGTTCTCCTAGGACACTCACCCAAGAGGCACGAGCAGCCCTAGAAAAGGTACAGGACTCTATGGCCACCAGACAGGCCAACAGGTGCAAATCAGACTTGCCAGTTAAATTCATAGTTTTAGGCAAATTGCCACACTTAGAGAGGATGATTTTTCAGTGGGAAAGAGTGGAAAAATCAACAAAGGACAAAGACCGTAGGGATCCCCTCTTAATCATAGAGTGGGTTTTCCTCAGTCACCACCAGTCCAAAAGAATGACCAGACCACAGGAACTGGTAGCAGAATTGATTTGGAAAGCCAGGACCCAGATCAGGGAGTTGGCAGGAAGTGATTTTGAGTGTATTCACATCCCAATTGAGATAAACTTGGGCCAAATCACAAAAGCAATGTTGGAGCACCAGTTTCATGAAAATGAAGTTTTGCAGTTTGCTCTGGATAGCTACACAGGTCAAATTTCAATTCATCAGCCTGCTCACAAATTATTTACACAACAAATTCAGTTCAAATTATCATTAAAAAGTGTTCAGAGCAGGAGGCCTTTAAAGGCTTTAACCGTTTTTACAGATGCATCTGGAACATCTCATAAATCAGTAATAACATGGAAAAATCCTCAAACTCAGCAGTGGGAAAAAAATATTGTCGAGGTAGAAGGGTCGCCTCAGATAGCTGAGTTGGCTGCAGTTGTTAGAGCTCTTGAAAGGTTTCCTGAACCATTCAATTTGGTCACAGATTCGGCCAATGTAGCAGGTGTAGTGTCCAGAGCTGAACAAGCTGTACTGAGTGAGGTCTCCAATTCTGCACTTTTCAACTTGCTCTCAAAACTAGCAAATCTGATCTCCCACCGAGAGCAACAATTTTATGTGATGCACATCAGATCACACACCGATTTACCAGGATTCATAGCCGAGGGCAACAGAAGGGCTGATGTTCTTGCTGCGCCTGTGGAGATGGCCCCACTCCCAGACATCTTTGGACAAGCCAAAATCAGCCATCAGCTTTTTCATCAGAATGCACCAGGCCTTGTTCACCAGTTCCACCTAACTCGGGAACAGGCTCGGGCAATTGTGTCAATGTGTCCCTCATGCCAACAACACGCACTCCCAGCCCTGAGTGCAGGAGCAAACCACAGGGGATTGAAGAGCTGTGAGGTATCGCAGATGGACGTGACACACATCATGTCCTTTGGTAGGCAAAGGTATGTCCATGTATCTGTAGACACCTTTTCTGGAGCTGTCTATGCCTCTGCCCACACAGGGGAGAAGTCTAGTGATGCCATGAAACACCTAATACAGGCTTTCTCCTTCTTGGACATCCCCAAATCAATAAAAACTGATAATGGACCCACTTACACATCCAAGGAGTTCAGAAGCTTCCTGCAGCAATGGGGAGTAGAGCACAAAACAGGCATCTCCTACTCCTCAACAGGTCAGGCCATCGTGGAAAGGACCCACCAAAATCTCAAAAGGGTCCTCAACCAACAACCTCAGTCTCTAAAACTAGAAACACCCCAAATCCAGTTGTCCAAGGCCCTGTTCACTCTTAACTTTTTAAATTGTATATTTGAAAATCTTAACCCACCAATTGTGTGCCATTTCAGAGAGAACTGTCAACTGCAGCTGAAAGCAAAGCCACCAGTAATGGTAAAGGGTCCAGCAACCAGGGAAACAGAGGGTCCTCACCATCTGATCACCTGGGGTCGTGGGTATGCCTGCGTGTCCACTCCCTCAGGTCCCAAGTGGGTGCCAGCCAAGTGGGTGAAACCTTTCATCCCAAAAATCGCAAAACCACCTGCAGAGGCTCCACAAGTAGCCAGTGCTGCCTGGAGGAGTAGAAAGCGCCGAACCTTCTCCTTCTAATTATCACCATTCCTTAACAGTGTTTTTCTAGACAGTTTTGTTTGTCCTAAAGGTTATTATTCTTTTGCAACTTTAAAGGTACTCAAGGTCCAAATTCTGAGTATCTTCCACGAATCGAGTCCTCCTCCTTAATTTAATAAGAAAAGGGGTGTGTTTGGTTACTCAGGGACATCAGGTGTTTTTGTTTACTTAGAGACACCAGTTGTTTGGGGCTCTTTGCAGGAATTTAAATTTTCTGGCATTTAGGTGGTTTTAGAGTTTTTTTTGCTTTCTGCAAAGCTTTGAGCTAAATGCAGGAAAAGACGGAGCCTTCAAGGTTGCATGCTTCATGTTTATTAGTTATTATCTTACAATTTTCTCAGCGTCCAGCAAGATATTTGCCGCGGCTTCCATATCTGACGACTCCCCCCGTCCCAGGGTTGTCCTTATCTTTTATACTAATTGCTACGTATTTGATATTTACTATTTATTACCAATGTCTATCACTATTACTAAAAAGATCATCTTTACTCTGATCCAATCCTCACAAACTACTTTGTGCCACCGTCACTGCAGAAATGGAGAGAGGGAAGAAGAAAGAAGAAGAAGGAGACAATGCCCCAAATTCTCCATCTTGTCCCCATTCACTTCAATGCTAAATTCCAAACTCACTGTTTTTTCACCCTGTCATATACTAAACTACAATCTTTCACACTCTTGTGGCCTGCAATGCTTCCTGCAGTGCAAGAAGCCTCTCCCATGGACTGAAATCAAATCCAGTGTCTCTCTGAGCTCTGGGCTGGGGTCCCAGACCCCCCTGCCCAGGTCTCTGACCCTCCAGGGCAACCAAAGGAATGCCCTGGACTCCCAACATCTCCCCCTCCTGTTTGAACCAAGAACACCTCCTTGGCCATTCTGTCCATGGTTTGCCGTATACATGGAAACAAACACGGCAAAATCATGAGAAGGATTACAAGCCCTACTAAAATATATATAACTATCTTCAAAATTTCCTTCCACAATGGTGAAAGGTCAAACAAATTGAAAACTCCATCCATCCATGACCCAGTTAGCTCTCCAAGTTTGTTCACACTCTCCTGCAACTGCCTGATGTTCTCATGAATGGATTTGGAATGATCTGAAAAGTTCATGCAGCACATTCCCTCAAATTTTTCACACCCATGCCCGTGGGTCAGCAAAAGATCATCAATCGCTGCCCTGTTTTTGAGACTTGCTCATCTTACACTGTCAATGTCTACCAACATGTCACTCAGTGCAAGAGAGATGGCTCAGGCATGTTTGTTCAGCTAACAACTCACATGATGCAATTGTGTCAAAGCTGCTCTTGATGCTGCTTGTGGTGAAAAAATTGCAACTGCAATTCTCTGAGCTTTGCTCCATGTGTGAACATCATCATCACAATTTGGATCATACATTTGAACTGATCTTTTCTTTCTATGTTTTTGTTCTCTCATTAGTGTTATGTTGGGTATTAGCAATGAATGCATTCTACTGCTGCACGGACTACTTGTGGCATTTGCAGGGATTGTGGGCTAAATTTTGTCTCTACAAATGAAAAAATTTATTTTTGGCAACTGAGTTGGAACATGATTGGATGGCTTTTTTCGACATCTTAGTGTAATTACACTAAGATGATGAATTTCTGTAAAAATTGAGGTTTGAAGTGACATCTATAGTTTTATTTTTTGCTACTCTAGAAAGGCTAAATTTCTTACAGCATTGCATTTGGACCGATTTAAGAATTTCCAGTTCTTGGGGTTTAAAAGGAGCTACAGGATGGAACTTCGTCTAAACATCTCATTGGTCCACTGGATTTACCATGGACTTTGAAATCACTGGAGGGATGTTTTCTGGAATCAGCCATTTGCTCACTGGGAACTCCACCAAACATGTTGAAAAAGGTTTCCCCTGGTGTTGAGTGTGTCAGGCAGATGGTATCCAAGCCTGATGCATTGCCTAGAGTTTCCCAAACATTCTCTTTTGGTTTAGCCACGGGCAAAACTGACGCACTGCTCAAGGCAACCAAGGAGAGAATGAGGCACAAGGATAGTTCTTTCATGTCCAATGACTTTTTTCCATGGGAATCCCTAAAAATGCAACACCACCTAAGCCCCAAGGAAAACTCAAGTCCTAGAGTCTATTTGGCACGTAGAACGAAGGGATGTCTGCTGTCTTGACACTGGCTCTCGTCTGTGTGCCTACTTCTCTTCTTCTGATCTTGTGGTTTGTCTCTGCTTTCATCTGGACTCAGTACGGTTTCACGTGCTTTGCTGCTAGTCTAACTGCTGTGAAGACACAAGCAAATCCTTTGCCTTAAGTTATTAATTTGAATGGTTTCTCAATTTGCCCTGTTTCTGGGTTTCTGATTAGAACCAAAGGATTTTCTTTCAGTTTCGCTCTTGGATTGACCGCTCCCATGGATGCAGGAGGCTGCACAAGCTCACAATCAGGGCAAGCACTAATGATTACTTTTGCCTGACTTTTGGAAATGTGAAAACTTCTCATTAGTGCTTGATCATTCTGATGAAAGAATGCATGATTCAATTTTGCCTGTTCAAAAATGTTTGGTAAAGTCTTTGAAATTGTCACGGTCAATTTGTCTGCGTGTGCACTGCCTTCTGCTAAAAATCCTTGGATGGATGAATGTGCCCTCATGTCAGAGATAAAGTATTTATGTTTTCTGTTTTGCAACAATGTCCTCATGCACAGCAAATATGAATACAAATTTTCATTGTCAACCTTTTTCAAAAGTGAATCTCTAAGTCTCTTAACTACACTACTTATACAAGCTGAGTTTGTGATCAAACCAAAAGGTTGCTGAAACAGCTCAAAAGCTCTCACTACTGCTGTTAATTCTATTATTTGTGGTGACCTTTGTACTATTCTTATATCTGATTTCCACTCTCTCTTGATGTTATCTTTTGGCTTTTCCCTGAAACTTATTTTTGCTTTCAACAATTTGTGACTTGAGAAATGAATAGTACAAACACTAGAGTAATCTAACAATGCAATCTGCAAGTTCTCTGATTTCTGCAATGCCTAATCAAAATATATATATATATATATTTAAAGGCAGGTAAATTGTTGTAAAATCTTTGCTTGCTATTATTTGCAGCTTGGTCTTAGTTTTGATGATGATCTGAGCTATCATTTCTAGACTTGTGAGGATCATCTTCGGAAACTTGTAAGATAAAAAATTCTACTCTTAAATCAACGATGGGTCTTTTTGTGATGAATTCTACTGAAAAATCAACCTATGCAACGGTATTTTTTCTCTTAACACTGCAAGAAAGAATGGCAATGATGTTACAAAACAATCTCTTTTCAAGAGATTCAACAGATCCCTGACAACTTCACGATCCAAACTCTCCCATCTCGGGTTTACATTCTGTGTACCATAAGTCACTGGCATATCCATGCACTTTGCACCCATTGAACATTTCTTTATGTCTGTCCAGTCTGTTGGACGGAATTCTGGCTTGGCAGAAGCCTGTGCGGTGTCTGCCTCTGAAACTGTCTCCTTTGTTTGTGGCTTTGCTGCTGCTCCATCCTCTCCAGGATGTTTTGGAAGCTGCACGTCATGTGGTCCTGTTTCTTTTTCTTTCTCCCGCTGAACAGGAACCAGAGTTTGCTGAGCATCCTCAAATTTTTATGCAGCTTCTTTCCTTGGAAATGCCTGTAAAATCTGAGATATTTTTGGACGCGCCCCCGTCCGCAACATCTCGGCAGCTGTTTCTGAATCTCCGCACGCATTCGTCTCAGGAACTGGCAAGCTGCCAGTGGGCCGGGTCTGGCCCCGCGAAGTCAGCCGCCTGGGGGTGGTACCTTCGAGGCTCTCTCCGCCTCGGCCACGCCCCGTCCCTGCCTGCTCCGTCTCAGCCCGCCCCGCCCCTGCCTGCCTCGGCCCGGCGGTCTCCGGCGGGATACCCCGTCCCCTCTCATGCTCAGAACTCGTCCTCCCTGCTTCGTCATTTGAATCAGCCCCATCCCGAACAGATCCGCGTTTTGGGCTTTCTCCTGCCTCTGCTGAGCCTGCGTTTGAACGTGCTGCATAGCTTTCTGGGGTTTGTAGTTCTCGGCTCAGTACTTCCGTTTTTTGCATCCCTCTCCCGGTGCTCCGCGACACGAATGTGTTTTGAGCTATGTGTCCCTTAGCTTGCGTCATCAGCGTGCGTCAAGTCGCCTGCTCGGTTCTCGGGTCTCCCCCGCTCCAGCTCCGTTGGTCGCTGTCTCACCCCTCCCCGCGCTGCGCAAACTGACTTTCCCCCACGGTCCGCCTCTATCCCGCCCGACGCGTCCTCCAACCGCGCACCCCCGTGCTCCGACGCACTCTGACGAGATGGGTTAGGGCCGGCTTCCCGCGCCCGCCGCTTCCCCGGCGTCTCGGCCGCTCTGCTTTCCCCCTCCGCACTCCGTTCCTCCACGGAGAGGGAAAGGAGCTGCGAAATGGTATCGCGCGGTGATTTTGGAGGGATAGAGGCGGACCCCCCCCCCCCCCCCCGGGAAGAATGCGGGGTTTGCTCTGGAACTGCCTGAAACAAGAGCATGTCCAATTTCTCCTGTTCTTTTGGGTGAATTAAAAGTTTCCTTTTCCCTGGAATTAATTTTGGGGTTTCTGACGAGCTTCCTGACGAATCTTGAAATATATGAGTTCCCCCCTCCTCCATCTCCCGGAGGAGCTATTGACCTTGAAGATAGCATTCCTCTGTCTCCTGGCACTCCCTGCCCCACAGATAAAGCTCTGCTATCTTGCTTTTCGCTGCACGTTGGCAGCTTTCCAATCCCGGAATTTTCACTGCTATTTTCTGTTATAACTTCTAACTTAATTCTCCCCGCTGCAGGTACAAACCTAGCAGCTATCCTGTCTTTTCTCTGTCTAGAAATCTTTTCTTGTGAAATGTTTGAACCCATGGTGTGTGTTTTAAATCTCACTGTCTCACCACCAAAGCCGAAAGGCTTGCTGCAGCTGTGTCCAGTCCGCCTCAGGGTGTGTCCTGATCACTGCCCGCAGATCTCAGGGTGACGGGTTCCAGGGCCCCTTGGAAAACCGTCGTTGTCTGGGACGAACTGAAAACGAGGTCTTCTTCTTCTTCTTGGCCAGATTGGTTGTTTTTTCTCCAGAGTTGTCTTGGTTTGGCTTTGATCTTCTGAGAGCTTTGATGTTGCTGCAGAGGTTTTATTTTTCTCGTTCAGGGATGCCAGATGTCGCGCATCCAGAGACGCCAGTGGCTGCCCGACCAGAGACGCCAGCTGTTGGGGGCTCCTTTTCAGGAGCTTAAATTCCATGGCATTCAGGTGGTTTTAGAGTATTTTTTGCCCTCTGCAAAGCTCTGAGCCAAACGCAGGAAAAGACGGAGTCTTCAAGGTTGCATGCTTCGTGTTTATTAGTTCTTATCTTACAATTTTCTCAGTGTCCAGCAAGATGTTTGCTGCGGCTCGGACATCTGACGACTCCTCCTGAACTGGGCAGTCGTTATCTTTTATACTAATTGCTATATATTCGATATTTACTATTTATTACCAATGTCTATCACTATTACTAAAAAGGTCATCTTTACTTTGACCCAATCCTCACAAACTACTTTGTGCCAACGTCACTGCAGAAATGGAGTGAGGGAAGAAGAAGGAAGAAGAAGGAGGCAACGCCCCAAATTCTCCATCTTGCCCCCATTCATTTCAATGCAAGAAATCAAAACTCATTGGTTTTTTCACCCTGTGATATACTAAACTACTATTTTTCACACTCTTGTGGCCTGTAAACCCTCTTGCAGTGCAAGAAGCCTCTCGCATGGACTGAAATCAAATCCAATGTCTCTCTGAGCTCTGGGCTGGGGTCCCAGACTCCCCTGCCCAGGTCTCTGACCCTCCAGGGCAACCAAAGGAATGCCCTGGACTCCAACACTAACCCATGGCAAAAACCTTCTAAATTTGCTATCTCACTTCAGAGCAACAAAAGGTTTTATTGTTTCATATTATTCATTCTTTATGCTTGTGGTCACTTTGTTAAATAAATAGTTTTTTCCCACTTTTCTATGAGGAAATTCTTTTCCCAGACTGGCTTGGGGGAGGGGCCATTTGGGTTTGGTTTCCAGAGGAACCCCATTTGGAGGTTTCCTCCTAAATTTGCCCTAAACCAGGACAACCCCATCCCTGGAGATGTTCAAGGCTAGGCTGTATGGACTTCTGAGCAACCTGGTCTGGCGAAAGGTGTCCCTGCTCATGGCAGGGGGTTGTAATTACATGACCTTTAAGGTCCCTTCCAACCCAAACCATTCTATGATTCCATTAAAATTAAAGTAGGATGAGAAAATAAAACACTTTACCCCCACCCATCCCTTCTTCCAAGGCTGAACTTCACTCCCAAAATCTCTACCATCTCATCCAGTGGCACAGGAGGATGGGGAATGAGGATTGCAGCCAGTTTATCACATTTTCTCTGCATCTCCTTCCTCCTCAGGGGAAGAACTCCTCACACTCTTCCCCTGCTCCAGAGTGGGGTCCCTCCAATTGGGAGATTCCATTACATTCTCCAACATGGTTCCTTTCCACAGGGTGCAGTCCTTCAGGAAAAGACTGATCCAGAGTGGGTTCCAAATAGGGTCACAAGTCCTGCTAACAAAATGCTCCAGACTGGGCTCCTCTCTCTACAGGTGCACAAGTCCTGACAGGAACCTGCTCCAGCAGGGGCTTCTCTAGCATGGGCTTCCCACAGATCCAGAGACTCCTTTGAGTGTGTCCACCTGCTCCAGTGTAGAGTCCTCCATGAGCTGCAGGTGGATATCCGCTCCACCATTAACCTCCATAGGCTGCAGGGAGGCAGATGGTCTTCACCATGGGCTGAAGGGGAGTATCTGTTCTGACACCTGGAGTACCTCCTCCCCCTCCTAAACTGACCTTGGTGTCTGCAGAGTTCATTCTCTTGATGCCTTGGTGCACTTACCTAAAACAGAGGTCAGACAAAATTAAGGAAATAAAATGTGGTTATATTTATTGAAGGGCCTTCAGGTACATTTAGGGCAGATGAAGCTGTGCTGGTTTTGCATTGACTGAAGAAAAGCTGTGATTAAACCAATCAGTGGCTAATTTTGAATATTGACATCTTGTTAAACAACTAGAAAGTTGGACATGCCTCTGTGAATACACTTGTTAAAAATTGGGAAACCTCGGGAAAAGCTCTCTTTCCTTCCGGCCTGGGAAGAGGTAACCAGGTGGTGGTGGAGCTCGCCCCGCTCCGCCACATGGCCCACAGGCCTGGCGCATCCAGGCTCGGCCCTGCTGCTACTGCAGCCCTGGTAGGGCCGGGCCTGGCGGCTGCTTGGCAAGGAAAGGAGAGAAGTCCCTGTCGGATCAGGCTCCCAGCAGCTGTTAACAGCCTGCCGCTAAGCCATTCCCCCCCCCCCCCCAGTGCCAGTGGCTGCTGGGCAGAGGAAGTGGGGGAGGCCCCAGCCCTGTGCTGCTGCTGAGATCCTAGCAGCTTCTCCCCCCCAGGGGCAGCTCTGCACCCATGCAGAGTGGCCCCGCAGCTGAAATTGAATGCAGCCAGAACCCCCGAGAACCTGGCCCAGCCCCAGCGTGGCCTGAATTTACCATCTTCGGCCACTGCCTGGAAAGAACCATCATGACTTCTGCAGGCCTTGGGTGAGATATTAACTCTTTCCTTGCAAAGATGAAACTTGCAAAACATTGAATCCTCTTTGAGTCAGAGAAAAGCACAGAGAGACCATGTAGAGAGACAACATGAAGACACCAAGGCACATGAAGGAGGAGTCAGATCTTAGATGGGAGGAGAACGAGGAGATACCTGGGTTTAGGCTGAAATTCTTTTGTAAGGGCATGGTGATGGAGTATGATATACTAGAATATCCCTTTAATTTGTAGAAAACATGGATGGGGGGATAAAGTATTCAAAATTGCAGATATGAGCAAAGGCATTTGTGTTAAGTAAATGTTGAAGGAGCTGTGATCCCATGAGAAGCTTGAACAGAGAGATGATGAGATGATGAGATGAGATGAGATGAAGACTTGCCCCAGGGAGAGAAGAAGATCTCTGTTCCTAGAGATGAAGATGATCTAAAAAATAAATGAAGAAAATCTTTGCTTTTGAATAGCTCATCCTTAAAATAGTACCCCGTAAGTTTATACGGCCCATAATGCAGTTGTGGGAAGGCTGCATGAAATGGGAGGGTCTTCATGAATACAGATTCCAGGGTGGCTGCTATTTGTGAGCACTGAAGCCATGAGAACTATTTTTCTTGTAGAGAAGTTTCCATGGCATTGAAAAAGAGACTTCTTTCTCTAAAAGAAACTGATGAAAGACTATTTTAGAGGTGGTAAACTGACCTGGGTTCCAAGATTTGTCTCTATACGTTGTCACTGAGAAGGGAAAGAAAAGTTATGGGGAGAGGAAAAGTGGTTTGAAGGTTTTATTCTGATTCTTATTAATTTTTCTCTCTTGTAGTTTTGTTAATAAAGCTTTCTTTATACCCTTTAAGTTTTGAGCCTGCTTTGCTTTTCTCCTAATCCTATCTCACAGCAGAAAAAGAGTAAATAGTTCTAGTGGGCATTCAAACCACCACAGAAGCCCACCCAGGGGCTACACTCAAAATGAACAACATGTCACGAGTCTTCATACTTTTATAAGTTTGGTCCATTTGCATATTGGGGTAATCTTCCA
>JANEHK010000149.1:31118-64342 GCA_025960845.1 Tachycineta bicolor | reverse complement strand
GAGAGGAATTGTTTTGTCTGACCAAAATGTGAAGACAGTAGCTAGCACTGTATATGGAGTTTAGAGTTATACACTAAAAAATTGCAGGATTACAAATATAGGAAAAATATAAAAGCTAAAATCCTAGGGCATCACTCTCACATATTCTCACTCCTTTATCTGCTGTTGTTCTTCCACAGCTTGATTTTCCCCTTTAATATGTTATCGGAGGAGCTACCACCATCACTGTTTGGCTCAGCTTTGTCTAGTGACAGGTCCATCTTAGAGTTGGCTGGCAGTGGCCCTATTGGACATAGGGGATGCTTCTGGTATCTTCTTACAGAAACCACCATTGTAGCCCCCCTCTACCAAAACCTTGCCACACAAACCCAATACAAATAACTAAGGTATTACCCCACAAATCAACATAAATTATGCACCTAGAGATATCAAAAAGCCTTAGCAGGCTACCTGGACCAGGTAGCCACATTCCAGGGAATCAGACAAGCAGTGCAGGGAGGGCATTACGTAGGAGTGATGGGCATCAGTTCTACGAGACAGACAGAATGCCTGCATCTGTGAAGCTTTATTATTTTTAAATTATGCAATCCTACATAAAATTTAATACATACAGTGTGCAACCAGATCCAGAGCTCCAAAATCAAGCACAGACAACATCCCAGCAGCAGGCTGGTTTTATTACATGTTCCTCTTCACACTGCATGTCTAATTTTTTTTTTCAAACAGCAGCTACATCCAACAGCTGACTTCTGATAAAACTGCAGGAATTGTTAACCCTTCCCAGTTCTAGGTAGTTCTAACAAGACCAGAAGCAGTAACTGGATACACAATAATATTTTTTGTCTCTCCAGAGCAGGAATATCCAATAAGCAATTCTGTGGTCTGGAGGCTGACATCACCCTGATTCAGGGATGATAGTATGCTACAAAACAAAACGGCTGAGTAACAGTCCAGTGAAGGCAGCATCTAATGAGAGAAATGCATCAAATATATCCTCCCATCTGAAGGACATCGGGATCATATATACTTTTGCTGCAGATACCCCACTGCTTTTAATTGTGGCAGCATGCTCACCCCATCCTTATCTGCTTAAGCAATAGCCACCAGTGGTGGTCATGATGGCTGCATCTGACTCAAGTCTGACTCTGTAAAGACAGATAACAACATAATAGCTAAGGACCATAAATCTTGCTCCCAGATGAGGGCTAGGTGAGCATGCACCAGCTGAAATACATCTGGTATGTAAATATGACTGTCAGTCATCTTACTCCAGAAAGAGTGGAGAACCCAGGGCCCAATGAGCTCTCCTGTGTGGCAATGGGCTGCATAGCAGGCTTTCCCTTTGAGAAGAAATACCTGTTAAAGTTCCCCCTTGTATTGGGTCTGACCAAGGTAAAGTTCACAGCCCTTACAGTCATGTGCTTTGTATTGGTAGCTGGATGGGTGTTGATAACAGACCAGTGGTTTGGCTACTGCCAACCAGCGCCGTCCCTCTGACCTTCCTTCCCCTACCAAAGGGGATGGGAGTGGGCAAGATCCTGGGAGGGGACACAACCAGGCCAGCTGACCCAAATTAGCCAAAGGGATATTCCATACCATATGATGTCAGCTCAGATATATAAGCTAAGGGAGAGAGGAGGAAGGGGGGGCATTTGTGAGTTTTCGATGCTTGCCTTCCAGAGGAACTGCTACATGTGCTGAAGCCCTGCTTCCCAGGCAGTGTCTGAACACTGATGCTGATGGGAAGTAGAGACTGATCTTTTTCTCTTCAGCTCTTGCTTGTGCAGATCTCCGCTTGTTTCTTTCTTTTTTGCTGTAATAAAACTGCCTTATCTCACCCTGCTGGTCATTCTCCATCTTATTCCCTCCCCTGTCCCAGTGGGAAAGGGAGTGATAGAGTGACTGAGAGGGTACCTGCCACCCAGACAGGGTCAACACACTGCACCCCTCAAGGTTGAGAGAATCTTTATCACATCAAATGCTTGGTAAGTGAATTGCAAATAAGCATCCTGAAATTTTGAAATCTTAGCTGTTTTATAAAATGTTGTTTGTACACTTATAATTCTTTAGACACAAGCTGTTGACCAAGTCATGGATTAAGTCTTGATCCAGATTCACCTAAACTTATCTGAGAAGGAGTTTAGAATGCAACCAGGGATCCTTTCTGGACCTCATGACTCAGCAGGAGGGTCTCCAAATCTTAGGACCATAGCAAGACCACGTAATATTAGAAACCACTTTTTTCAAAACACAGCAGGTTTTGATATGACCTCCCAGACCAAAACAAGTCTATCAAGAATGCTTTTTTCAAGAAAAACAAAATCTAGCATAGCTGTTGACACTAGCTCAAAAATAGAGGGAGGAGGAAAAAGACAGATGAACATATTTCGTCCTCACAGTTCAACTGCTAGAAGGAAGTTTTGATTTTAACAGAGGAACACAGATGTCTGTGGACTGAATCAGACTGTTGCAGCCCCATCCTTCACCTTTGCCAGCAGAGTTCAGATGCTCTGCATGAGTTGTAATAACCCTAAAATGGTCAAATGAGTGCCTTGGTAGTCCATTCCCCCCTCTGATCTCAGGCAGCCTCTCCTACATGAGAACAGTTTACATCTAGAACAGGTTTAATAACACTCCCAATAGCATCCTAGGTGTCTATGAACCATGGTATTCCGTTAAGCTTAAAGAAATAGTGTCGCTGAGACACACAAAGCAATCACGCGCAGACAAGTATCTTTGCCAGGCAGACGTTTCTCCGATTCCAGCCCACTGCTCCGAGAGCGGAGAGAGGAGGAAGAGGAAGAAGAGCCTCTTTGTTTATTCTTTACTTTTTATACATTTGTGGGTCTAGCAGGAGATTGGCTTTTTGGGGTTTCCACCCCTCAGCCTCAGTGGCCAGACCCACTGTCAGTTACAGTTGTTTTTCAGGTTAGAAATGTGCAAACAAAGGACAGAGAATGAAAAACAAAGGATTTGTTTATGTTACATCTGTGGGAAAGGTAGAAAAACTGCTCTAATATTGTACAGTAACTAAAAGATCTGACTCCATTATGAAATTCAAAAGGCTAAATAAAAAACTCAGAAAAAACAGGGTAACATCTCACCCTTTTAACTTTAAAAAAAGAAAAAAAACAGAAAAAGAAAAATGAACAAATTTACAAAGGGAATATATACAAATTCAATCGCTGTCTGTGGAGGAATCATCAGAGTGATCACTCGAGGATTCATCCACTTGGTGGTTTTCAAGTTGATCATGGCTTCCACCTTGCCCGTCAGCTGAATTCTGCCTCTGTGGTCGCAGGTCAGGACGGACACACTTTGAAGGTAGCCAGCGTGTCCCAGTGTTCGTGGACACAAACGCATACCCTCGCCCCATAGCGATTAGGTCATAAGGTCCTTCCCATTGCTTGGGGACTAAATTTCATACCTGTACCTTCGCTCGAGGCTGTTCCTCACCGTCCGAAGCCTGCAACGAGAGATGATGGTTCAAAATGACAGGATTATTTGAGTTCTGTGGCACCGTAAGGTGATTGAAGGTGTACAAAGCCTTTGCCAATCAACTGTGTGGGGTTTCACCCTGCATTCCCCGTTTCTGCTTCTGAAGAACACGCTTGAGTGTACCATGATTGCGTTCTACAATCGCCTGTCCCGTCAGAGAATGAGGGATGCCAAAGTTACGTGACACACCCCATGACTGTAGGAACTGCCGTACCTGCTGCAAGGCATAAGCAGGACCATTGTCGGTCTTCACAGCAGAAGGTATGCCAAGAACGGCAAAGGCTTGCCTCCAGTGGGCAATAACATCTCGGGCTTTCTCTCCTGTGTGAGCAGAAGCCCACATCGCAGAGGAGAACGTGTCCACCATGACATGCACATACTTGAGCCGGCCGAACTCGGCGACCTGGGTAACATCGGTCTGCCAAAGCTCCAAGGCTTTAAGGCCTCTGGGGTTAACCCCTGCCAGCAATGGCGCACCAAGGGCGTGACAATCATCACACGACGACAATTTCACTAGCCTCAGTGTCTGTCAGTTGAAACTGCTTCTGCAGTGTATGCGCATTTTGGTGGAAAAACCCATGCGAAGCCTTGGCCTGCGCGAGCACGTCAGGCTGAGAGGCTACCCATGCTGGGTTAGCCAACTTATCAGTCCTTGCGTTACCTTCCGCCACAAATCCTGGAAAATTAGTGTGACTCCATACATGCAGAACATAATATGGATGAACTCTGGCCTGAATTGCACACCACAGGGTCTTCAATAAATTAAACAAGGCAGGGTTACTGACCTCCTTCAAAACTGAACAACCCAATCGCTGTGCGATGTCGGCAACATAGGCGGAGTCCATGATCAAATTGAAAGGTTCCCGGGAAAATTTCTCAAATGCCATGACAGCAGCCTTTAGTTCAACCAGTTGGGCTGACCCATCCTCATGGCCTTCCAAAACCTGCCACTCAGATCCATCCTGCCAGGTAACAATGGCTTTTCCTGTTTTGCCCGAACCGTCAGTGAAGACGGTGGGACCTTGCACTGGATCTTAGCTATTTTTGGGTCGTACAGAAAATTGAGTATTTTTCGCCACTTGCAATAGCTTGTGGCTAGGCAGATGGTAAGTGATCTGCCCTGAAAAACCCTCGAGAGCACTTTGCAGCGAAACATTGTTCGCATAGCTCCAATCAAATTCCTCCCTCTGAACCGGGAGTATGATCTTTGAGGGATCTGCACCCATCAATTGCAAACAGCGTTGCCGGCACTTGATTGTCAAGCGCGCAATCAATTCAAACAGCGCCGTCGCCGTCTTATGCGGCTGATGCGGCAGGAAGGCCCATTCCAAGACGTGCAGAGGATCAGTCCAATCATCATTCCATTGGCCGATGATACCTGTAGGATGTAAATCAGGAGTGGTAATGATCACAGTGACATCAATGGAAGGTTCAATGTGGTACACCTGGCGAGCCGAAACAGCTTGCTGAACCTCCTCCAGCACTTTTTGTACCTCAGGGGTTAATTCACAAGGTGACTTTAAATCAGTGTCCCCTTTCAACAATTCAAACAAGGGAGACAGTTGTGCTGTGGTCAGTCCCAAGTAAGGACGTAACCAAGTGATAACACCTACCAGCTTCTGAGCATAATTCAGTGTCTTCGCCGATTGCACAAATTGCACCTCCTGGTGACGGATTGTCCGTTCCAGAATTTTGACCCCCAAATATTTCCAGGGAGGTTGTTGTTGTACCTTTTCTGGAGCTACCTGCAGTCCATGTGAATGCAGAGCATCCAACAACTGAAGCTGTATCCTCAGCAGCTCATCCTGGGTGGGCGCAGCCACCAAAATGTCATCCATATAATGATAGACGTGAGCTTCAGGAAACTGCTTGCGAACTCCAGACAAGGCACGGACTACAACATTGGCACAACATTGGCGAATTCCGCATTCCTTGAGGAAGAACTCTCCATTGATACCGCTGTGCAGGCTCTGCATTGTTTATTGTTGGTACCGTGAAGGCAAATTTTGGTCTGTCATCGGGATGCAGAGGGATCGTAAAAAACAATCCTTCAAATCCACAATGAGGACTGGCCAGTCCGCAGGAAGCATGGTAGGCGATGGCATACCAGCCTGCAATGTTCCCATGCCTTCCATCACAGCATTGATCATTCGGAGGTCTTGTAGCAACCTCCATTTCCCAGACTTCTTTTTGATACAAAAGACAGGAGTGTTCCAGGGACTGGTAGATGGTTCCAAATGCCCCTGATCCAACTGCTCCTGTACGAGTTCACGAAGGGCGACTAGCTTGTCATGAGGGAGGGGCCACTGATTCTCCCAGATGGATCTGTCCACCAGCCACTGTAAAGGAGGCGTGGGACACTCTGCGCCCTTCATCACAGTGGCCCCAATCAAAAATCCGTTCCCAATCGCACCCCCCACGGGGCCAAAACATCCCTCCCCCAGAGGTTCTGAGGAATCTCAGTAACATGAGGCCAAATTATGGCTGGCTGTCCCTCCGGGTTTGTGATGGCCATGGGATTCTGGCTCACGTAGCATTGCTTCGTTCCTCTGAAGCCCGCGATCGGTGTTTTTGCCAGGGTCAAAGGCCACTGTGAGGGCCAAGCAGCCAGGGAGAGAATGCTCACGTTAGCCCCCTGTATCTAGGAGGCCACAAAGGTGAATCTCCGATGGCGTGGCACCAACCATGGACACGGTACACAGCGTCTCAGGACGGTCTTTGGTCAGGACAGTAGTCCAGCGCACCTGAGGTGGCCCTGTAGAGCCGAAGCCACCGTCTCCTCGCGACCTGTCCTCGGTTCTGGAAACAGAAGACTTAAAAGGAACAAGTTGAGCAATTTGTGTGCTTTTTGGAATAGTCAGAGGGGGGGTAGGTGTGGAGACCATTGGGTGAATCTGTCCCGAAAAATCCGCATCAATCAGTCCCAGGTGCACTATGATACCCTGAATGGTGGCACTTGACCTAGCCATCAAAAACGCACTCATGCCATCACCCAAGGGACCAAAGGCATCCAGGGGAACCTTGTGTATTTTGTCCGAATCAATCACGACAGACTCGGCTGTGCAGACATCAATACCTGCTGCACCGCGGGTGCTGGCTGCAAGACTGCTGAGCAGATCTCCATTGGTTGGGGCTGAGGCAGAGACATTTGTTTCAGCACGCATCTCGCCTTCGCGCTCTGCGCCGCGTTTCCCGAACTGCCCAACAGCTGACCATTCACATGCACTGTCGCCTTACACGCATTTGCAGCGTGATTCGGCTTTCCACATCGTGCACAATAAAACAAGACAGCCGTAGACTCCAGTGCCTTTCCGCCGTGTTTCTTCCTGGTCCGAGCACCCCACTGCTGCTGTTGCACCCCTTGGGGAACGAACCAAGCAGGCTGCACAGCAGCAGCCACAGCCAGTTGCACGGCCGCAGGCACGGCCGGCTAGATCGCCGTAGCCACCGTCAGTTGAACAATCGTAGCCACAGCTGGCTGCACAGCTGTAGGCACAGCAACCACCTGTTGGTTGGAAGGGGATACCTTTGCACAGGCCCCAACCATGTCCGACATGGATGGTTCCCCGGGAAGCGCTTCAATTATCCTCTTGCAAACTGCATTGCAGTTGCCCTGAGCAAGGGACTGAATCATGAGCTTCCTTGTTGTAGGATCACTCACCTGCTTCTCCACAGCAGCCGTCAGCCATCCTGCAAAGCACAGGAAGGGCTCATCAACTCCCTGGACAATCGTTGCATAGGGCTGCTGTGGAGTAGCCAGCTGTAAGGTCTGAACCAGGGCTGCCATGCCTGTTTGTTGGCACTGCTCCTGGACCAAGGGATCATAACCAGCCTGCCCTTCGGCCCTGGTATAATTGCCTGTTCCCATTAGCATATCGATATTAACCATACGCCTAGGATCACCCTGACCTGGTGCCCTATTCCGTTCCACCGCTCTGGTTGCCAGCTTAGTCCATGTATTCTCAAAGAAGTCATATTCAACCGGTGGGAGAAGGGCTCGAGCCAAGCTCCAAATGTCAAAGGGTGTCAAAGGACTGGCATTAAAACAACGGAGAACCTGCATCACCTCAGCTGAGCCCAGACCATACTTCCCGACTGCATCACGCAGTTCTGTCAAAGCCTGCCAAACCAAGGGTTGATAGGTGTTATGAGTAGCACCCTGAAGGACAGGAAAGGCCTGAAGACCCTCAGATGAAGCAGCAGCACCTGCCTTAGCCTGCCCTGTGGACCCCACAGGGTCAGATGCAGGCACTGCAGGTCCTGCACCAGCACTCAATCCTTCAACCTTAGCCTTTACTTCGTCCCAGAACTGGCTGCGTTCTCTCGGCCTTACGGTCACCTGACAAGGGGGGAGCGTCCAAGCTGTTGTCGAAGAGCCAACAGCACGGGAACTTTTGCTCTTATCAAAGACCGGCCGCATTCCAGCCATGTCCCCGCTCGCGCTGGACTTAAACACCTCACCGCCCGTAGCCACCGCCGTAACGCCCGCAGCGGGAAGCGGGGGCGGTGTCGGACTAGCTGCTGATGTCGGGCCCGCCGCAACCGCAGCGGAGCTGAAGCCCGCACCGGCCACCGGAGACCGGTCAGATGCCTCTGCGGCAGGCACAACTGCTGGGGAATTCGTGTCTCGTCTAGACGGAGGGGGAGATAGCGCCTCCTTCCCTGGCGGGGCCGCGTCAGTCCCTGCTGGCAGCCCATTAGACCCGGCTGGATCAGAGCCTCTTCCCGCCCCACGAGCATCGCCAGCAGCCCATGGGGCCGGCACGGGAGGTGGAGTGTCCGGAACCCCCCTGGAAAACCCCCCACGCAGGAACGGGGGAGGAAGGGGAAGAATCACAATGGAGTTCAAGTTCAGATTCTGGACTTGACATAATGACCCCGTCCCCCTCCAGCTCTCTGTCCTGCTTTGGTCCGGGGCTTCCAGCCTTCGAGATGTAAGGAGTCAACTTAAATAACGCTTTCTCAAATAATTTCCATTGCAAAAATAATTCTGCAATTTCTTCATCATGTTCTATATCAAGGCAGTCTAACATACAGTCCCTCAGGAGGTACCACTCTCGTCGATTTAGCACAGACCCTGGAGTGGGAAAGAACCCATGTCGCCTGCCCCATGCAAATAGACTCTGAAGCCACTCTTGGGATATCTGAGCATCCTTCCGCTCCAAGATATCTCCCCAAAGTTCCCAAACTAAGGAATCCTCCATGATAAACACAAAACAGGCAAAGAGGGGAAGGAAAAAACCTCACCAAATCGTTCGTCCACTTGGGGTCACCAAATGTCGCTGAGACACACAAAGCAATCACGCGCAGACAAGTATCTTTGCCAGGCAGACGTTTCTCCGATTCCAGCCCACTGCTCCGAGAGCGGAGAGAGGAGGAAGAGGAAGAAGAGCCTCTTTGTTTATTCTTTACTTTTATACATTTGTGGGTCTAGCAGGAGATTGGCTTTTTGGGGTTTCCACCCCTCAGCCTCAGTGGCCAGACCAACTGTCAGTTACAGTTGTTTTTCAGGTTAGAAATATGCAAACAAAGGACAGAGAATGAAAAACAAAGGATTTGTTTATGTTACATCTGTGGGAAAGGTAGAAAAACTGCTCTAATATTGTACAGTAACTAAAAGATCTGACTCCATTATGAAATTCAAAAGGCTAAATTAAAAACTCAGAAAAAACAGGGTAACAAAATAGATGCTTAGGAAATAAACTACGGGTGTAGAAGCTAGGAGTTAGGAATGTAGTAGAAGAGTTAGAAGTTGTCCAAGATTAATGGTTTGCATATGATAACATTCAGAGCCAGCCAAAGTGGGGCCAATGCACATATGGAAACATTTAAGCAAAATCGATATACATTGGATAACACTCAGAGCCAGCCAAGAGAGACCCATACAGCATAAATTTTGACATTGAAACTAATAAAGACCAGAATGAGATCAGCAGGTCAAGTAGTCACAGCAACAGGATGGTGATGAAAAGTTTAGTAAGTGAAGGAGACATTCCTTACTTCCTCCCATCACCCTCCAACTCATTTTAACAATGTGCTGGCTTGAAGACAAAACCAGCAAGAGACTCCAAGTCAGAAAAAAAACCAATTTAATAGGAGAGAAAAAAAAAAAAAAAAAAGTGAAATAAAATAAAACAAATGCAATAGTACAAAAGATAACTGACAGAGTTGGACTACAACCTGACATCATGGTGGTAGCAGTCCAGGTGAAGTGGTCTTGTTGAAGCAGTGTTCTTGCAGAAAGGTCTGGTAGCTCTTGTCCTCTAGGAATCCAGTTGGTAAGGCTGCCTGTGCTGTCCCAAATCCCAGATTATATCCAGGTGGGAATGCTTGGCTCCTCCCCCTGGGCAGAGCATCTCACAATGGACTGATATCATATTATCAGTTTTGTAATGGGTCCTTGATTGCCTATTAAACAGAGATAGCTCCTGGAGGGAGTTATCTATGAGTCATGCAAGAAGGCATTGATGGGCCATTAACAGATGATCGTCTGGAGGCAGGGGGCAAGGGAAACAGTGCACAACTTAGTTTCAACATTTCCTGTAGATGGTGATAGAATACATACTTTGGGCACATCTTACATTGTAACCTAGGACATAATCCACCCCTTATTCTATCACCATCTACATCATACCCAAATTAATACATTCTTACAACTAGATAGATAGATATACACGTTTATACATACACATATACAGAATGATGCCTTACACCCACTTCTCACTTAAAATTAGGTCTCCCTGTGGTACACAACAGGTTTCCCCATCTTTCTGCATTACCCACCAGGTGGAACCAGGTCCTTGAGCAAAAACAATCCCACAGATGGGTTTGCCTTTGCCTGAGGTGGGATTAATCCAGTCTTTCCTAAAATACCTTTCATGTGTACCACAGGGACTTTATCTCCATCCACTGTGTGCAAGGGTTCAGACTGAGCAGGACCTGCTCAATTGATTGACCCTCGAGTGTTGACGATCCAGGTTGCCTTCGCTAAGTTCACTTCCCAATTTTTGAAAGTCCCCCTGCCAAGCGCCTTCAGGGTAGTCTTAAGTAGTCCATTGCACCATTCAACTTTCCCGGCAGCTGATGCATGATAAGGGATGTGATATATCCATTCAATGCCATGTTCTCTAGCCCAGGTGTTTATAAGGCCATTCTTGAAATGGGTCCCATTGTCTGACTCAATTCTCTCAGGGGTGCCATGTCTCCACAGGACCTGCTTTTCAAGGCCTAAGATAGTATTCCGAGCAGTAGCATGAGGCACAGGGTAGGTCTCCAACCATCCAGTGGTGGCTTCCACCATGGTCAGCACATAGCGCTTGCCTTGGTGGGTTTGGGGAAGGGTGATGTAGTCAATCTGCCAGGCTTCCCATTACCTGTACTTCAACCATCGTCCACCGTACCACAGAGGCTTCACCCGCTTGGCCTGTTTGATTGCAGTGCAGGTCTCACAGTTGTGGATGACCTGTAAGATGTCTATAGTAAGGTCCACCCCTCAGTCACGGGCCCATCGGTGTGTTACATCTCTCCCCTGATGACCAGACGCATCATGGCCCCAACGAACTAGGAATGCTTCTCCCTTGTGCTGCCAGTCTAGATCCACCTGTGATACTTTTACCTTGGAAGCTTTGTCTACCTGCTCGTTTTTGCGATGCTCTTCATTAGCCCCACTCTTGGGTACATGTGCATCCGTGTGTCAAACCTTCATGGTTAGCTTCTCTACTTGGGCAGCGATGTCCTCCCAAATCTCAGCAGCCCAGATGGGTTTTCCTCTGCACCGCCAGTTGGCCTTTTTCCAGCGATTCAACCATCCCCACAGAGCATTAGCTACCATCTAAGAGTCTGTGTAGAGATAGAGTCTTGGCCACTTCTCTCATTTGGCAATATCCAAAGCCAGCTGGACGACTTTAAGCTCTGCAACCTGACTCGATCCACCTTGTCCCTCAGTAGCTTGTGCAACTCATCGTGTGGGGCTCCATACTGCAGCTTTCCATTTCTGGTTAGCACCTACAATTCGGCAGGAACCATCAGTGAAGAGGGCACATTGTCTTTCAGTCTCTGGTAGCTCGTTATACAGTGGGGCTTCTGCAGCGCATGTCACTTGTTCCTCCTCTTCTTCAGAAGATAATCAAAAAGTCTCACTTTCAGGTCAGTTTGTTACAATTTCCAGAATCCCAGGGTGATTCGGGTTTCCAATACAGGGGCACTGAGTGATGAGGGTAATCCATTTGCTCCATGTGGTGTCAGTGGCGTGATGCGTGGAAGGAACCTTTCCCTTGAACATCCACCCCAGCACCAGTAGTAGGGGTGCCAAAAGCAGCTGCGTTTCAGTGCCAATTACTTCTGAGGCAGCTTGAAGTCCTTCATAGGCGGCTGATTTCCTTCTCTGCGGGAATGCAGTTGGCTTTGGATCCTCTTTAACTTCGGCTCCAGAATCCCAGTGGTCCGCCCCGAATCTCCCCAGGCACCTTCTGCCAAAGGCTCTAAGACAGACCATGGTTCCCGGCTGCTGAGTAGAGCACATTCTTCACATCTGGTCCCGTCCTGACTGGGCCAAGGGCTTCCACATGAGCGATCTCCTGCTTGATCTGGGCAAAGGCTTGTTACTGTTCAGGGCCCCAGTGGAAATCATTCTTCTTGTGGGTAACTGGGTAGAGAGGGCTCACAATTTGGCTGTACTCAGGAATGCGCATTCTCCAAAAGCCTATGGCACCTAGGAAAGCTTGTGTCTCCTTTTTGTTGGTAGGTGGAGACATTGCTGTGATCTTGTTGATTACCTCTGTGGGGATCTGACGCCTTCCATCTTGCCACTTGACTCCCAGAAACTGGATTTCTTGAGCCGGTCCCTTAACTTTACTTCGCTTAATGGCAAAACCAACTTTCAGCAGAATCTGGATGAACTTCTCTCCTTTCTCAAAGACTTCCCCTGCTGTGGTCCCCCATACAATGATGTCATTGATGTATTGTAGATGTTCCGGAGCCTCACCCTTTTCCAGTGCAGTCTGGATCAGTCCATGGCAGATGGTGGGGCTGTGTTTCCACCCCTGGGGCAGTCGGTTCCAGGTGTACTGCATGTCCCTCCAGGTAAAGGCAAACTGGGCCCTGCACTCTGCTGCCAAAAGAATGGAGAAGAAGGCATTAGCAATATCAATGGTTGCATACCACTTTGCTGCCTTGGACTGCAGCTTGTATTGAAGCTCCAACATGTCTGGCACAGAAGCGCTTAGTGGTGGGGTGACCTCATTCAGAGCACGGTAATCCACCGTCAGTCTCCATTCTCCACTGGAGTTATGCACTGGCCATATAGGGCTGTTGAAAGGTGAACGAGCCTTGCTGACAACCCCTTGGCTCTCCAGTTTACGAATCATCTCATGGATAGGAATCACAGAGTCTCTGTTGGTGCGGTATTGCCGACAGTTTACTGTTGCTGTGGCAATTGGTACCTGTTGTTCTTCAACTCTCAGCAGTCTCACAGCAGAGGAGTCATCTGAGAGACGAGGCAAGGTATTCAGTTGTCAGATGTCTTCTGTCTCTACAGCAGCTATTCCAAAAGCCCAGCTATATCCTTTCGGGTCTTTGAAGTATCCATTTCTGAGATAAGTCTATGCCAAGGATGCATGGGGCCTCTAGGCCAGTCACGATGGGGTGTTTTTGCCACCCATTTCCCGTTAAACTCACTTCGGTCTCCAATACAGTCATACAGTCAGCTGCTGGGACTCTCCTGTCACTCCAGAAATAGAAATGGATTCTGTTCCTACATACCTTGATGGCATCAGGGTACATTGGGCGCCAGTGTCAACCAAAGCCGTCTATTTTTGTGGGTCAGATGTGCCAGGCCATCGGATCCACACAGTCCAATAGACCCGATTGTCCCTTTCCTCTACCTGGCTAGAGGCAGGGCCCCCCTATTCCTGGTCATGGTACACGTTGCTCTCTTCCTGTAAATATGTTCCTGAGGTCCCTTCAAGAGGATCAGTCATATCATTCTTCCTATACCATCTGGAGTTCTGTGCCTGAGAGACTGGAGCAGCGTTGACTCTAGATGAGCTCCTTGTGGTAGGTGTCTCTCTCTTCAGTTCACATACCCGGGCTGCTAAGGAGGAGGTGGGTTTTCCATCCCACTTCCTCATGTCTTCTCCATGCTCCCAAAGAAAAGACCAGAGGTTACCCTGTGGAGTGTATCCTCTCTCCCTGGCTGGTGGATACCTGCTCCTAATGCCAGAGACTCTTGTTGGTTCTGGCGAGATGTGGTAAATTTCTTCCTTAAGTTCTTTTTTCATTTTCTGATGGCCCTCTTCACTCTTCAATCAATCTCCAGACTTGCTCAGCCAGCCTTGTTTCCATGGATGAGACATGGGTACGAAATGAGGGGGTGACAGCGTCCTCGTAAATTCTTAGTTTATTGACCAAGATGCCCACCTTGTCCTCACCTTCCTTCCATTGCAGTGTTGCCAGGTAACGGGAGTAAATCTCTGGTCCAAGCCGTGTGAATCTCAACCACATCTGCGATGTGCACTGGACATCATCTGGGCTTTTAGGAAATCTCTCGTCTTCTGAGAAAATGATCTCCAGCACTGCCAATTCCCTCAGGCATTGGATACCTTGTTCCATTGTGCTCCATTTTCCTTGGTGCACCTGGAGGTCTTCTTTACAAAGGTAACTGTCCTTTACACTTGTTAGCAGTCGCCGCCGGAGGCTGAGAGTTTCTTGGATTCTCCCGATCCCCTGGTGAATGACCACATCCCGGGACAGCGAACCCAGTTGCCTGGCCTCACTTCCATCCAGAATGGTGTCATTTGCTGCAGCGTCCCAGATGCAGGGCAGCCAGGTCAGGATGGACTTTTTTGTCTGGCAGGTGAATTCCCTCTGCAGATCATGCTGAAGCTGCTCTCCCTCTCCCCTCAGAGCCCATGCTCTATTTTAGCCTTGGCAAGCTTGAGAGAGTGAGCCCACACCAGAAGGAATCTTCCTTCCAGGGTCCTAAAAGCTACCCAGAAGCTACAAACCTTTTCCTTTAGAGAGAGCAGGCAACCGTTAATGGCAAAAGGAAAGAGTCTGGTCTTAGTCAGCGGGGGGCGGGTTTCACGGCTTTATTCTGGGGTTCTGCCCCCTAGAATCTGGAGCCCAGTCAGGTCCCCGTCCCCGTGCAAGAGCAAGATACATGTCTTCCAGGGGCTTTTTACCCAGGGTGGAAGGGGCTAGAGGCAGGGACAAGTTACTACCCAATCAGGGACAAGGTGGGAGTGGAACAGAGTTGGGTTACATTCCAGTGTGGGAGGATGGGTGGGGCCGAGCAGGGACAAACCTCGTGATACATTTTCCAGGGGAACAGGGTGGTTTTCCAGGTTGCTGGATCCTTTATCATCACCTCCGGTGACTTCTGCTGAAAAGCATAACTGGTTAAAGCATGATTAGTTAATTTAACATTTGCATTTTCTAGTTTTTTCTCCCCCCTCCTCAGATTTGCCTCATTTGTGTCAGCACGCTGGGCAAGCCGGCGCTCACCTTTTAGTTGTTTTAAAAATTCCCCTTGGGTCCCTGAGACCCCCAGCCCCCATTGTCCCAAAAGTCCAGTAACTGTCTCTTTAAAGGACATTGAGATGCCCAATGTCCAGCCTGATCGTACAGGAGACATGTCGTTCTTCTCTTGGGCCGTGGTCGTGGCACAGGCACAGGAGGCACGATGTCTTCAGCAGCAGCTCTTTGCGGTGGCTTGAATGCATCTCTGGAAATGTGGTTTTGGTGAGCTGTCATGAAGGGAACCTTCCTGGCACACACCTGGAGCATGTCATCTAAGGTTGGAGCCGGTTCCATGGGCAGGCTGAGGATGGCTGCCTTGCACTGTTTTTTTGCATTGGTCAGCACCATTTCGTCCAGGACCTGTTCCTGGGCTCCTTCTTTCTTAACCCGTAACTCAATAGCTCGGGTTAATCGCTCCACAAACGTTACAAAAGGTTCTGATGGAAGCAAAGGAATTCCTGAGCCTGCTTGGGGGCTTGAGACTCATTCAACATCACCACATAGATGTTCTAATTGAATTGGGAAATTATTATTATCAACAGCCATTTTGGGATTTTGCCAAAGCTCCGGAAGTAAATCTCTTCGGAGATCAAAGGGAACTATGGGATTCCCTCCTAAATTTACTTTTAAAAGGTTGCAAAAGTATTCACTTTCATATCCAAAATTGATCTGAGCTTTGCATAAATCCCAAATCGCTTGTTGGGGAAGGGGTCCCAAGCACCATGGACAACACCCCCTCTTTTTGACCATTGATATGTTACAGGGGTGGCAGAAAAGCCAGGATTGGTTCCTACTTCCGGGTTCCCAGCTCCTCCCCTCTGGGGTGTGGGAACTGGGATTGTGGGTGGGGAAACCGTGGGAACCAGAGGCAGGGAGGGGCTGGAGGCATGACTTACATGGGGCGTAGTCAGAGGGCAGAGGTTTGAGGGTAGGGGGTGGAGTCAGAGGAGAGGGTGGGGCCAGGGGCAGGGCCAAAGGGAAGGAGAGGTCTGGGGAGAGGAAAGAGTTGCTCAGTTTACCAAAGGGATTGTGGGAAGAAGGAGGGACAGACAAAGAAAGAGGCTCCTCGTGGCTCAGGAGAACATGGCCTCTACAATTTTGGGGAACAAAAGAGTCTCCGCCACCTTGTGAACCCCCCACAGAACTAAGACCAGCTTGAGGATCACTAAGATGGGGGTTTTGAGCACCTGAACTGTCTGCAAAAGTAAACTGAACACGGGGTTTACAAACTGGGGAAGAAGGGAGGTTTGGGGTTAAGTTTAGGGGTTTTCTCGAGGAATCTGGCCAGAATTCCTTGAGCAGCGGGACTGAGGAATTCAGGGAAAGCCAGGGGAGCTGCAGCTTCCCTGCCCTGTCTGATGGGCTGCTTTCCTCAGAATATCCGAGCTTGGGGAAGGGATTTTGGGGTCGGGAGAAGGTGAAACTGAGGAAACTGCAGAAAATCCACAAAGAACTGGCTCTTTTTTCTTTTCATTTTGCTTTTGCAATGATAACCAAATTTTCAAGCTCCAAAAATCCAAATTTGCAGTTTCATTATCCTTAGGGGAGCCTGATTCAGACAATTTATTTGCAACAACCTCCCAAAATTCCGGGAAGCTTGTTTGCTCTAATGATACATGTGGAAACTGAGAAAACAACCACCAAATTAATTTTTTCAGCTGTTTCTTTGAACAATGTGTCCCCCCATCATCCAAGGCACTTAAAATTTGGTAATAGACTCTTTTTTGAGACACAGACTGCCTAGCACCCATTTTTGGCTCAGATTTTAAGTTTCTGTGTCCCCTTTAACTGACTGGGAAACCGAAAGTAAAAAAAAAAAATTCACTGGACAGAAAAAAACTGGAGGAGAAACTGTTACCTTTTCCACCCCCTGGGCTGCACAGCCAAATCCAAATTTGCTATTAAACCACCCTGAAGGTTTGCTCTGAAAGCGAAAACCTTCCCCCAAAGGAAAAACCCCTTTCCCTGAGGAACAACGCCTCTGAAAGATTTTTCCTAAGATCCCGAATTGGTAATACTCACCAAAAATCCAGTGTCCAGACGAATCTTTCCTTTCTTTCCCAATCACTCCTTTTGCCTGAAACTGACCCTTTTGGTGCAGAAAGGGCTTCCAGTCTCGGTTCCCAGGGTTGGCTGTCCATGAACATGTGGTCGCCTTCTCTGGGAGCAGCCTGCCGTTCAGGGCGCTTCTTGGCAACACTCCGATGGGTTAAGTCCAAAGGAAAACCACAGCCTCGCTCTGTGGAGTCCGGTGTTTCAGAGACTCTACAGCGAACGTCAAGCCTGACGGGTTTGTCTCTCTGCCGGGATGGGCCACGTTTCGGGACTCACGTGCCTGCGTGAGGTTCCTTGGCCACGTGCTCCACACGTGGTTCTTCCAGCCTTCTGAAAGCCCCTTGTTGCTTTTAGCACCATGCTTGGGCACCACCTGAAGCAGCTTTCTCTCTCCCCCTCAGAGCCCGTGATTCGTTTCAGCTAGCTTGAGAGAGAAACCACTTCAGAAGGAATCTTCCTTCCTGGGTAAAAGCTACCCAGAGGCTGCAAACCTTCTCATTTAGAGAGAGCAGGCGTCCATCGATGGCAAAAGGAAAGAGTCTGCTCTTTGTCTGGGGGGAAATCACAGCTTTATTCAGGGGTCCTGCCCCTGCAAAATCTGGAGCTCAGTCCAGTTCCCGTTCCCAGTGGAAGAGAGCAAGCCCCTGGCCGTCCCAGGGTTTTTTCCCAGGGGGGACAGGCCTAAAGGCGGTGACAAGCCACTACCCAATCAAGGACAAGGTGGGAGTGGAACAGAATTGGGTTACATTCCAGTAGGGGGGGGGGGGGCGGGCGGGGCCAAGCAGGGACAAACCAAGTGATGCATTATACAAGGGAACAGGGGATACAGAAGAAAATCCAATCTAAAAATGAAATACAATATAAACCAAATTAATGCACTTCAACAAAATGCCAATCTTGGGGGATCATGGTGAGAGATGAGAGGCCAAGCTGTAGGGCTCCCATCTCCTAGATCGCAGCACTGATTTTGTGAAGGTCTTGGAGTAAGTGCCGCTTGCCAGTTTGTTTTTTAATAACAAACACAGGTGAATTCCAGGAACTGGTAGAGTGGGCTAAATGCCCCTTTTGAAATTGTTCTTGGACAAGTTCAGTTAGTGTGCGCAATTTAACTAGAGGCAGGGGCCATTGGTCCACCCAAACTGGGGGATCAGTTTTCCAAGTCTGTTTCAGGGTGTTGTGCACCACAATGGCCCCCAATAAAAGTCAGACTGAATTTTAAAACCCCATTGAGAAAGTACATCTTGACCCCACAACACCATAGGTATCAGTAAAATGAATGGCTTTACAGAAGCTATGTGGCCTTCTGGTCCCATCACCTGATTTAGGTGGTGACTGATAACTGGGACTGCTTCCCCCAATCCAAGTGAGGGCCTGGGGCACCTCTGTGAGGGCTCAGGTGGGGGACCATTTGGCTTGAGAAAAGACAGTCATGTAGGCTTAAGTATCTAAAATACCAGTGAGTGTTATCTCTTGCCCCTGTAATGACAGGATACATTTGCAAGTGGGACATTTATCAGAAATTTCCTGTACCCATAATATTTGTGGTGTCCCTGTGGCACCAAATCCTCCCACCCTTTCTTTGTGTTCTCCTTCAGTGGGTGGTGGATCATGTGAAAAGGGAATTAATTGCACAATACGGGTCCCCTGAGGGACAGTGCAGGGTGGAAAAGGGGTCCAAGCCATGATTTTAATTTCCTCAACAGAGTCTGAGTCTATAACTCTAGGTAGAACAAAAAGTCCAGAAAGGGAGGTTGAAGGTCTCCCTATTAGCAAAGCACTTTTCTGGGGCCCTGAGGGGCCAAAAATTCCTGTAGGGAGCAAATGAAGAGAAGAATCTAGCAACGTTGCTGTGATTGAGGTTGCTAAATCCATTCCGGTGCTGCCAGTAGTTGCTGGGTGAAGACTTGAGGCAATCTTCTGTGTGGTGTTTGTAGAGCTGGTCTCTGCAGAGCTGGCATTTGCGAGGGCGGCTGAGGCATTTGTGTCTGAGTGCAGCGCTGTTGTCCCACGCTCTGGCCCTGGTTTCCCTGGATCAGGCGACCTTCAGAACCATACTTAGAATGACACAGATTAGAAAATTGATGACCCTTATGGCATTGTGGGCATACATCAGGGACTTTAAACTTTGCCTTCTGAGCAAAGCAGTCTTTTTTAAGGTGGTTGGGCTTGCCACCGCCAAAATATACTCTTGATTTTTCAGAGGGACATTTAATAGCTGCAAAAGCTGCTGCCATGGTTTCATATTGATGTTCTATTGTCCCAATGTGGTTACATGCTTCAGTCATTTCAATTAAGGTTGGTTCTTGGTTAGGTAAAGACTTAAGGAGTTTTTTACTGTCTGTGTTTGCATTTTCAACAGCAAGTTTTAAAAGCAAAATTTCTTGAGTTTCAGGATTATCAACCTGACGCTGAAGTGCTTTCTCAAGGCGATCAATAAACTGCATGTAAGGTTTGTGCTCCTCTTGCACTATACTTGTAAATGCTTTTTGTGGCCTTTGTGTATCAGGGACCTTAAAAAAGGCTTGGTGAGCTACGTCCTGGATTCCATCAAGGGCTTCCCTGGGGCACTCTCGGGCTTGGACCACAGGATCTGTCTATGGTCCTGTTCCCATGAGCTGTCTAATTGACAGGGTTGCCAGGGTTGGATTGGTGTGACCCACATAAGATAGCAGATTTTGTAGCCTCTTTTCCCACTCTTTTTCCCATAAGGCATATTGAGCTGGGGTTAACAACAACTGAGCAAGCAATCTTAAATCATGTGGTGTAAGAATGTAAACAGCAAACATGGAAGTTAGCAAGTTTGCAAAAAATGGAGAACTTATGCCGTGCTCTGCCACTGTCATCCGAAGCTCTTTGATTACTGAAAAGGGCATTGGCTCCCATTGGGCAGTCCACTTTTGTGTGCCCAAATAGATTACCAGTGCCACAATTCTCTCTGCAATGTCCAACTCCCCCTCCCTTAATGCTTGTTGTTTCAGGTGAATCCAATTATCTTGGGGGTCTGGGAAATAAAGGTTTGGCTCTTTATCAGGGTTGACAGGTCCCAGGTCAAAGGGATCGATCCCCTTCTTCATCATCACTGTCATCTGGACTGTAGCCAGCAGCAAATGCCCCTATGGATCGTGAAGGGCCCCTCTCCCTTTTGATTGTAAGGGGGGGGGGGGGCGGCCGCCCGGGGGTTGTACAAGGAGAGACGCAGTTTCCTCAGGTTGTAAAGAACTCTGAGGGTCTGCCACAGAAAGAAGGAATGAGGCATCCCCTTTATCTTTGACATGGGCATTTTCTTGGGCTTTCAGGACCTCAAAAATCACCCACCAGGAGGGGCTCATTTCTGCAACCGTTTTGTTCCCTTTCATTCCACAATCCCAGAGTTTCACCCCTACTTGGTCCGACAAATCTGTTGTAAAGATTGTGGACTCAGTAACTCCCAGTAGCTTAACTGCTGTCCCTTTCAATAGAGTTATTAAATCATGTGAAGGTAAAGATTTGCTATGCTGTTCTAAAAGCTTTGTCATAAGTTCAAAAATGTCTCTTTCCTGAGCAGACATCCCCTGCCCCATTGTCCCCTTCAGCTCACCTCCTTTCCAGAGGGATTTAGTTGTCGCCAGCTGGCTTCCCCCTTCCTTTCAGGGACACTTAGTCCTGCAGGGCTCGCTGACAGCCGCTCAGCTAGGCAGACATCGCTATCCTCACAGAGGGAACCAATTGTCAGGTGATTGAAGAGACGGGGTCCCCATGGTTTGCATCATGAAACCAATTTTATTGAACACACTGCTGGTTTATATACCTTTCAAGCATAGCAACAATATCTAGGTTTCTTAGTAACTGCTTAACTATGGGCTAGTACAGACTTGTACAGGCCTGTACTGTCTTGTACACAAACAGGTATACGTACACCTTGATCTCTTCCTTCTTCAGGGTCTTGCCTCGACTTGCCAGGGCTTGTAACCCTCTAGCACATTTACTTCTGTAATGAGTTCAGCAGTACTTTGAGTCCTGCTTCCAAGCTGTATTCCCACAAATATGACCCCCTTCCCTCCGAATTATTATAACTTTGAAATTAAGGAGCTTTCAGGAAAAGATATGGGAAAAGGAATAACAGTTCTTTACTAGTATGTGTATCTATAACAAGGTAAACAAACAAAAACAATGGTAACAACAACAAACAAGAGCACAAAACCCCATAAACAGTGTCTTCCCTCTCTTTAAGCCATTCCCTCTTTGGTGTAGTTACGGTCACAGCTGGCAGGGGCCCTGGCAGGCTCCCGGTGGGCCGGGCAGATGCAGTGATTCCCTCACAGCTGCAGGGGGCCCTGTGGTGTGAGTTCAGTCACGTCTTCCTCATGTGATAATGGCAGATGGGCTGGATGGCAAAAATGGGCTGCAGCAGGAACTTCAGAGCGATGACTGGAATAGGAGGGCGGGCTCACCTGGGGTAACAAGCAAGAGGTAGCAGAAATTCGGCAGCTGTGGCAGGACCCGCAATGTCTTCCAGCAGACAGGGAATGGGTGGCTACAATGAAGCAACAAAACCCAGAGCAGTGGCAGAGAAACGGCGGGGCTGGGCAATGGCAGCCCGGTCGCGAACACATCTGGGAGAGGCTCCCTTGGAGGGGGAAGAGGCTCAGGGTCCCGGGGTTTCCCCTGAGGCACCTGAGCAGATGGTGAAGGCAACTTTTTATAGTGAGGTAGGCTGGTAAAAAGGTTCCAGTGCAACGACCACTCCCACAAGCAGAACTTCACTCATGGTATGAGAAGGCAGCAGGGACAGAGCCTTGCAGTGGTGGTGAATTCTCCCCACAGCGACTGCACCCTGTACCCCCTTCTCCAATGCCAAGAGAGCAAGAGAGCTAGATGCTGGACCCAGTCCCCTTTTGCCCAGCCCAAATGTCCTGGTATCTCCACCCCTCCAAGAGAAACAACTCAGATAAGAAAAGTGCAGCCAGGTGCACTCCTCCCTCTCTTTTGTGGGTACATCTTTTGTCTCTCTTAAATACTGGTCATTTTTTTCTCTTAGCAATAAATGGGACAAAATTCCCTGAAAAAAAAGAAACAAAAGGAGAATTCCTAACCCCTAACACCTTCTAAGGGCTTTGTCCAGGTACAAGGCTTGCTTTGGAGAGTTTGACACTCTGGCAAGTGTCATAAGTACATATATTATTGTTTTTTTGCAAATATTAAAAATGAATACTATATATATAATGTTGGAAAACTTTGCTGTATAAATAGTTTCTTTTATTTCTTTTTAGAAATTGTAGTGTGATATATATATATATCTTGGGCTATAGCATGCTATGTAGAATGCTTTTTTGTTCATGTAGCTAACTCAGAGAATGAAAAAGATAATCAGGAAATTCTTCACATTCTTGGATTATCCTATCTGGATGAAAATAATGGTGACAGAGCCCAGAACCCCAAAAGAAGAATTTATTGACTCTCTTATCAGAGACTGAGATGGCAGGATGGAGCCACAAGGAGAATTAAAAATATTGATGGAATGGGGGCAGTTTGGGGGTTGAAACAAAGCAAAAAAAAAAAAAAAAAAAAAAAAAAAAAAAAAAAAAAAATCTAAAAAGGAATGTTTGAATAAGGCATGGGGGTCTATGAATATGTAACAGACTGGTTCGTTACAGAGTGTTATCCAGTGAGTGGACATGTTCTTGGCTGAATGCCAAGCACCCGGCCGTAATTATTATTTTGCTTTTGTGTTCCTTATTGTCTTGTTTTATTAAACCTTTTAAATTTTACCAAAAAGGTGAACCTTGTGTTTCACACAAGTCTGAAACATTTTGGGTATGGTTTTTAGTAACACGTGACTTATTAAAGAAATATGGGTATTGATCTAGTATTGATACCCAACTGTGACAGACAAAAACTCTCTAACAGTTTAAAGTTAGAAAGTGTATGTTTATTACGTCAGGGCAGCACGGTGGGATAGTTCCCTAATTCGCACTGCGAAATTCACAGGTAATTACAAATCCTTTTATTTACAAAAGTGTTGAATACCCAAAATACAAATACATATTCATACCCCTGTCACCTCCCATTCCTCGCTTCGTATTCTAATTGGCAAAAAGGCTATTAAGCATGCATACTTTATTTCCTAAAATGAGTCAGGGGCCTATTCTGGGGAGGGGTCACCCAAAATGAGGAAGTAAGATGAGTCTTCCTCATCCTGACCTTTCTACCTTTTCAATGCATTGATGGCAAATGAATTCTTGGTAGAACCTATAGTTTCCTGTGTTCAGTGGGTCCTTTAAGCAGGAAGTCTGCATCTATCTGATGTCCTATTTACCACATTTTGTTTTTCATTGCGTGCACAGCTACATAAACATAAAGCTGACAAGCAATGAATTACTAAATCCGGGACATCTTATCTAAGATCCGGCTTCTGTTAACTGTGAACAAAGCTTACCTATCTACTTCAGCTATTTCAGCAACTTATTATCTTAACTTTCCTAAAAATCCCTAATTCTTCAAATTTAATGTCTCATTCCCCACTTTTTCTTTGAAATGAGTAAATTCTTTTACTCAGTATACAGTCTTCTTCATCTATCCAAGCCATGCAACTAGTGTCTCTCAAGACCAAGCCATACGCCTTTGACAGTGATGTTAAAGCTGCCACTCATCATAGCATCCTCTAAGTCTGAACAAGTATTACAACAGATAACACTAAACTTATGCTGACTAAAATAAGCAACACAGCAACAGGGTGGATTAAGGCATTCAGTATACGGTTGCTGTCGGTGACCACCTAAAAAGCACATCCCACCAGTGATGAGACAAATGTTCTTCAAGCCTTTTA
The DNA here is from genome assembly GCA_025960845.1 of Tachycineta bicolor. Lineage (NCBI taxonomy): Eukaryota > Metazoa > Chordata > Aves > Passeriformes > Hirundinidae > Tachycineta > Tachycineta bicolor. Next base: position 40,467 of record JANEHK010000149.1, on the reverse strand, counting down.
AAAACCTCTTTGATGGTGTCTGTGTCATGGTGTATAATTTCTCTTAAGATTTCTCTCAATTCATGATGTTTCAACAACTGAGCAACTAAAGTCAAATTCATTCTTATGGGCACAGGCAGTATCTTCTGCACAGTGGCTAGGTTGGCCTTTATATACTGATGTGATATTACAAGTGCCCGGTAGGAAAAACCACATCCCTTAATTCTAACAAAATTGCAAACACACAAATTGAATTGAGTCTCATTCACAATTTGGCTGTCTATCTTTACGATGGGGCATGCTGTCCTACGACAGACACAACCTTGTCCTATACACACACGTGAAGTTGTCTGTTTGCCTGGATGCATTTACTACAGTAGTTACAACTTTCCACATAATGTCCATAATAACTATTAGTCCATTTATTTGTTGTCCTTAGTGAGCTTCAGCTTCAGTTTGTTATCGCCTGGTGTGACCTTCAGAATTCTCTCTGGGGCTTTCTTCACTCAGGAGTGATGGATCCAGGCCTTCTGTTCTTTGATCTTGATTGCAGTGAAGGTAGTGAGGAGCACCTGGAATGGTCCTTCCCACTGTGGTTCCAAGGTTTTTTCTGAAAAAGACTTGACATACACCTAATCCCCAGGTTGTACATTATGTACTGGTCCATCTGGTTCTCTCTTTTGAGTTCCAGCCACATATTTGCAACAGCGCTTTGGTCACCTCTCGGGCCTCAGCTGTCCTGGCAGGAAAGGCTTCTGGCCATCCTGAAAAGGTATCAGTTAAAACCAATTGGTAACAATATTCTCCCTTCCTGGGCAGTTCTGTAAAATCAATTTGCTATTTTTGCCCAGGTCCACAACCTTTCTTAATTTGTCCCACTTTAGGCTTTGGGGTATTTTTAGGGTTAGTTTGGAGGCAAAGACTACACTGACGAGATACTTGTATCACTGTGCCCTGCAATTTCCTGGCCATGGTTCTTTCTTTCAAATGGTTATACAGGGCATCTATTCCCCAGTGTGTTTTCTCATGTTCCTTCTGTACTAATGACAACAAATAGGAGGGTACTACAAGTTTCCCTTCTTCTGTTACAGCCCATTCCTCCTGGTTATAACTTGCCTTTTCTACCTTGATAAGTTTCTTATCTTTCTTATTGTACATTGGCTTACCTTCAATAGAAATTTTTCCATCTGGAATCAATGCTGCCTCAACAGCCTTATCAGGTACTTCACCTTTTGCTGCATCTTTTGCCTCTCTGTCTACCAGCATATTCCCTTCTTCCAATTCAGAGCTCACTTTTTGGTGTGCCTTGATGTGCATTATGGCTACTCTCTCAGGTAGCTGTACAGCATCTAATAGCCTCAGTATTTCTTGTGCATGTTTAATACTCTTGCCTTGTGAATTCAGCAGTCCTCTTTCCTTCCAGTTGGCTCCATGAGCATGAACCACTCCGAATGCATACCTTGAGTCCATGTAGATGTTAATGGTCCAGACTCTATTACCTCCTTGCTTGTGGTAACTGCATACCCAGCATGTCTTCTCCCACTGATGGCATAGCTGCTTCCATGAGTAAACCAGGTCTCAGCATCCTCAAGCGGGGTGTCCTTCAGATCTGGGCGTCTGGAGTAGGTGGCTTCAATGGTCTCCAGGCAATCATGGATCACTGGTTCTCCCGTACTCCCGCTGAGGAAGGAAGCTGGGTTCACAATGTTAGTTACCAAAATTTTAACACCATCTTGTTCAGAAACCTCTGTGGGGAGAGCCAGTGTCCCCCCTTTGCCTCAAGGACTGCAGACATGTGCGATGCTAGCACAGCCATCTGGCCTAGGGTGAATTTGCATGCCTCTTGGATGTTTATTGCTACTGCTACAACTGCTCTGAGGCACCCTGGCCATCCTTTAGCTGCTGTGTTCAGTTGTTTGGAAAGACAGGCCACTGCCTTCTGGCACGAGCTTAAGTTCTGTGCTAATACTCCCAAGGCAATCTGTTACCTGGACATGCAAAGCAGTCACATGAGACAAGAGATTTTCACAGGACAGAGACTTCTCTGACCAGCTCAAGCTGAGTCAGGGCGGAGAGAGAGCCTCCTTGTTTATTTCTTACTTTTTATACATTTGTGGGTCTGTCTGAAGATTGGCTTCTTGGGTCTTCCACCCCTCAGCCTCAGTGGTCAGACCAACTGTCAGTTACAATTGTTTTCAGGTTAGAAATATGCAAACAAAGGAGAGAGAATGAAAAACAAAGGATTTGTTTATGTTACATATGTGGGAAAAAGGTAGAAACTGCTCCTAGTATTGTGCAGTAGCTAAAAGATCTGACTCCATTTTATGAAAATTCAAAAGGCTTTAAAAAACTCAGAAAAACCAGGATAACAGCAATCCCTTACTTCTTGTGGGAAAACAGGGAAAATGGATTACTCATGTCTGGAAGTCCTAGGGCTGGAGCTGACATAAGGGCTTTTTTTAGCTGGTCGAAGGCTCGGGTTGCATCTTTTGTCCACTGAAGATCTCTGCTCCCTTCCGTGATCAAGGCATACAGAGGTTTAACAAGCAACCCACAGTTAGAAATCCACAGTCTGCACCACCCTGTCATGCCTAAAAAGGTTCTTGGTTCTTTCACTGTCTGAGGTTTCGGGGTCTGGCATATTGCTTCCTTGTGATCCTGCCCCAAAGTCCTTTGTGCAGCACTCACTTCATAACCCAGGTAAATAACTGTTTGCCTCACTATTTGGGCTTTCTTCTGGGATACTCGATACCCCTGCAGGCCTAGAAAGTTTAGGAGGCTTACCATCCAGTCCACGCATGTCTCCTGGGTCCAGGTGGCTATTAAGAGATCATCCACATACTGGAGTAGCTGTCCTTCCCTTGGTGGAGGTTCCCAGGACTCTAAATCCTTTGCAAACTGCTCATTAAACATAGTGGAGTAACACACACCATGTGAGCTGAGTTTTTCTTCCAGTTTTAGGGCTTTCCCACTTGAATGCAAAAATTTTCTGTCTTGCTTCATGGAGAGGGAGGCAAAAGAAAGCATCCTTTAGATCTAGAACAGTAAACCAAGTTAGTTCAGGTGTTAAATGGGTAAACAAGGTGTAGGGATTGGCAACCACTGGATATAAGTCTTCAGTTACCTTGTTAACAGCCCTTAAATCTTGTACTAATCTGTATGACCCATCAGGTTTCTCTACTGGCAGAATAGGAGTATTAAAATCAGATTGACACACTCTCAGTAGTCCTAGCTGCAGAAAGTTCTCAATAATTGGGCTAACCCCTTCTACATCTTCTTTCTTTAGGGGGTATTGTTCAACCTTTACTGGCTGTCCTCCTTCTTTAAGCCTGATTTGCACTGGTAGTGCATTCTTTGCTCTTCCTGGTATATTGGAGGCCCACACTCCTGGAAATACTTGATCCATTATTTTCCTAAAATTTTCCTTTTCACTTGCCACTTCAATTTCTTTGGTTATTAGCATTAAGCTTAACTGTTCTACATATTGTTGATCCTTTACCTCCAAACTAATTTCCCCATTTTTGAATATTATTCTTGCTCCCAGCTGCTCTAGCAAATCTCTGCCCAAAAGTGCAGATGGAGCATTAGGCATGTATAAAAATCGATGGATGCCCAACTGTTTTCCCAATTTATACTTCAATGGTTTGCAAAGATAAGCTCTTTCAGATTGACCAATTGCCCCCTTTACCATAACATAGTCATTGGTTACAGGTATTAGGGCCTTACGCAACACTGAAAATGTTGCCCCTGTGTCTATCAAAAATTTCACTTCTTTTTCTTTGTTCCCCAGTTTAACTATAATCAGAGGGTCCCCTAGGGGAGGGCCCTCTGGTCCCCTTCAGTCCTCCTTAACATGAGCAACTATTTTTCCGTTTTCTGATCACCTTTTTTATGTTCATCACCCTTTCCTAATTCTGGGCACTGGTTTTTCCAGTGACCAAATTTCTTGGAAAGTGCACACTGATCTTTTCCTACTAGGGATGGTCCTTGTTTTGGTGGACCTTGCCCACATTTTCTCTTTTGTCTTTCTTTTACTACTGCTACTAATTTCTTCATCCCTTGTTTATATCCTTCTTTCTGGTTACTAAAGACTTTTTATGCTTTATTTAGTAAAGTTTCTAAATTCTGGCTGTTTGGACCCCGGATCTTCTGGAGTTTCCGCCTGATATCTCCTGTGGATTGTCCTAAAAATAAATTTATTAATTGCTGCGTTCCTTCATCTGATCCAGGATCCAGGGTGGTGTGTCTGCACATTGCGTCTTGCAGGTGATCTAGAAATTCAGAAGGTGTTTGAGAGGGGCCCTGTTTGATAGCATATAAAGCTGACCAGTTTATGGTTTTGGGGATTGCTCTTTCTAGCCCTTTTACTATCAATATTTTTGCTATCTCTTTAATCGTCCTAACCCCTCATCATCATTAGGATCCCAACCTGAGTCTTGAAGGGGAAATACATCTTTAACATCCTCCTGTGTTGTCCTACAATCATCTTCAGCCAGATCCCCAGCTACTTTCAAAACTAATTGCTTCTCAGTTTCTGTTAAGGCATCAAGTAGCAGTTGCAGATCTGCCCAATCAGGTGAATGCTGCTTAATCATAAACTTCATTTTCTTAGCAACCCCTATTGGATCACTTTGATAGCCCTTAGCAATCCTTTCCCAAATTTCTAAATCAATTGAGGAAAAGGGAACTTTAATCAGTTTTGTTTCCCCATCACAGGTTATTGCTTGTCTTAGAGGTGCTTGTATGACCTCTCTGGTTTGTTTTCGGGTCCTTGATGCTATAGGTCCTTGTGAGGGATCTTAGGACCTGGTGGGAGGGGTTCAGGTTCATCCCACTCACTGTCACTGCTAGGCAGTGGTGGATAAAATTTGGGTGCTTCCCGGGGTTTAGGAGTGGATGGAGAAACCCCTACCTCAATTGCTGTCCTCCCAAAGGAAGATGAAGCTAAAGATGAAGTGGAGGAGGTTGGAGTCAATGATGGTTCTGAATTTGCATCCCCCACCACCCTCCTCCTTTCCTGCCTCCTAGGAGGTGGCTTAAGTATGTCTTCTGTCTTTTGTTCCAAAGCCTCTGCTTGGTATACTTTGTCAGGGTGGGTGCACCTCTGATTTATTGAGCAGGTACTACAACACCGTTTGGGCTTCCCTTTAGTAACTTTATTATCCTTTTCAAGGGCCAATACTAAAGGATCAGATGGTGACCTCATTCCACAACCCCTTTGCCACTCGGGATGATTCCTGAGAGTGAAAAACATATCAGCATAAGCTACTTCTTGCCACTTTTGTTCACGCCGAAGGAAAAGCATCAATTGTAATAATGTCTCATAGTCCAGTGTACCGTTTATTGGCCACTTCACACCTTCATCAAGTTTATATAATGGCCACCCTTGTGTACAAAGCTTAGCAAGCTCCCTCTTAGTTTCAGTACCACCACAGCCCACCAGTTCTTTCCAGTGTGTTAAGATACACCCTAAAGGGCTTCCTCTGGGAATCTATTTGCTCTCATTTGCCCCCATGTTTAGAATCCCTTTTGGTCCAAGATGTTACAAAACACAAAGTAGACTTCTTCAATTGCGTATCTCAGCACCAAAAATTTCTCGGCTATTTCTTCTAGCTCTGGGCATAGGTTCTGGGCTCTCTGCTTTCTGCACACAATCAAACCCTTTTCTCAGAGAGACCCAACTCCAAACACCAAGCGTTTTAGGTTTGCAAAGAAAATAGACAGGGGTCCCTCACGACCCCAAACACACTCCACCAGAAGTTTCAACAAGGTCTCGCCGAAAAAACACCTACGGATTTCGGCCGGGACACCACACACAAATCCCTCCGTGAGAAGGAGGTGGAGGGGTAACCCTGATCCCACGCTGCCAGTCCACTCCTCTGTGGTTAGGGACTACACCACCAGGACTCTAAAATATTACCACACACTCTAGCAACTGCAAGCCTCACAAACAAGCAAAACTCACAAACAAGCAAAAGCTTTTTTTTTTTTTTTTTTTTTTAACTAAAACACTCACCCGCCAAAAGAACTTCTTAGGGTTTTACAGGGAGTTTAGAGATGCAGCTCAAGGCTGCAGAGCCTGGATTCCCCTGCAGTTACCAGTGTAATAAATGATCAAGCCCAATTTCATGAATCAAAATATAGAGTTTTATTTTGAGACTTAAACTCAGTCTCTAACAGCCACAATTAAAAAGGAACAGCGCCGAACCCGGGTTTCAGCACTGGGTGAACACAGAAACGGACTCTATCGCTCCAAATCTCCCCTGTTCATGAAGTGTGTCCCGAGCTGCTGGTTTTTATACAGTCTTTCCGCTAAGGATGAGGAGTTGCTTCACTCCTTGTGTCCCCTCTGCTTCATCAGTTATTCATGTCCATGTCTCCGGTCAGTTGAATAGATTTCCTGGGGTGAAACAATGTCTTGATTGCTTTCTCCGGAGTGGGGTATAGAGATGTAGAACTCGGCTGGAGCATTATCTGGTTACTCCTTCTATTCACTGAGTAAACGAGTGTTCTGATGGTTTCCTGGCAGAAACCCCTCGTTTCTCAATCCTTTGTGTCCCCCTTCACATTCCGTTTCTCACATCTCAAGTACATTTTATATTTTACAAAGTTTAATTCAGACCGAAAGCAAATTAACTTTATATTAGATATCACACCAGGGAAACAAATCACCCCCCACGATAGCTGGGGCTGGCTCAGGTTTCAAGTCTCCTTACGCCACTTGCTCCTTTTAGCTCAAAATATAAACAATTTAAACTTACACAAATGCTTTTTTCACCTAACAAAACGTCAGCAAAATCTTGTTGCCAAAAGCACACGCTGTTCAAGCTCACACACAGTCTAATTCCCCCTCCAGCACACAATCTGGATATAATACAAACACTTTAAATCCTTCCACTCTCTCAAACAGAGGTATCCCTCCGCTGATCAGGCAGGGAATTCAAAAGGCTTTTACAACTTCAAGCTTGCAAAACTCCTAAAAACACTTACACAGGTTACCAACACACTCCAAAATCACACAAATCAAAACACTTACAACACAAACTCTCACAGACCACGATACATACGGTGCACCAATAATTCTTCCACAACCTGAACGCACAAACACCCAAAACCACGAGACCACAAAACGCTGATCCATTCACACCACACACACCTGGCGCGCACGGGGCCGCAATCGGAATTTTCCGCGACCCACAACGGGACCCTTCGTGTCCCAAAATGGGTTAGCCACTCGGATTATGGATTGTCAAGGTACCTTTAAACCACAAACTGAAACCAAAGCCACTACTGCTCCTAATACACAACAAGAAAACCGGTTATTTTACTGCCGCCACTGCCCCCTCACAGGACACAGACTACCAAGTCATCTTTAAACTGCAAGATGACACAACAAAGACAGGTTGCCGCTGTCCCCACTACGGGACACGGACTACCAAACCACTGACACCAGGCTCTGCAGAGCGGTCGCAACTTTTACAAACAAACCCAAGAGGGGTATGTCTCTCAGTGTCTTACCAACCGCCTATACCAAGGTACCTCTTTTCAAGTATAAACATACCTTTTGTCCATAGTTCCAGCAAGTTCTGGTCTTTCCCCGGGTAGTTAGTGGGACCGCAGGAGCCCCCTTCCCAGAAAATTCCGGGTGGGCTCCCAGAGGGGTCCTGGACCCTGCTGGCACCATGGCCAGAGAGAGCAGTCCTCCTGCCTGGCTTGCCAAAATGACTTATTAAAGAAATATGGGTATTGATCTAGTATTGATACCCAACTGTGATGGACAAAAACTCTCTAACAGTTTAAAGTTAGAACTTATGGTTTCCTGTGTTCAATGGGTCCTTTAAGCAGGAAATCTGCAGCTATCTTATGTCCTATTTACCACATTTTGTTTTTCATTGCAAGCACAGCTACATAAACATAAAGCTCACAAGCAATGAGTTACTAAATCCGGGATATCTTACCTAAGATCCGGCTTCTGTTAACTGTGAACAAAGCTTACCTATCTACTTCAGCTATTTCAGCAACTTATTATCTTAACTTTCCTAAAAATCCCTAATTCTTCAAATTTAATGTCTCACACGTAAATCTAACAATCTGGCTGCCTGACTTCCTGAGGCTGCCAAGGTGAAATCCTGAAAATGCTTGTCGAGACTATGGGACACTGTTGGACACTCCTTACCTCTGTGAGAAAAGAACCCCACTCTTCAAAATTTTCAGAAGGACAATAAGGAATAATAAGGGACAAATCAGTAAAGCAAAAGTAACAGAACTGGGTGCTTGGCAACAGCCAGAGGCACACCAGCTAACCAAGTGCCCTGTTCGAATACACTTAAACTCATACATATTCACAAAAGTTTCAACATCGCCTATACATATTCAGAACCTATCCTGCCTGCTCTCACTTCATATGTTAATGAGCTTTTTGTTGGTCTGCACTTGTGCATTATCTCCTGGTGGTCTCAGGCAGGGGTCACTGGATGAAGTAGGATAGTCTTCCTCAGGTGTCCCCTGGATGAACCTGGTTTCTGCGCAGACCCTTTTGGTCTCTCAATGTCCTCTAAAACTCCTGGGCATAGTCTAAACTACAAATATAGTTTTTTCTAGTTTTTGAGCACTGTTTTCTGCTTATCAGTGTAAAACAAATGGGCAAGGTCCTGTTTTTGTATGGCGAAGTGTCTAGGTTTGAAAGACAGGTATCTGCTAGGGAGGGGTGAGGCCTCTCTAGGAATGGGGGAATTCCAATCCTCTCCCCTCAAGTTATTATAATTTAGAAAATTAAAGGAGTTTTGTCAGGCAGAGGTATGGGGAAAGGAATAACAGTTCTTTACTAGTAAATATAATAGGACAAACCAACAACAACAACTACATCAATAATAATAATAAACAGAACCAAGAACCTTGAGGGACTTTGTTTCACAAGCCCGGGGCAGTCTGATCTCTTGGGCACCTCCCCAAGAGCACCAAGCTGAAACGGTGGGAAACTCCTGGGCTGATGGCTGGAAACGGCGGGTTGTCACCAGCAGATGGGGAGGGGGGGGGGGATGTCCAGGCAGGCAAAGTGAGCAGTGCTGAAGAAGCAGCTCCAGCAGGGCAGGCGAGGAGCTCCAAATTCCTGGGCACACAAGAGGATGATGGATGGTGGTAGAATTCCCAGGACCAGACCCTCTGTTAACAGTAGACTCTTCACGCAGCTAGCAGCCACCTTACCATCCTCTCCGATGCCGAGAGCAGGAAAAAACACACTCTGCTCCCAGAGCACTGTGCTTTTCCCTCCCCCAAACTTAAGTGATCTTCCCCCACCCTTGGCCACTTCTTTTGTGTGGGTCAAGCACCCTCTAAGCATCAGTATTTAGTCTCTTAGCAACTTATGGGG
>JANEHK010000149.1:3927-31018 GCA_025960845.1 Tachycineta bicolor | reverse complement strand
TTAACACACTTGATTACAGTAAATGATAATCTGTTTAAATTTAGTTATAAGTTCTCTATATTACACTTTAATATTTGCAAAAGCCAAAACTGTAAATATTTGTTTATCACGCTGTCCACAAACTAAAATATCATCCATAAATTATGTTCTGAGGATGTCGCTGTAGGACACGAAAGAAAGATGAAAGACTCCAAGTATTTCAGAAGGCAAAGAGTATAGAAGGCTTTAATGTGTAATTCTTACCACCTTTTATAAGGTGTTCCGATACAGACTTAACATGATTGGTGAATAGGAAGGACACCTCTCCAATTCCACTGGTGAAACCAGAGAAACAGCAAAACACCACCTGGAGAAAGACCGTCCTGGGAAAGGATAGTTGTTTTGCCAAAATTTTTTTGAGAAGAAGCTTTCTTGAGAACTTTTCCCTTGGGATACAGCACTGCTAGCAGGCTAAAATCTCTTCAGACCCAGAAATGTCAGGCCCACAGAAGGATACGAGCTACACAGGGGCCAGGGCACTCTCCACAAAAAAAGTTGCCAAATTATACTATATCAAAAGCAGTTAACAGTGATTCCAAACTGTACTATATCAAAATTATGATTAATAATAATCTGCAAAAGCCAATACATAATAGTGAAATCCAACAGCTATATAGTTATTTATAACACCTCCTTTTTCCCAAAGATAGTTTTATTGTCTCCTGGCTTCCAAGCTATCGCATCTTCAAGAATACCATCTGCTCATTACCTACATCTCTCCTCATCCACACAGCAGGTGATGTTTGCTTTTGCTATTGCATTAGTCAGATTATCATGGCAAATTACAATTGACAGATCTATAGGGATAATTCCCCAAGGAATATATTCTCCTGTTGAACTGGGGATAAGGAGGCAGGCTGTTATGCTGGGCAGATTACGCATTTTAACAAATCCTTGGATTAAGTTAAGATCAAATTTTCTTAACCCCTCCTCACCTAAAGACAAAAAGATTAACAAACATTAGCCTATACATTTCACTACTTGTCTACAGATACCTTTGAAAGTTTCAGCTGCAGAGGTCTGGTGTTTTTCACTGTCTGAGCTGAGAGCTTTCCTAATTCTGGTGTGATGAATCCAGGAATTAAGTCTTTTCACTTTCACTGCCGTTCTTGTTGTCACCAGAATTAGATAAGGTCCTTTCCACTGTTTCTGATGTATGCTTGATCTCCTGGCTGAAATTAATGAACTGAGGTCTAGAGTAAGAAATTCTTTGAGAAAGATAAACCTTCTAATTCATTCTAGTGATGCCAAAATGATTTTTGCTTTATATTTACTTCATATATATTTGTAGCTCTGTGGATTATTGTTGTACAGTTATACAGTTCCCAGCTATCCACAGTACTTTTCCCTACCTTTTCCCTACCTTAATAGGCAAAAAGACAAACCACATTCCAGATGCTCCAAGTGGAAGGCGGGGAGACACACACACACACAACAAGGCCCATATCCTATCTTGGTTCTTCCTGGGAGCCATGGTTGAAAACAGCTCTCCAAGACACATTTTCATAAATAAAGTTGCATTGGATTATGTAACCTAGAAATGTGTATTCTATTTCATCTGTTGAAAGCTGTTTTTTGGGAGATGTTTTGTCCTTCTCTTGCCCCTCCAGGGGAGAAAGAGGATGCCTCCTGATAATGGCCCAGCCATTAAAACCAGATGGGGCAGTGTTTCTTATCTCTTTCATCATCCCTCCATCCTCCGGGGGGGATATCTTCTGATAATGGGCCATTAGGGTCTACCAATGACATGACACATTCCATCATCCCATTGTGAGATGCTCCACACAGTGGAGGAGGAGCCAACTGTTCCTAGCTAGATAAAAACTGGGACTGAAGGACACAAGTTATCCTGTTTTTCCACTGGATTCCCGGAGGAAGACTGGACCCATCTCGCCACCATTGGACTTTCTACAGGACCATCTCTACTCCACAGAACCACATCTGTTACTCCAGGAGGACTTATTTGGACTGCTTCCAAAACCCTGACCAACAAGGTGCCAGGTCGTATCCCTGTCTCTGTCAGGGTTTTTTCCAGGATCTTTGTTTGCTTCATTGCTTGTTTTTTTGTACTACTACATTTGTATTTTCCTTTTTATTTTTAATATTCCTAGTAAAGAACTGTTACTCCTATTTCACATATCTTTGCCTGAGAGCCCATAATTGTAAAATTATAATTTGAAGGGAAGGGGGTTTACATTCTCCATTCCAAGGGAGGATCTAGCGTTCCCTGGCAGACAACTGTCTTTCAAAACAAAGACAAAAGTTTAGTTCCTATCTAAAAGGAGGCTAGAGTAAGAGGTGGAACCAAAAGGGGGAATTCCCTCACCACTTATATCTCTAATTGGGGATTTTTGCCAGTTATGCTAATTTGCAAAACTTATAAAACTGTATTCACCCCATGCGGGGCTGGGCATTTTCCATATCTGCCCCTTTGAGGCCTCCAATAAAGACCAGCCTTTATATTACCTCTTATACTAATATTATCTCACAAGTGTGTTGTTTCATTTCTAGGTTCTTTAAGGCATCAGTTTTCTGGCACATCCAGATGAGACTGGGACCTTGTAAACTTCCTCTGGACTGGATCAGATATATCTTGCAAGGAATTCTTCCCTGTTGGCAACTTTTAAAAAGAATTCCCCTGCAATGGCCTGAGGTGAGGAGCCACGGTCCCAGGATCCCTGCATAAAAGCAGCTCTTTTCATTGTGTATTCTGTATTTGTGTATGTATTGTTTGTCTGCGTAATTTCAGTAATTACTAGCAATTTCTGGGAAGTTGTAGCTGAGAGTACAGCTCCCACAAGGAATGGCACTTGCAGTTTCAATAGTAACAGGTTCTGCTGGACATAGACACAGAAACAAAAAGTGGCAGCGGGAAGGGATGAGCACAGGCAGTACGTCGTGCCCCAGGTATCCCCAGGTGGGTATATCCCCACTGCATGTCCATCCTCCCACCAGGTGACGGTCACTTGTAACAGATATAGCTAGACTATATCTACATAGATGATTTGGCTTAACAGATAACAGATATAGCTAGACTATATCTACATAGATGATTTGGCTTAACAGATAACAGCTTGACTGGCCTAGCTCAAAGTAAACAAGTCGCTAGACATGACAAGGATAGGTCAGATTCAAACCCAGTCAGAGGACCTCAGACAACCTGTGTGAAGCACAGATACACCCATATCATTGGCCAGTGAGCTAGGTGGAGTTAAGAACCTTGACCAATCATGTCTGTAAGAATGGGAAATTTGAAAACCCTATAAAAGGGGCCATCGGTCAATTAACGAGGCTGTTGCCACCATGATGTTCAGTGAGTGTATGTCGCATCCCTGTCTCCAACTCCATTGCAACATCTGGTGTCCTCCTGATGTGACAGCAAGAAGAGGTCGCAGTATTGAGGGGAGACAAGGGAGCAGCAGTGTCACTGAGACACACAAAGCAGTCACACACAGACAAGAGATTTTCGCAAGGCAGAGGTCCTTCCGATCCAGCTCACAGCCGAGAGAGTGGAGAGAATAGACCCCTTTGTTTATTTCTTACTTTTTATACATTTGTGGGTCTAGAAGAAGATTGGCTTTTTGGGGTTTCCACCCCTCAGCCTCAGTGGCCAGACCAATTGTCAGTTACAAATGTTTTCAGGTTAGAAATATGCAAACAAAAGACAGAGAATGAAAAACAAAGGATTTGTTTATGTTACATCTGTGGGAAAAGGTAGAAAACTGCTCTAATATTCTACAGTAACTAAAAGATCTGACTCCATTTATGAAATTCAAAAAGGCCTTAAAAAACTCAGAAAAACCAGGGTAACAGCAGTATTGCTGTGGAGTGTGGCAGATATTGCCATGGGGCAGTCCCAGCAGAGCAGTGGAATATTGCTGCGGAAGGTGGTAGAGAAAGCCGCGTGGGTCTAGACCCCCCTTGTCGAGGAGAGATGCTGCTGGGAACATGGGAGCGTAGAGCTCAACACCAGAAAATCTCGCTCTGAAGGTATGGACATTCCTTCTTAATAGGAAAGGGATAAAACAGGACAAGCAGGCACTGCAAGCCCTGCTGACGTGGTGTAAGAGCAACAAATTAAATGTGTCCTAAGAGGACACCCTAGACTTAAAACTTGGGAGCGGACTGGCCAACATATCCTTTCAGCAGATTTGGCAGGTGATGAGACCACCATTAACATTATAAAACCTTGGAGGCTCTGAGACATTAAATTTGAAGAATTAGGGATTTTTAGGAAAGTTAAGATAATAAGTTGCTGAAATAGCTGAAGTAGATAGGTAAGCTTTGTTCACAGTTAACAGAAGCCGGATCTTAGATAAGATGTCCCGGATTTAGTAATTCATTGCTTGTCAGCTTTATGTTTATGTAGCTGTGCACGTAATGAAAAACAAAATGTGGTAAATAGGACATAAGATAGCTGCAGATTTCCTGCTTAAAGGACCCATTGAACACAGGAAACTATAAGTTCTACCAAGAATTCATTTGTCACCAATGCATTGAAAAGGTAGAAAGGTCAGGACGAGGAAGACTCATCTTACTTCCTCATTTTGGGTGACCTCTCCCCAGAATAGGCCCCTGACTCATTTTAAGAAATAAAGTATGCATGCTTAATAGCCTTTTTGCCAATTAGCATACGAAGCGAGGAATGGGAGGTGACAGGGGTATGAATATGTATTTGTATTTTGGGTATTCAACACTTTTGTAAATAAAAGGATTTGTAATTACCTGTGAATTTCGCAGTGCGAATTAGGGAACTATCCCACCGTGCTGCCCTGACGTAATAAACATACACTTTCTAACTTTAAACTGTTAGAGAGTTTTTGTCTGTCACAGTTGGGTATCAATACTAGATCAATACCCATATTTCTTTAATAAGTCAGCTTGTCATGGACTTATTAGAAATTAAAGAGGGAGTGGGAGGCCAAGATGACAGAGGGATCACTGCGGGTGCCATTCACCAATACAAGCGGCTCCAGGGGAGATGGGGGTAGCAGATGCCACACTGGGCAAGTGGGATTGCACTGCTGCCACCTCTGTCAGGAAGCCACTCCAGCAGAGTGCCCCCCAGTCACCTGGGACCCTGCCACCATCCTGGGCGGGGATGTTTTACCAGTCGAACAGGCCGCAGCCAAACCCCACTTTGCTGCCTTGTGCTCTGCCGCCCTGAGTCCTGCCAGACTGGCAGAAACCCCTGAGACCCTGCCCAGAGGCAGCGAGATGTCTGGCTGATGCAACACTGTGCCTACCACTCCGTGCTTTGCTGCCCCGGATGTAGTGGTTTCACGTTTGCCAATTTCTGTTTCTCAAAATTAGTGCAGTGGTCTGAATGTTTACTAGAATTATTTACTCCCCTTTTGCTGTGAGATAGGATTAGGAGAGAAGCAAAGCAGGCTCAAAACTTAAAAGGGAATAAAGATAGGTTTATTAACAAAAATATGAAGGAGAAAATTAATAAGAATCAGAATAAAACCTTGAAAACACTTCTGCAGAAGTCTCGAAACAGGTCTGCAGAAGGCATGATTGTTCTTTCCCCAGAAAAATGGCCAAAGGTGGTAGATTCAGGCTGTACTGGGGCTGGAGCTAGGAACTTTCACACAGCTGGGCCCCTGCCTCTGCAAGGGATCTTTGGTAACGGTGGCTAGAATACGCTATGGGGGGTGGGGGGGGGGAACGGCTAGGATCTTCTTGCCAAGCTTTCTCTCCTTCCTCTGCCCGGCAGCCGGGATGGAGCATACTCTCCTCCCCTCCCCTTGCCTGGGAGCTGCTGGGCCTGATCTGGCCAGCCCATCAGGTCCCGTTACCTGTCCTGAAGTTGGAAGGAAAAAGGACTTTTCCTGATATTCTCTGATTTTAACGTGTATTCCCAAAGGCATGTTAACTTTCTACTGGTTTAACCAGATATCAATATTCAACCCTCATCACTGATTGAGTTTTGCAATAACTTCCTTAGAAAGATAACTTCCTGGCAAAACTACCACACCAAGTCCTGCGGTGTTGACAGGAACCTCTGTGACCCTTCCCAGCTGCCGTGAGAAGGTGTGCCATTGCTACTGATGCCTTGGGAAGGCTTACCTGGAGCAGAGACTGGACAGAGATAGAGAATAAAGTAGATATTTATTAAAAGGCCTTTAAGGATACACCTTGGGAAGTACAAGAGCCTGGCCAGGGCTATACCCAAGATGGACTTAAAATGGTCACAAAATGGACGACCAGTCATGAGGTCTCACATTTTTAAAAGTTTTGGTCCATTTGCATATTGGGATTTAATTGTCCGATTACAGCTTCAGATTATGAAGTCCTATCCTTCTTGTTTTCTCTCTTAAGTCCACCATTGTTTGTGCTTTTGGGCCTGAAAACTTGTAACCGTTGTCCTTGGTCTCAAGCTGGAAAAGGATTTGTTTTTTCTACCTACTCTGCAGAGAGCTTGCTAACACTTAAGAAAGGCTCAGAACTATACACCTAGACAGCACAGAATCTAAAAAACATGAAGGCTAAAACTTAAGGCATCATAGGTAGTTATAGAGAGTAAGTCATCCCTGAGCCTCCTTTTCTTCAGGATAAACAACCCCAGTTCCCTCAGCCCCTCCTCATATGACTTATTCTCTAGACCCTTCCCCATCTTTGTTGTCTTTCTCTGGACACACTCTTGCACCTCAATGTCTTTCCTGCAATGACAGGCTGTCCTGGGGTGACTTTGATGCTTGTATCCCCAACTGTCTGTTCTGTTTATGCTGGATATTAAGATCTGCAGCTTTAAGACTGGTTCAGAGAGCAAAAGGGGGGGAAAGAAGAAATGCAGAGTTTGTTATCAGAAACTGCACTTGCTCCCCCACATCCTTCACAGACAGTGTGGTCTGCAGTACGGACAGCGAGAGAGAGCTCTCCTTTGCTTTTTAGTTAGGTTTTTTTTGCTAGCTGAAGCAGAGAAGTTCCCTGGACTGTGGGGTTTTTTCTTTTTCTTGGAACTGTTTAAATCTGCTCTGGACTGAAAATTCAGAAAAACACCGTGAGTTCATGCCTGCGGCCCACTGGGGTCCAGGACAGCATTTTCCAGCACCGGAGTGACTGATAAGAGACTGGGCAAGCTGAGCTACAACCCACAGCAAGGACTTTCTCAATTTTGCAATCTCTTTTCAGAATGGCGAGAGGGTTGATTGTTTAATATTATTCATTTTTTATGTTTGCGATCACTTTGCTTGTTGAATAAATGTTTTTTTTTCCACTTTTCTCTAAGGTAATTTTTTCCTTAAACGGTTGGGGGAGGGGCCACTTGAGTTTTTTTTCTAGAGGGACCCCATTCAGAGGTTTCCTCCCAAATTTACCCTAAACCAGGACACAGGCCCAGAACTGGACATAGTACTCGAGGTGCAGCCTCACCAGTGCCAAGTACAGGGGAACAATCACTGCCCTGGTCCTGATACAGGCCAGGATGCCATTGGCCTTCTTGGCTACCTGGGCATGCACTGGCTTATGTTCAGCCAGGTCTTGACCAGCACCCCCAGATCCTTTTTCACTGGGCTACTTTCCTGCCATTCTTCCCCTAACCTGTAGAGCTGCAGAGGATTGTTGCGAGACAAGTGCAGGACACAGCACCTTGCCTTATTGAACCTCATACCATTGGCCTTGGCCATTCAATCCAGCCTGCAGGAGCTCATTTAGCCATTCATTTTTCCACACTACTTCTAAGACCTCTATTTGCTCTTACTACATACTTCATATGATCTATTTGTTCATTATGATCTTTAGCTGCATTTCTTATGTAAATGCAGCATGTATCATTAGATGTACGCACATATCCACATGTTCCATTTTCACGCAATAATAATAAGTCTAACATTTTTGATGTTG
Source organism: Tachycineta bicolor (assembly GCA_025960845.1). Classification (NCBI taxonomy): domain Eukaryota; kingdom Metazoa; phylum Chordata; class Aves; order Passeriformes; family Hirundinidae; genus Tachycineta; species Tachycineta bicolor. Next base: position 23,131 of record JANEHK010000149.1, on the reverse strand, counting down.
CATATAATTGTACATTTCATTCCTTCAGTTCCACATTAGTTGCATTAGTCAATGCTTCAATTTGTCTAGTAAAGTTATCATAGAATATCCTGAGTTGGAAGGGACCCACAAGGATCATGGAATTCCAACTCCTGGCCCTGCACAGGATCACCCCAAGAATCACATCATGTGCCTGAGAGTATTGTCCAGATGCTTCTTGAACTCTGTCAGGCTTAGTGCTGACCACTTAGTTAGACCACTTCCCTGGGGAGCCTGTTCCAGTGCTCAACCACCCTCTGGGTGAAGAACCTTTTCCAAATATGCAACCTAAACCTTGGGTCCTGTCACTGGTCACCACAGTGTAGAGATTAGTGCCTGCCTCTCCACTTCCCCTCATGAGGAAGTTGTAGACTGCGATGAGGTCTTCCCTCTTCTCCCGGCTGAACAGACCAAGTGACTTCAGCTGCTCCTCATATGACTTCTCCTCCAGGCTCTTCATCATCTTCGTAGCCCTCCTTTGGATGCTTTCTTGTTGGGGAGGATGAAGCTAGAAAGCCTTATAAATATGACTGCTTGGGTTCTGAGAATGTGAAACCTATGGGTGGGATAGATTTGAAAGTAAGTGTTGATGTTTGAGATGTCCTAGCTACTGGATGTCTGGGAAAACAGTTATATTGCCAGCCAAAGGTCAAATGGAATGTTCTGTCTCACCCCCCGACATATGGTCCATCCCACATCTGTAACCATTCCCTGAAGTATCAGGCATCTGTAACCCCATTGGCCCAAGTCCTGTTCCAGCCCACCTTGAAGCCCCCTGATAAGGTGCCCCCAGGGAGCTGGACTCCCTCTTTGCCTGGCACCCTTCCTGAGGACTTTCCTCTCTTGGAATTTCCTCTCCCTACATCTCCCTTCCCCCACTCCCTACCTCTCCCTTCCCCCACCCCCTAGGCCTTGCCACGAGCTGCGTCTGGCAGCTCAGAGCAAGGCCTCCCCTCCCATCCTTTACAATAAACCTCATCTTCTAAAACCCAACTTCAGAGATCTCTCATCTACATTCATCTACACCATTCTGGAGTCAGCAGCGAAGCAATATCTACACTTTCTAATATCTAATATCCTTCTTATACTATGGTTCCCAAAACTGAACACAGTAATTGAGGTGAAGCTACAACAGTTCAGAGTAGAGCAGGATAATCACCTCCCTTGACCGGCGGGCAATACTGTGTCTGATGCAGCCCAGGATATGGTTTGCCCTCCTGGCTACAAGGGAGCTGCAGACTCATATTCGACTTTCAATCTATCAGAACTTGTGGCTGTGCTTTTTCCGCACCAGACGGACGCTGGCCCCTGGCTGGCTCAGATCTGCACAGCAGCCAGGATGTTTTCAGTCCGGATATGCAAGCAGGTTAACTTTACCTGTTGGGCTCGGCTTCTCCGCGGCAGCTTGTCCAAATAGTGTCGTGACAACAGCGGCGGTAAGAAAAGGATGGCTCTTGGCTAAGCAGGTTCAAAGATGTTTATTCAAGCCGAGCTGTGGGAGGTCCGCAACTAGTCTAGACTGCAGGCCAGAGAGCATTTGAATCTCCCTCTCTCATCTTATAAGCAGGGGAGGGTTCAGGGGAGGTTACAACAGGATAACAAATCAGGGGATTCAGGGGGCAACAAGGGGTGTCCACCTCCAAGCCTCTGACCACTGACACCAAGAGAAAAGGAATTCCCCCCGGGGCGACCTATCACTCAACGCCCTCCCTCTGGAATTTCCCAATCTGGGGAGAGGTTCTGAAGTGATAGACAAGATGCCCCAGAGTGAGCGGGGGGAGAGAGGATGGACAAGGATAGGTGGGGGGTGGGATGATTGACATACAACACCTTGTTATACAGAAAACTCAAAAGGGGATGGACTGTTACAGAACTGGGGGTACAGTGAACTGAACCATAACATAAAACTTCTTATAAAAACTTAATAAAACAATTCTTGCACTGCCACAAGAGCTCCCAGGTCCCTTTCTGCAGCAGTGCTCTCCAGCCTCTCATTCCCCAGTTCGTACATATATCCAGGGTTGCCCCACTCCAGGTGCAGAATCCAGCACTTGTCTTTGTTAAACTTCATATGGTTGGTGATTACCCACCCATCTAATTTTTCCATGTCTCTCTGCAGGGCCTCTCTGCCTCTGAGAGAGACAACAGCTCCTCCCTATTTAGTATTGTCAGCAAAGTTATCTAGTATCCCCTCAAGTCCTGTGTCCGAGTTGTTAATGAAGATGTTGAAGAGAACTGGCCCTAAGATGGAGCCCTGCAGAGGTTGTTGAGGTTTTGGCTTCTTTTCTTCTCTGCCAAGGTCAGGTTGAATAATACTCGGGAAACACCAAGCTTGAGTTCGGACTTAGAATGTTTATTATATCTTATCTGTATACAGTATTTACAGGCTCATGCACAGTGAGCTCTTAGAAAATGAAGGTAAAATAGGGCGCTTCTAACTCTTTCCAAGGTCTTTCAAGCAATAATCCCCAATAGCGAGGTGACACCTATATTATTTATACTTCTGACCCAGTAATGATCATCCAAGGCCTGCAATGCCAACCTATTTCACCCAATTACAGAAAACCACCCAAACCCAAAAAGAAGGAAGAAGAAGGAAGAAGAAGGAAGAAGAAGGAAGAAGAAGGTGAAGAAGGATGTAGACAACACCTAAAATCCTCCATCTTGACTCACATGTACCACTATACACCAAAACCCCAAATTCTAAGTTTCTAGGATTCCAACAGAACCCCACTAGAAATTTGTCACCAGCCTGATGCAATCCCATTTTGAAGCGGGTCTCTCTCTCCCTCAGAGCCGGTGCTCCGTTTCAGCCTTGGCTAGCTTGAGAGAGAAACCACTTCAGAAGGAATTTACCTTCAGGATCTGAAAGATCCCAGGGAGGCAAACCTTTTTTCTTTAGAGAGAGCAGGCATCCGTTGATGGCAAAAGGAAAGAATCTGCTCTTTGTCTGGGGGGGGGGGGATCACGACTTTATTCTGGGGTCCTGCCCCCCAGAGTCCAGAGCCCAGTCCGCTCCCCGTCCCCATCCTGGTGCAAGAGAGGGATCCCCAGGCCGTCCCAGGGCTTTTTCCCAGGGGAGGCGGGCCTAGAGGCAGGGACAAGCCACTACCCAATCAGGGATAAGGTGGGAGTAGAACAGAGTTGGGTTACATTCCAGTGTGGGAGGATGGATGGGGCTGAGCAGGGACAAACCTCGTGATACATTTTCCAGGGGAACAAGGTGGTACAGAAAAAACATTACAAAACCCAATATAAAAATTAAATACAATATAAACCAAATTAATGCACTACAACTCCATTTACTATAACCCTTTGTGCCCCACCCATGAGCCAGTTGCTCCCCCATCTCATGACCTGTTTATCCATCTGTGGGCTGGATATTTGTCCTAGGTTACAACGTAAGATGTGCCCAAAGTATGTATTCTATCACCATCTACATGAAATGTTGAAACTAGGTTGGGCAGTGTTTCCCTTGTCCCCTGCCTCCAGACTATCTTCTGTTAATGGGCCATCAATGCCTTGCTGCATAACTCATAGGTAACTCCCTCTGGGAGCTATCTCTGTTTAATGGACAATCAAGGACCCATTGCAAGACTCATAGAATGATATCAGCCCATTGTAAGATGCTCCGCCCAGGGGGACGACCCAAGCATTCTCACCTGGATGTAATCTGGGATTTGGGACAGCACAGGAGGTCCTTGCCCACTGGATTCCCAGCGGACAAGAGCTACCAGACCTTTCTGCAGGAGCACTGCTTCAACAAGAACACTTCATCTGGACTGCTATCACCACCCTAACAAGGTGTCAGGTTGTATTCTGACTCTGTCAGTGATCTTTTTTACTATTGCATTTATTTTATTTTACTTTTGTTTTCCTCCTATTAAATTGTTTTTCTGACTTGCAGTCTCTCACTGGTTTTGCTTTCAAGCCAGCACAATATGATGAGAGACAGTATCAAAACCTTTACTGAAATCCAAAAAGATTACATCTACTAGCTTCCTTTAATCAGCTAGGTGGGTTACCTTGTCATAAAAGTAAATAAGCTTGACAAGCAGGACTTTCCCCTCATGCAGCTATGTTGGTTGTGATCAATGACTGTGTTGTCCTTCAGGTGTGAAGCAGGATGCTCTGCCCTGGAATAAGGTCAAACGACTTGAACAATACCCTATTTTGCAAGCTATCCGTCTTGGACTGAGAGGGGCATCCTGTGCTGTTTTTTGGCATTGAATTATGCAAAAACTCATCTGGCACACTGTTACAAATGGAGATGAGTTTAGACAAGTTCTGCCTTTGTCTCAGATTTCTGGCAGTAGCTCTGAGGCCACCTGCACCCCAAATGGTTCTTGCTCCCAAGTTCTTAAGAATGGCCAATTAGGTCTATTACAAAATGAATTATTTATTGAATAGACACAAGATTAACAGACATAAGACTTTAGACAGACTTGCTACACAGGATAAACAAAAGGAACTACTAGTAGATAAAAACCATGGTGCAGGATAAAAGGTACCTATATTACAGCTAATGAAGAAATAGTATAGATTAGGAGTCAACGTAACTTACCACCTAACTGATGATGGAGCACACATAAAGTCCTTTCCCTCAATTTCTGGAGAAGTAACAACAGAGTTTGCATCCAAACTTCGGGGGAAAGCCCTACACCTTTCCAGGGTGTGTTGTAGGAGACTTCTGCCTCCATGAAAGTTTGTGTAGCTTTTAGTTTGTAAAGTGAAGTGTCTGTCAGTCAGAAATTCCGGCTTATCTCCCCACATCTTGTTCTCAAGACAAGATGTTCCTTGTCAAATGGGGATTTCACCCCTCTGGAGTCAGAGATAACTCCTTTACCTGCCTATCCGGCCTGTATTATCTCATCCATTCATGTGAGGGGGAGAATGCCCAGAAGTATCAAACCAGCTGATGGACAGAACAGATAAGCTCTTCTGTGCTAGAGGGGAATGCCCTGCTACACACACTGATCTCAAATCAACATCTTGATATTGAGGCAAAGATTTGGCAGATTAGCTGCTAAACTGACCCAGAGGCATATGACTGGTAGTCAACCCTGTTACATTATCAAAGTCAGGTCCACTTTCTGTACCATAGGTTCTTCTAACATATTCCTCCTTGGAATGTGTGGAGATTCCTCCCTTGAGTTTTGGGGACCCCCACCAAGGATTGTGGTATCTCTTTATGAGACTAGATGACCGCTGATGGCAAAAGGAAAAGAGTCTGTTCTCTCTCACCAGGGGAATATTGGCTTTATTCTGGAGTCCTGCCCTTCCTTGGCTGGAGCTCTTTCCTGGTGGCTCACCGGTGCCAGAGAGAGCTAGGCCCCGCCCGTGCTGGGGCTTTTTCCCCAGGGGGCAGGGCCCAGAGGCAGGGACAAGCTACTACCCAATCAGGGATAAAGTGGGAGTGGAACAGAATTGGGTTACAGCTGAGCAAGGACAAACCACGTGATACAGATTACAAATCCGATGAAACACAATATAAACCCAATTAATGCATTACAACAAAGGATACTCTTTGAGGTTAAGAGAAAAAGATTTGCCCATGGTTGTTGGCATGAATGTGTCGCAGTCCAGTTCTCTGCGACCCAGAGTCTGGTCCAGCCGGGGGAGAGTGCTGAGATAAAGGGGCGGGAACGATGGAGTTGCCCGAAAAATAAAGAACTTTAATAGTGCAAATAACAAACCACAGAAGCCGCATGATCCGAGGCCCAACATCCAAAGACCAAGGGGCATGGCAAATGTAACAATATATAGGGGTATCTGAGGGCAGGGGTCCAATCCCAAATGTGGAACAGGAGCATGATCTTATATGTGACAGGTACCGAACCAACTGAGAACCAGAACCAGAAACATGGCCTATTATGGAATGATTCTGTTAGCATACTAACTTTCATCCTTTCAGTATCCCACCTCCTTTGGTCTCAGGTTGAAGTCTCCTGCATAAGCTACCTGGGCTAAGCCACTGCTCATCCCAGCCAGTTTGGTTGACACATGAATGAGTTACATCAATCTCTAATAACTGTTTCTTTTTGCTAGCTTTAGTATAATTGTTTTAATATTGCTTTGATATAGTGCACTATGCTATCTTATACTATACTAGTAGTTTTATGTTTTATACTGTGTAGTAAATAATTCTGAGTTATTTTTGCCTAATCATTTTTCATAATAAATAATTATTTTTATATAATTATATCTGATTTGCCATCAAAAAAAGCTATGGGACAAAGTTGTAAAACTTAAACCATTGACAAAGTCCAGGGCTAGGATTGGATCCAGCTGCACCCAGGCTCCTCTCTCTCAGGAGTTTAGAAAGCAAGGGGGTCCTTTTGTGCACCTTGTGACTCAGTGGAAGAGCTTCTTTAATAAACTTTGTCTGAAGCTTCCACTCCAGCCTGCAACAAAGTGTTTTTGAATACCTCCCAGAATAATCTTCTCCATAATTTTATCAGGCACTGAAGTGAGACTGAAAGGTCTGTAGTTACCAAGGTCATCCTTCTTGACCTTCTTCAAAATTTGAATAATGTTTGCCAGATTCCAGTCCACTGGGGCCTCTCCTGATTCACAAGACCATTCAAAAATCATTGAGAGAGTCCTCACAATGACATCAACCAACTGTTACAATGACATCAACCAACTGTTTCAATATTCTTGGATGAATCCCATCAGGCCCAAAACACTTATAGGGATCCAGTTAGAGCAACAGATCCCACACAAGTTCAGGGTCAACTCGGAGTTTATTATTCTCACAGCCATAGTCCTCCCATGGCACTGGGAGCCCCTTAGCCCATCATCAGTGTTGAAGACAAAAGCAAAGAAGGCATTAAACACCTTTGCCTTGTCTATGACCCTGTTTGTAAAATGACCATTTGTTATGATCCAATTATTGGGAGATACCTCTGCCCAAATTAAGGTGCAAATGTGACCTGTATTGGTTTGGCATGGCCTGATTTCTGGTAGCAGGGGGGCCACAAAGATGGCTCCTGTGGGAAGCTGCTGGAAGCTTCCACCATGTCCAGCAGAGCCAATCCTCGATGACTCTGAAGATAGCCATGCTGCTGGCCAAAACTGGGCCAATGAGAGAGGTTGGTAACACCTCTGTGATGACATATTTAAGAAGAAAATCAAAACAAAGTCACAGGGGTTTTGCTTCTAGCCAGAGAAGAAGACAACGTGAGAACATGTGAGGGAAAACAACATGGCAACACCAAGGTCAGCGGAGAAGGACGGGGAGGAGGTGCTCCAGGTGCTGGAGCCGAGACCCCTCTGCAGGCCTTGGTGAAGACCATGGTGAAGCAGGTTGTCCCCCTGCAGCCCATGGGTCCACTGGGGATGCAGAGATCCACACGCAGCCAGTGGGGGAGGTACCCATGACAGAGTGGGTGGATGCCTGGAGCAGCCTGTCCTTGGAGGACTGCACCCCATGGAAAGGAGTTGATCAATAGTTAACTCATGTAAGCGTGAGCTAGCTATTAAGAGTCAGCAAACATTAATCACAAGCCTATGAAGTAGGATGTGCCTTAGCCTTGTTAAGATAAGAGAAACAGAATGCACCTTGTCAAGATAAGAGGAGAAAAACCTATTGTCAGAAGAAAAAGCTGAACCAGCCAGCAAAGGACTGCACATGTTTCAGAAAGAAAGGAGAAAGAGGCAGAGTGAGGAAGACTGCTGGCCTTCATCAGAATGACCTCTGAGGAAGACTTAGAGCCTTCCTCAGTGTGACCACCAGAGTACACTGTGCTTGCATGTCACATATGCTAATGATATTATTGATTTCCAAGAAGTGATTTGTATAACCACTCCTATCCCAAGGAATGTAATGAATATGCATGAAATTTAACCATATATTGTGCTGTATAAAAGTGCTGGGTGTGCCTGTTAGGAGGAGCAAGTCCCCCAGGTACCTGGCACTGAATAAAGCAAATACAAACCTCACTGAGTCATTCTCTGAGGTGACTTTTAGGTCAGCGTTAGAGCGAATCACTCCTGGAAGGAGAGACTCATGTCACAGCAGTTTTGGACGGACTGTCTGCCTGTGGGGGGAGTTCACGTTGCAGCAGGTGCGGTAGGACTGCTGCTCATGAGAGTGGACCTGCGGCCTCACAGGGGAAGTACTCCTTCCCCAGAGCAACAGAAAAAAAAAAATCAAATCTCGGTGATGAACTGACCAAAACTCCCATGCCCTGTTTCCCTGTGCTGTTGGTGGGAAGGAGGGAGGGGCTGGGGGGAAATGGTGTTTTAAGGGCTCATTTTACTTGTCATTATCCTTCTCTGATTCTGTTAATAATAAATTTCACTTTGCAACTTTAAGCTGAGCCTGTTTTGCCCTTAAAGTGTTTTCTCCTGGTCCTTATGTCAACTCAGGAACTGTACATTAAGTTTTTTCCTTTCTCTCCTCTGACCAGCTGTGGAAGGGGAGGGTGAGCTAGCGACTCCAGTGGGTGCCTGGAATTGGGCCAGTGTCAAACCATGACACGACCATATGATGAAGTCAATAACATGTATTTTCATTTTGTTTAACACTAAATGTGAGGTAGAGAAAAAGAGAAAGAAAAAGGAAGAAAAGGTGAGGTGGGAAGAAGTGAGAGAGAGACAGATTAAGTAGAAATGTATCACCACCCGTGAATCCAGACAGTGTCCTGTAAGTCCTTTGTAGGAATTCTAGGCACAGACAATTCCCAGAACCGTGTGCATGCAGGCCCAAACACAGAATTAAGTACAGGGTTTGACTATTTTTTTGTCTGTTATTTTGGTTTATATTGTATTTCATTTCTATATTGGGTTTTGTAATGGTTTCTTCTGTACCCCCCTGTTCCCCTGGAAAATGTATCATCCTGAGGTTTGTCCCTGGTCCTTTTCCCCACCCATTCTCCCACACTGGAATGAAATCCAACTCTGTTCCATTCCCACCTTATCCCTGATTGGGTAGTGGCTTGTCCCCTCCTCTAGCCCCTTCCCCTGGATAAAAGCCAGGAAACCATGTGGGTGGAGCTGGCTCTCTTGGCTGGGGGACAGAGACGGGGCTCGTGACCCAGGAGGGGACAGGACCACAGGAGAAAGACTGAATAAATCCCTGATTTCCCCTAAATCAAGTGAAGACCCTTTCCTTTTGCCATCGGCGGACACCTGCTCTCTCTAAAGGAAAAGGTTCCCAGCTGCTCTAGGATCTTTGGGACCCTGAGGAAAAATCCTTCCAACTGTGGTTTGTCTCTCAAGCTAGCCGAGGCAACAACGGAGTCAGAGGGTTCCAAGAGAAAGACAGCCACACTGACACCTTGGAAAAGGCTTCCAAATTTAGAGACCATAAGTAACAATGTGGCTTTGTAATATAGAGACATATTAAGCTCGGTAGTAGAAAGTTTTAGAGTTTAAAGTTAAGATATAGAAGTAGTAATAAAGGTAATAAGAAGTTTTAAGGTGTAGCACGTAGTTTGTGTGTCACTATATGATGGGATAAAAAAGGCCCACATTGCAGCAGGACGTGTGATACAGTTTTGTGAAAAATGAGGTTCACTTTCCCAGTAAAATTCAAAAGTTTAATAAAAGACAATAGGAGACAAAGATAATAAAGCAAAGTGTTAATGGTCGGCTGCTTGGCAGTCAGCCAAGACCACCCCTGCTATTTCAGAGACGCCCTTTAAATACCTTTTCTATTGCATAGGCCTATTGCATATTCATAAACCATTATGCACATTCAAACTTTTTCACAAACTAGTTTACATATTTTGGGAACTGTTTAGCATGTCCCCTCCTTGGGTCTGCCTTTTTAGAGTGCAGTGGTTTCACGTTCAACTGTCTCTGCCAAATTCAGTGTAGTGGTTTAAATGTTTACTCTCTTTTTCCCTCTGTGAGATAGGATCAGGAAAAGCAAAGCAGGCCTAACTTAAAGGTAAACAGATAAGTTTATTAACACACACTAAAAGAAGAAAATAAGAATCAAAATTAATCTTTTAAAACACTCTCCCTTGCCCACGACTTGTTTATTTTCTGATAAACAAGATAAATAGAAAACCTGTGATTTTTAGTCAGTTTCACCATTTCAAAATAATCTTTCATCAGTTCTTTAGGGAGAGGAGTCTCTCTTAGTTTACCATGGAATTTCCTCCCACTGACAACTTAGAACAGTTCTTTTGTGGCTTTTAACTGTTACAAAAAGCAGCCACCAGGGGAAAAACTTGCTTCTGTGAAATCCCCTCTCATTAGCAGCTTCCCAAGCTGCTTAAGGGTCATGGGTCTCTTGCATACTGAGGTGTCACTTTTTAAAGATGAACAATTCCAAAGGCAAAGGATTCTTCATCTCAGGGAACAGATATGTTTTCTCACTTCTTCACTGGCACAGAGGGCTTCTCATCTCTCTCTGTTCAAGCATCTCATGGGATCACAAGAATTACAGCTACTTCACTTAGTCCATAAGAGACATCTTTGCTCAAAATCCACAAATCTAAACAATCATCTCCTCAAATGAATATTTTCCCATGATTTAAAGGGATAATATGCATGTAGAGGTCGTTACTGTGAAAAGTGCATATTATATGGCTCTACACAAGATATTTACTATATGTATTATGTTGTATTGATTGTTAATGTTGTATTAATATTTTGATAGTATGGTAAAGGTAGTTTTGTAGTTAAAATGTAGTTTTTATATACCAACCACAGGAAAACGTAAATCTTTAAGAGAAAAAAAAATTACTACTTCCTTATCAGAAGAGACCAACTTCTCCTGCCTTGCTAAGCCCTGCAGATGCCATAGAGATTAAAGGAAAAAAGTTACACTAACCAGAGAAAATTCTTTGTTTGAATGGAATTTATGCATCATGTATGAAATATAGGAATATTCAACAAGTTATTGCTTTTAAGAGATAATCCGTTGTTAACGGGGGTCGTTCTTCCGAGCTTTTTTGATCGAGGAGGCACCCAGACGTCTGTAACTTTGTTTTTATTGTCTCGTATTGCCCTAACACTAATTGTTCAATTTTTTTACTCTAATTCTATTTTAATAACCATCTTATTTACTATTAAACTTTCAAAATTTTAAAAACAAGTGATTGTCATTTTTCACAATTATGGTAGTAGGGGATGGTTAGAACACCTCACTGCCGGTGCCTCAGTGGAATCAGGGTGAGGACGGTGTGCCCTGCCAAGTTGGCAGCCTCGCTCTGTGTTCCCCTGGTGTGACAGACAGATGCAGGTTACGATCAATGGACAAGAGGAGGCAATAAAACAAAGAAAAGGGAAAAGATTCCCTAAAACCACAGTAATTAGCCCCAAGACTAAAGTGTACATGAAGACAAAGACTCAGGGACAAAGGATAGGTAAGGACTAGTTTGGACGGGGCGGTTAAGGTGGGGGATGAATGTGTGTGAATGAGAGGCAGCTGGTTATCCCAGACCTGCTAAGCGAGCGCGGAGTCTCCTATGCTGCGTTTCCGTTCTTTCATGAGAAAAATGGCCAGTAAAGAGACGAAGCGGGTGATAAGAAGAGCGAGAGAATCCCCCCCAGGGAAATTGGGACTGAGTCTTAGAGGAGGGGTGTGACCCCTAGGAAGCAAAAAGTCTTCTGGATTAAGGGGTGAGTGCCCACGAGCACCCAGGATTAAAACTTTTGCTGGGTTGAGGGATTAATATCCCAAAAGCACCCAGGGTTAAGCAAAAAGTCTGCTGGATTGAGGGGTGAGTGCCCAAGAGCATTCAGGACTGAAACCTGCTGGGTTGAGGGATTAATATCCCAAGGGCACCCAGGGTTCTGCCAGATTGAGGTTATGCCCAAGAGCATCTAGGGTTGGACAACACAGGTGGATTGAGGGATAAAAATGCCCAAGAGCATCTAGAGTTGGATAACACAGCTGGACTGAGGGGATATCCAAGAGCACCGGGACAGGCCAGTAACACCTAAAATTGTAATAGGTGATTTGAAAGTAAAAGGTACCTTACTGTTGTTTTGTTGTGTGAGAGTGAGTCACACACAAAATCTGCCTCAGCATCTTGAGCGGGTGGGACTGTGGCAAGAGGTGTAAGTGACCCACAAACAGGCCACTGTTCCCCCCCGGGCAGGTGGGGCTATGGCAGAACATGTGTGTGACATGCAATTCAGCCATTTTCCCTCTGGGCGTGTGGCGGGGGGGTCGTGTGTGTGACCTGCAAATCAGCCCTTTTCCCTCCAGGCGTGTGGAGGGGGGGTCGTGATAAAAGTGTAAGTGACACACAAATCAGCTTCATAGGTGGACCGGCACCAGAAGCGACCAGATTCTGGGCCCTCCTCAGAGGCCCAGCTATACTGGAACCCAGAGACCAAACCCAAGGCGAGGGGGGGAGTGCACACAGAGCCGCGATTCTCTGGCAAGAGGGATTGGCTTCATGTCCTAAGGGTGTGAAAGAATGTGAAAAAGTGAAGGAGAAATGAAGTAAAAGTAGATGGATGAACGCACATGTAATGTTGATTGTTAATTTTAAAATTCACTATATCTCCTTGGAGGGAGGTTTATTGTATTGAATAGTTGTGTGAGAAAGAAGGGGGTTTTTTTGCGTGTGTGCATAAATAGAAGTAAGTGGTCTTTAGGTTGTAAGAGAAAGTGAAAAACAGAGGTGGGGGACAAATAGATAAGATCTTGAAAAATGGGACAGAAAAACACTAAGTTGGATACAAGGAAGAAAAAAGGGTGTAAAAAATTACCAACAGAAATACCTCAAGATAGCCCTCTCGGCATTAGGTTAGCTAACTGGGATAAAAACCCTTGTACAAGAAGAAAGGAAAAGACAAAGATGATACAATTTTGCATGATAGAATGGGCAGAGAAGGAAATAAGATCTGACCATGTTTATTGGCCCAGATACCGCTCTTTTGAGAACTGGATTTGTCAGGCTCCAAATGTATTTGTAAATTCAAAAGAACCGTTTAATCCTAAAGAAAGAGAATATGCCACATGTTGGACATGAGATTTTAGGAGAATAAAAATCTTTAATGTATCAGAAAACCCTGAGACAAAACAAGAAAAGAAAAAGGGGAAAGAAAAGGGAGGGGAACAACAAGAAAAGAAGGAAAAAGAGTGGGATCCTTTGCAGGCTTTACCCCGTCCGTTCCTGCTCGCGCTCCGGCCGTTTGTGGTCGAGCCCCCTGTGCTGGGTCCCGCTTCAGCCCCGCCTGCCCCGGTTCCCGTCCTAAGTGCTGGCTCGCAGCCCGCGGCAGCGGCGCCGTTCCCCGCATACACCCCATCCCCGACCCTGCTGGTGAATTCGTCTGCCCCGGCCGCCTGGTCCGCGGCCGCCCTAAGGGCTGTGCCGGGGGTCCCTCCTGACACGTGGTCTAAGACCACTGCCCCGACCCTGCCGGGGGTCCCGTTGGTCCCAGCCATCCTATCTCCGATCGCTTCCCCCATTGCCCGAACCCCGGCTGCCCTGCCCGAGCCGGATGCGCTGGGCGCTGCCCCTGTTGCTTTATCTCTGCCGGGAGCCGCTGACTCAGCTGCCATTAGCCCCGTGCAGGCTGTCCGCGCTCCCCTCTGGTATCCCCCAGAACTGCCCCCTCCGCTGCCGGTCCCGGCAGCAAACCCCGCCTACGCTCCGCCCTTGGAGGACCAAGCTTCAGCGCTATGCCCTGCCCTCACCCCCCTTCCTGCCCTGAGCTCCGTTCCCTCGGTAACCACAGCTACTGCTCAGAGGAATGACTTCTCCCTAGAAATGCCTTATTGAAACACTAGAAGTTCACTTAAAAGACAGCCCTCTCTGGATTCTTTCTCAAAACACGGGAAAAAGATGACAGAGAATAAAAATCAAAAATGGGATAAAGAAATTAGTCTATTTCCACTAAGAGAAGTCCCAATGGGAGGGGGATGGAACAGGATTTGTAAATGCCCCTTTGACCTCTTCTGAGGTCAGAAATTTAAAAAAAGAAATCAAAGGAATTTTAGAAGATCCCATAGGCACAGCTGAACAATTAGACCAATTTTTAGGTCCGAATATTTATACTTGGGAAGAGATGCAGTCTATAATGAAAATAGTATTTTCTCAGGAAGAAAGGCAATTAATCAGAGCAGCTGGAATAAAAGTTTGGGGAAAAGAGAACCCACAGGGGCCCTCCGGAGAAGACAAAATGCCAACTGCGCCTCCTGAGTGGGGTCAAAATAATGAGGAGGGGAGGAAACACATGGATGAATATCGTAATTTAATAATCAAAGGAATAAAAGAGGTAGCACCCCGAGGGCAAAATGCTAAAAAAGCTTTTGAGGCAGAGCAAGAAAAATAAGAATCTCCAAATGAATGGTTAGACTGACTTAGGAGAAATATGAAACAATATTCCAGAATAGACCCTGAAACTGATGTGGGAGAAGCTTTGTTAAGGATTAACTTTGTTTCTAATGCCTGGCCAGATATTAGAAAAAAATTAGAAAAAATTGAGAATTGGCATAATAAATCATTAGATGACTTATTCAAGGAGGCTCAGAACGTTTGTCCGAAGAGATGAAGAGAAAGCTAAACTGAAAGCAAAACTTACAGCAGTCACCATGAGAGAAAACAATTTCCAAAAAAAATCAAAAACATACAGGCACTACTTCTAGATATAAAATTAGTAGAGACAGGGGAAAGGAAAGGAATAGAATCCCAATACAAACCAAGTCTCAGCAGCATTCCAGGAATGTCTGCTTTTACTGTGGGGGTGAGGGACATTATAGGAGAAATTGTCCTAAGCAGGTAATAGATATGAAAATCTTCAAAGAGATGAACACAGAGGAGGAATAGGGAGGTCAAAGGCTCTATTGTTTAGGGGACAAATACCATCTAGAGCCTGTGATAACTCTAAAAGTGGGTCCCCAAGGAGAAGAATTGTAATTTGTGGTAGATACAAGGGCAGAAAGAACCTGCCTGATAAATGTACCAAAAGGTTATAGCGTGAGTAAAGATACTGCAAAAGTAACAGGGGCAAAAGGAGAAACTTACAGTTTCAGTCATTAAAGATTCAGTAATTGAAGGGGAAACTAAAATTTGGATGGGAGATGTCTTATTGGTCCCAAAGGCAGGTAGCAACTTACTAGGAAGAGACTTACAAGTGAAATTAGGAATAGGCGTTATACCAGAAGATGGGAAAATGGCAGCTAAAGTTTTAAAATTAGGCCCAGAGGATGGAGAACAAATTAGCAAGGACGTTTGGGCTGGGGAAGGAAATAGGGGAGGATTAAATATTGACACTGAATGTTGGGAAAACAGCCCCCGACATCTGGCGTCCCTGGTTGAGCAGAAACATCTAGCATCCCTGCGTGAGAAGAAACACCTGGCTTCTCTGAGTGAGTGGGCAAAAACATCTAACATCCCTGCTCGGACAACATCTGGGATCCCTGACCTGCACTCCTGAAAAGGAGCACCGAAAAGGGTCACGAAACCTCTGCAAAAAGATCAAAAGCTCCCAGAACATCAAACTGCCAAGCCAACAACTCCAGAGAAGAAAAACACCTGTTTGGCCAAAAGAAGAACACCTCGTTCCACTTTGTCCCAGATGACGGTATTCCAGGGCCCGGGAACCCGCCATCCTGAGATCTGCTGGACAGACATCGGGACATCTCTGAGACAGATTGGACCAGAGCTGCAGCAAACCTTTGGATTGGTAAGACCAGTGAGATTCAGAATACACTATACCCATGGGGGGGACAACATCACAAGAGAGAATTATTATATTAGAACAGTTAAAAGAAATAATATCAAAATACAATATAGCGCTGAAAGATAAGGAGCTCCAAGCCCTAATGTTATGGGTCAAAACTAATTATCCACAATGTGAGACCCAGTCTCTTTTTGAGCCAGGTTTTTGGCAGGAAGTGAACAGAAAACTTTATGATAATGCCACAAGAAAAGATAAAGTTGCCGCAAAACTTTTGTCGGCTGGGAGAATTGTGTTAGAAGTTAGAATATAGCAGAGAAGCTTTCGAGTTTGAAAACCTGCCAAGCAAGCAAAGGGAGTTTAGCACAGAGGCAGAGCAGATAGCCATGCTAACTCCAAGGCTGACACTTCCCCCAGGGGAAAGAGAAGGGGGAGGAGAAAGAACAAATGTATCTCAAGGTCCAACAGAAAGCTCGTCAACAGCCCGGAGATTGGTTCCAGGACAAATGAAGCTTCTGATCCATCCAAGTGAGCAGGAGGATCTGGACATGCTTTTCTTTGAAGCAGTCTCAGAACAAACCCCACATTCGCACACGGAGGGGGGGGAGGAGAAGCCCACCTAGAAGCCCTTTCACACCCCCAGAGTCTCCGCGTCGAGAAATCCCTCCTCAGTCACCACTGCTGCTTTCCCTTCCCGTGGAAAAACTGAGTGCGGGTAGAGAAGACGGGGGGGCGAAAGACCAGGGGCGAGCGCCGTCAGAACCGCGGCGGGGGACCGAAGCCACGCGGGGGGGTGAAGCCGCGCGGGGAGGTGAAACCGTGCGGGGGGGCGAGGCTGCGCGCGGGGGCGAAGCCGCGCGGGGGACCGAAGCCGCACGGGGGGGCGAAACCGCGCGAGGGAGCGAAGCTGCGCGGGAGAGCGAAACAGCGCGGGGGACCGAGGCTGCGCGGGGAACCGAGGCGGGGGGACGCGACGGGGCGCAATTGGGAGGCGCGGAACGCCGGGAACAGTCCGCGGGGGACGGGACCACAGCGGGGAGGAGCTCGAGAACGAGCCGAATACTACACACCCCAGAAATCCTTGCGGCCGGTCCGGGCGCAGGCGCGGCAGAGGCAGAGCGGACCCCGAGGCACGTTCCTCTTCGGGGAGGGGCTGATTCCGATGACGAGGGAGAAGGGGCGGACCTTGAACGGGAGATAGGGCGGGGCATCCCGCCGGAGACCGCCGGGCCGAGGTCGGCAGGGGCGGGGTGGGTGGAGATGGAGCAGGCAGGGAGGGGGGGTGGCCGAGGCGGGGAGAGTCTCGAGGGTGCCACCCCCAGGCAGCGAGAGCTGCGGGGCCCGACCACGCCCACCGGCAGCTATGACCCTGAGCTGCCAGCGTGCGGTGATTCAGAGACAGCTGCCGAGCTGTCGCGGATGGGACCACATCCGAAAATATCTCAGATTTTACAGGCTTTTCCAGAGCTTAAAAGATACTTCAGAACTCCGAGCCCACAGAAAGCAGCTGTCGGCGTGCCGACGTTGCCGAGGGGCGGGGCTGAGAGGTAGCAAGCATGGAGATCATCAGTCACATCGACTGAAGTATCGGTTTTGGAGGACACGCCCACGCTGCATGGGTTTTTTCCAGTTTCATATAAAAAATCAACCACTTCAGAACAGCGATTCAAACAAAAGCCGAGAGAACCTTTGCCAATGCTGAGGGATGATGATGCTGTTGATGAGGACGAGGAGATGTCAATCACAGATGAAGATATAATCAGAATCACAGCATCAGTGGCCCCTCGAAAGAAAAAAATTGAGTGCTCTCAAAAATTTGGTCAAAGAACAATTGGAAAAGGGACACATTGTACCAACAAACAGTCCCTGGAATTCCCCAGTGTTTGTCATTCGCAAGAAAGCTTCTGGATCATGGAGATTGCTTCATGATCTCAGAAAAATCAATGAGGTCATTGAGGAAATGGGACCACTTCAGCTAGGGCTTCCATCTCTCTCAATGATTCCGAGAGATTGGCCACTTGTGATCATTGGTCTCAAAGACTGTTTTTTCAACACTCCACTTCATCCAGATGATGCTCCTCGATTTGCCTTTTCCATCCCAAGTGTCAACAGGGAGGAGCCTCTGCAGAGATACCATTGGATTGTTCTTCCTCAAGGACTCAAGAATTCTCCGACCATCTGCCAATGGTTTGTTGCACGGGCACTGTCTCCAGCTCGAGAGAAAAATCCAGGAGCAAAAATCATTCATTATATGGATGATCTGCTCATTGCAGCACCGACACAACAGGAATTGCAGAGAGCTCATGACTGTGTGATCACAGAGGTGCAACATGCAGGTTTGGAAATTTCAACTTCAAAAATTCAGGAAATTGCACCTTGGAAATACTTAGGATGGAAAATCACTGAACAAACAGTGAAACCACAGAAAATTGAAATTAAAACAGAAGTTAACAACTTACAGGATTTGCAACAACTTTTGGGGGAGATCACCTGGATGAGATCCATCTTAGGGATCACAAATGATGAACTTGTGCCGTTGTTCAATCTCTTGAAAGGGGACAGTAACATCAAATCTCCCAGGAGTCTCACTCCTGAGGCTCGGGAGGCCCTTGAGAAAATTGCTGGAGCCCACCAGCAGAGACAGGCACATCGCTTTGTAACATCTTTACCTTTTTTTCTTGCAGTGTTGGGGGAAAAAATACAGTTGTATGGGTTGATTTTTCAGTGGGATTCATCGCAGAAAGACCCATTGTTGATTTTGGAGTGGATTTTTTTATCTTACAGGTCTCCGAGGACGATCCTCTCAAGTCTGGAAATGATAGCTCAGATCATCATCAAAGCTAGGACCAGGCTGCAAACAATGGCAGGCAAAGATTTTACAACAATTTACCTGCCTTTGAAAAAAGATTATTTTGATTGGGCTTTGCAAAAATCAGAGGATTTGCAGATTGCATTGTTAGATTACCCAGGTGTTTGTACTATTCATTTCCCAAGTCACAAGCTGTTGAAAGCAAAAATAAGTTTCAGAGAAAGACCAAAAATAAGTGAGGTGCCGTTGGATGCAATAACAGTTTTTACTGACGGCTCAGGAAAGACTCACAAATCAGTAAGTACATGGCAGGATGACATCATGGGGGAATGGAAATCAGATATAAGAATAGTACAAGGGTCACCACAATAGTGGAATTAGCAGCAGTGGTCCAAACTTTTGAGCTGTTCCAGCAACCTTTTAACTTGATCACAGACTCAGCTTATGTAGCTAATGTGGTCAAGAGGCTTGAGGGTTCACTTTTGAGAGAAGTTGACAATGAAAGTTTGTATTCATATTTGCTGTGCATGAGGGCATTGTTGCAAAACAGAAAACATAAATACTTTGTCTCTCACATCAGAGCACATTCATCCCTTCCAGGTTTTTTAGCAGAAGGCAATGCACACGCAGACAAATTGACCATGCCAATTTCAAGGACTTTACCAAACATTTTTGAATAGGCAAAATTGAGTCATGCATTCTTTCATCAGAATGCTCAAGCACTAATGGAAGGTTTTCACATTTCCAAAAATCAGGCAAAAGAAATCATTAGTGCTTGCC
>JANEHK010000148.1:284725-309657 GCA_025960845.1 Tachycineta bicolor | reverse complement strand
TCCCGGTCCCGTCCCGGCCCGGCCCGCCCTGACAACCCCAGGTGGCGGCGCGGCCGCGGCTCTGTTTCCCCCCGCTGCCTCCCCGGGGCCCCTGCCGTTGTGGAGGGGTTCCGGGGGGCTGTGCCGTGTCCAGGGACTCCGGGTGTCCCAGCACACGCTCTGGGTGCCTCGGCTCCTCCGGCTGCAGGTGGAGCAATACCCACTCCGGGCATCCCCCAGGGACCCCCGGGGGCCCCCCCTGGACCCCTCCCGGACACTCCGGTACCGCCGTCCTCCCGGTCAGCCGCGATGCTGCCCGGGACGTTGGACCGCGGCCCCTCCCCGCCGCCGCTGAAGCTCCGTGCAGGGTGGTCCCGGGTGACCCCAGACCCTGCTCTCGGGGTGACGATGGACCCCGGGGGCAGGGGAGGGGGAGCCGGGACCCTTCATCCACCATCATCCCTCTCTCTTGCAGCGAGGCCGCTCCATGCGCTTCCCCCGCGGCGCCTGAGCCCGGCAGCCCTCGGCAGGTGAGTGCCGCGGGGCTGGGGGGACCGGCTGTGTGTCCCTGTCACGGACCTGGGGCGGTCCCGCACCCACCCACCCCGCGAGCCGAGGGGTCCGAGGGGTCCCCACGACCAGGAAGGGGAGTGGGACCATGCAGCCACCGCCCTGCGCCCCCGGAACGGAGGGTCCGAGGGGCCCGGGGGGTCGCGCTGTGCCCGCTGAGAGCCGCCGGTGCCGGGGCACTGCCCCTTGCGAAACCACCCGGGGTTGAGCAACGCCGGGCACGGCTCCAGCCCGCGGCTCTCCCACGGAGCGTGGGCTCCCGTGGCCTCGGAGCGCGTCCCCAGGGAGGAGGGCACCAGGTTTGGGGTGGGAACAGTTTTTGGGGGCTGCTTTGCCTGTGGCTGCCCCTCTCCCCGGTTGCAGAGACTTTTTTTTTTGGTCTTGGATACGATGTCAGGATTTGGGATTGCTCTGTAGTGGAATTTTGTTGGCAGCTCCCAGCGCCGCGGGGAGGGCTGCGTGCCTGCCCCGTCCCCCCACGGAGGGGGCTCCAGTTGGGAACCTGCTGTCGAGCCCTTCGGGGTCGCTGCACCACTTCAAGCGGTTGCCAAAAATCCCGAGATTTGATCGTTCTAACGATCCGCTGGCACCGGCGCCTGCGCCTCCCGCCGGCAGCCCTTCCGCCCGCGCTCCCGGGGGCTCGGGTAGGTCTGTGCCTGCTTTGTCACCTGTCCTGGGCGGGCACAGCTCTCCTGCAGGAGATGGGGCTGCCGCAAGGGCCCAAAGGACGGCTTGGGGGGCCCTCCTGGCACGTCCCGTGCCCTGGGCAGGGCTGAGGGTGACCCAGGTGCCACCCCGCCCGAGGGTGCCATCCCAGCCGGCGGAAGGGAGGGGACCGTGGGAGCCGTGTCCCCGCGCTGTCCCCGTTTCGGCCCCCACAATCGCAGCCTGTCATTAGACGGGACGTGGTGGCCGCAGGGACCGGGCTGGCTGCCCGAGGACGCCGCACTGGGGCATTCCAGGGGCGTGTGGCCAAGGGGGTGGGCACAACCCGGGCCCGAGGTGGGACCCTGCGCTTACGGAGGGGGTCATGTCCCCTGCGTCCCCAAAGACGCCTGGGACGGGAGTGGGGTCTCCCCGGGAGCCGCGGCGAAGGACTTGGCACAGCCTCACTGTTTGGATCCCGGGCTGCTCCATGGAACAAAGCCTCGAGCTCCCGCCGCCGCTCCCGCGGGTTGTTTTCCTCCTGAGCCGGTATAAAACTCCTGTCAGCGCTCGGCAGCTCCGGGCACAGCGCGGCTCCCGCGGTCCTGCTCCGGACACGCTCCGGACACGCTCCGGACACGCTCCGGACGGGCCTCGCCCCTGCCGTGCCGGGGTCCCGCGTCCTTCCCGCCGGGCAGGACCCCGTCCTGGGGCGCTGGGAGTGGCAGGAGCCGCAGGAGCCTTGGGCTTCCCGGGTCGGCGGGTGATGGGGTGAGTGGGGCCGAGCCTGGGCTGGGAGCGGGGGTGGCACGGCGGCAGTGACACCTCCTCGGTGGGCTCTCGCTGCCGTGGGTGAGTGGGCATTGTCCAGCCCTGCCCAGGGTGACAGAGCGGCTGTCCCTGTGGCCAGACCACCCCTCTCAACGATGTGCCGTCCTGCAGGGACCAAGCTGTCAATGCTGGGGTGTGTCCCCACAGGATCGTGGGGAGCAGCTGCGCCTGTCCCCCCCTGGGGCCGGGATGGGGACAATGGTGGGGAGCACTGACAGCAATGGCAGGAGGCTCTTGCAGGTCTGGTGCTGCATGGGGGGGTCCTGGCCTCTCTGAGGGGGCGGTGAGGTGGTGGAGGGTGCCCTGGCACACCAGCGAGGGTGGCAATGACAGTGGCAGTGGCACAGTGTGGGTGCAGAGCGGTGATTTATCTCCGGATCCGGTGGTTTTGAGGTCGTGGGCAGGCGTGTGTGGGCGGGGGGAGGTGAATATTTTTGGTGTTGGTTTCTGAAGTTCCAGTGAGTGAAGCTCTGCTGGGTGGGAGCCAACGGTGTCTGGCCCAGTTCCATCCCGTGGTGTCCCATGGTGATGAGGGGTGCAGGATCCCAAGTGCTTCTGCTGGGTGGGATCTGGGAGCACACAGGGTGCCAGTAACACCCAGGGGTTTCCCAGAGCTGCCAGGTGAGATGGGGTGGGAAGCAAGGGGCTGCAGGGAGCTGGGGTCCTCCCAGGATGTGCGTGTCTCAGTGTGGACATGATTGTCCCGGTGTGGACAGGCTGCCCAGGATGTGATTGTCCCAGGATAGATGTGGCTGTCCCGGTGTGGACATGGTTGTCCCCGTGTGGACAGGCTGCCCAGGATGTGATTGTCCCCGTGTGGACAGGCTGTCCAAGATGTGATTGTCCCAGGACAGATGTAGCTGTCCTGCTGTGGATATGGTTGTCCTGGTGTGGACAGGCTGCCCAGGATGTGATTGTCCCAGTGTGGACAGGCTGCCCAGGATGTGATTGTCCCAGGATAGATGTGATTGTCCCAGGATAGATGTGGCTGTCCCGGTGTGGACATGGTTGTTCTGGTGTGGACAGGCTGCCCAGGATGTGATTGTCCCCGTGTGGACAGGCTGCCCAGGATGTGATTGTCCTGGTGTGGGCACGTGTACCCCGATGTGGATGTGCTGCCTGCAGTGCGGGTGCCAGCATCATTGTCCCACTTCCCGCTGCGCTCAGCCCGCTGCCCCAGCGAGGGCAGTGCCTGCGGGGCCAGAGGTGGCTCCAGGAGCTCGTGGGCCCTCTGGGGCAGCCCCAAGGCGGTGTGGGGCCGGGGCCGAGCCCTCTAATCGCCTCAGCAGCTCAGGCAGGTCAGGGCCGGTCCCAGGAATGTGATTCCGGCGGCGCGGGAGTGGCGGCGGTGCCGAGCGCCCATGGCAGCGACAGGTCACTCCCGGCGCGGCCAGAGCTGGCAGCCACCGGGACCGCGGTCCTGCCCCGCTTATCGGGGCGGCCCGGCCTCGCACAAGGGGCCATTGTGCTGCGGGGCTGTGCATGGGGCGCGGCTGGTGGCAGCGCCAGCACCGACACCGTCACGGTCCTGTCGCCGCCACGGCCGCCGGTGTGTGTCCTGACCCTTCTGCTCAGGAGCAGGGCAAGGTGGTGGCACTGCAGCCACGTGATGACGGTGGGACTGTCCTGGGGTGTCTGCTCTGGACCTGTCCCCCCATCCCAGGGTGCCAGAGCGTCCTGGGAGTGGGGTTAGCCGCAGGGCACCAATCAAGGCTTGTCCTGGCCCCTTTCCACAGGGCTGGCGCGAGCCCTGAGCCGTTCCCAGCCACTGCTCGTCTGTGACTCAGTGACTGCAGTGGAAAGCAGAAGTGTCCCCCTGTGCCCCACAGCTGTCCGTCATCCTTTCCAGCAGGGTCATGCCCCCGGCTCCCGGGCGCCACATGTCCCCAGTGTCACCATCCTGGCAGGTCCCCGCTGCGGCACCTGGGGGCCAGGACCCCCTTTTTGGGTGTTCTGGTGAGAGCGCGACGTTCCCGAGAACAATCCCAGTGTGTTCCCAAACTAATCCCGAGCTGCCCACGAGATTAAGCCCAAAAAGCTGCTTAGCGCCTGGAGCAGCGACACTGTCCCACGCCGGCGCCCCGGGACCCACCGAGGTGGGGGCCCAGCACCGCGGCCCCCCCGTGGGAGGGTCCCATCCTGAATTTGGGGGGGGCTGAACGCTGGCGGCGGCTTGGCGGGCGCCCCAGGAGAGCGGCGGGGCAGGGCGGATAATCTGCTTGCTGGAATGTGGATGTGCTGGCTCCGGCCCCGGACGGGAGTGGGGATTAGGGAGAAGCCAGAGCAGGGTAGCACCGAATTTTGGGAAAAGGTGGAATCCAAGGCTGGGGTGAGGCTCGAGGAGCTATATCCTCAGCATGCACTGAGGCCGCAACTCCTCGAGCCTCGCCACGGCCACCGTGCTGGCACCCCAGCGGTGACGAGGACAGTGATGCCACCCATGTGAGACGCAGTCATCCGTCACCACCCTCCTCCGTCCCCCCCGTCACGTGGGGCCACCTCCCGTGGCAATAAACCCGGCACACCGGTGCCGGGGGGTCAGCGCAGGGCCCGGCAGCTGCCAAGGGGCAAATGTGGGTGGGAGCTGGGTTGGGCTGGGGAGACTGGGGGGACTGGGGGGGTTCGGGAGGGTCGGGTGCTGCTGTGCCCCCCCGAGTCTGGCACCCTGCCTGCACCCCGCAGGGTTGGGTGTTTGCCCGGGGTCCCGCTGCCCCAGCTCCGCTCCCCTCCCGGCGTTTGTCTTGGCCACAGCTCTCCCATTCCAACCTGTGGCCAAGACAAACCAGCCTGGAGCCAGCCCAAGCCGAGGAGGGGCAGCCCCGGCCCCTGCCCGCCGCACGGCTCTGGGGGGACCCCCTGATCCCCCTCTGTGCCCCCAGGTTATGCTGCCCCGACAGCGTCCCCTGAGCCCCCGCGAGAAGGAGAAGGGCTAAGCCGGCTGTGCCGGGGCCGCGCCGGCACCATGACCCACTCCCAGGTGTCCTCCGAGCTTCACCACATCGTGTCCTCAGCCTTCCA
Organism: Tachycineta bicolor; assembly: GCA_025960845.1. NCBI lineage: Eukaryota > Metazoa > Chordata > Aves > Passeriformes > Hirundinidae > Tachycineta > Tachycineta bicolor. The sequence goes on along the minus strand of JANEHK010000148.1, from coordinate 304,614 downwards.
GAGCGTAAGTGCCACCGCGGGGATGAGCCTTGTGGCTGGGGGGGACGAGAGGCCGCACCCCGTGATGGAGCCTGGAGGGGTGAAGGGTGTCACCGCTGCCGTGGTGCACCTGGGGGATGCCCCACTGCCGGGCTGTGGGGTGCTGGCAGTGCCCGTGGCACCCACCCCTCGCTCAGCTGTGGGGCAGGGTCGTGGGGCGCTGGCAGTGCTGCGTGGCACCTGCGCCATAGCTCAGCCACGGGGCAGGACTGCCCCACAGCAGCTCCCTGGGGCAGGCCGGGCCAGCTGTGCCAGGGCGGCCGCTGCCCTTGGGGCCGGCACGGTGCCAGTGCCGCCGGTGGCACGGCCGTGGCGGTGCCCGCAGTGCCAGCACTGCCCTGGCGACGGGTCCCGGGCCAAGTTAATGATTGACCCCCGTGTCACGCCGCGGCCGCCCGGTGCTGTTGGCAAGCGCCTGTCGCACGCACGTGACCGGGGATGGGACCGGCCCCATCCTAATGGAGTTCCTCCGGGGCTCCCAGGTAAGCTGCGGCCTAGGGGGGCTGTCGGGGGCTCTCTCCGTGGTGCCGGCCCAGGGCACCGTGCCCACCCACGCCACGGTGACGCCGGGTGCCGGACAAAGGGGCGTGTTGGGCGCTGCTGGGGCGCAGGACGGAGCCTGGCAGGTGTGGGGCCATGGGGCCACGGGGCCATGGCCAAAGGGGCTGAGCGGGTCTGGGGGATCAAAGAGGTCACGGGGATGGTGGAAGGCATGTGGCAGGAGTGGGGGATGCAGGTGCAGGACGTGGCCGGATGCCACCGCTGCCGTCACGTGGCAGCCTCTGTGTGCCGGGGTGGTGGCTGTGATGGGGTGGCGTGGGTCATCACCTGGTCACCCCCTGTGTCACCCTCTGGGTTACCCCCTGGGGGGTCCTGTGGTCGCTGTGCAGTAGGGATGGGTACGGGGCACCTGTGCCAAACCTGATACCTGGGCTGAGGTTCAGGTGGGGTGGGGTGGCCATAGCACGGCCCTGGACCAGCAAATGCTTGTGGGGCACCCACTCGGGGTGGTGGGAGCTCCCCCACGGCCGCCCGGGGCTGTCCCTGCAGGCAGATCCCGGGGTGCCCAGGCACCCCCTCGCCCCCCGCCCTGCCGTGTCCCGGGGTCACAGGGCGGGGGCCGTGGCGGGGGGGCTCGGCTGTGCAGCCCCTCCAGGGCGGCACCACTGGGAGGGCATTTACCGGGGGATGGCTCCGGGGGCAGTCCGAGCTCGGCGAGGGGAGCCGGTCGTTCGGGGGGCCGGGGCTCGGCGGGAGGAGCTGATGCGTGCCGGGGTGCTGGTGCGTCCCGAGGGGCCGGGGTTGGGGGGGGATCGGCGCATCCCGGGCGGGCCCGGTGCGTCCTGTGGGGCCCGGTGCATCCCGGGGGGAGTCGGTGCATTCGGGGGGGGGGCCCGGTCGCTCCGGGGCCGCCGCCGGTGCCGCCGGTGCCCTCTGCGTTCGCCGTCACCTTGAGACGGGCGCGAGGCGGCTCCGTCAATATTTGGCGAGGCCGGGACGGAGCCGCCGCCCCCCCGGTTCCCTCCCCGGCCCCCCCCCCGCTCCCCGGCCCCGTCCGCGGCCGGTCCCGCCGCTCCGATAAAGCGCTGCGGGAGCTGCGGAGGGAGCGGCTCCGCCATGACTCAGGTAGGACCGGCCGGGGACGCGCCCCCCGCAGCCCCCGCAGCCCCTCCCGCACCCCCCCAGCCAGCCCCCTGCAGCCGCCAGCCCCGCATCCTTCGTATGCAGCCCAGCTCCGCATCCCCCGCGCCCCCCTGCAGCCCCCCCGTCCCGCACTCCCCCCACGACCCCCCCCGCACCCTCCACTCCTTCACATCCCTCCACGCCCCCAGCCCCGCGTCCCCTGCCGCCCCCCGCCCCGCGTCCCCGCGCCCACCCGCGTCCCCCAGCACCCGCGGCCGGGGGGCAGCGGCAGCACCGGGCGGGGGGCTCAGAGCCGGGGGATCCGCGGGTGCAGGGGCCGGGAATGGGATGGGAACAGCCCTGGGGGTGGGCAGGGGGCTGGGCACCTGGGCACACACCGGCGGTGCTGAGGAGGTGCAGCAGAGCAGGGCCCCGGGATGCCCAGGGCACAGCCCCAGGGCCTGGAGCTGGTGCTGGGGCACACGGGCTGGGGGTGACGCTGGAGCACAGCGCTGAGCTGGGGGTGCTGGAGGTGCTGGGGGTGCTGATGCGGGGGGAGCACAGCCCTCGGGTGCCTTCGGGGGCTCAGAGAGCCCCTGTCCGGGCACCCATCTCGCGGGGCTGCGTGACCGGGGCGCGCTGCGGGTCGCTGGCGCGGCGGGCAGAGGTGCCAGCGCTGCCGTGTGCCCGCTCATCGCTGCCGCCGGCCCGCAGCCCGAGCAGGAGGCGCTGGGCGCCGGCTCACCTGCCTTCGGGGAGGAGGAGGAGGAGAAGGACCTGAACAAGGCCCTGGGCGTGGAGCGCTTCGAGGAGATCCTGAACGACGCTCACCCCCGCAACGCCGAGGAGGCCGGGCGCAGCTACGGCGAGGAGGACTTCGAGTGTGAGCGGGGCCAAGGGCGGGCACGGAGCAGGGAATGGGCAGGGAGCGGACAGGGGGCAAGCAGGGAGTGGGGAACCGGCAGGAAATGGGCAGGGAGCGCAGCACCAACTCCCAGTCCCCCCAGACCACCGCCAGTCGTCCCACCACATCCACCACCCGCTCTCCACGCACCTGCCCCCTGACGCCCGCCGCAAGAAGGGGATCCCGAAAAAGGGAAAAAAGAAGGCCCGGCGTGCCTCCGTCCCCGGAGAGACCCCCACCATCGAGGAGGCCGAAGAGGACGAGGATGACGCGGGCGACACGGAGACGGAGAGGTCGGCGGAGGAGCTGCGGCAGCCCGGGCCAGCCGAGGCGGTGCAGGTGAGGGCAGGGCTGGGGCGGGGGCTGCGCTGTGCCCCCTCGGCTCGGCGCGTCTGGGCACAGCTGGGGCACCAGAGGAGCCGGGGCTGGCGCTGCCCATGGCCAGGGACACGTGGCTCCCCAGCGGCCGGCTCACCCGCCGCCCCTCCAGTTCTTCCTGCAGGAGGACGAGGTGACCGACCGCCGGGCAGAGGAGCCAGTGGCCCCCGCGGCACTGCCCGGCTCCCCCCCGGAGCCCCCAGGGGGCACGGCCCCGAAGGAAGCCCAGGCCAGCAGGTGAGCTGGGGTCGGGCGGTGCTGGGGCTCTTGGGCAGCGGGCAGCATCCTCTGGCAGCCCCATGGCAGGGCTGGGGGCTGCTCAGCCCCTGCCGGTACCCCGTGGCAGGGTCGGGGTGCAGAGGGGGGCTCGGCACTGAGGTGGGCTCCTGCCTTGCAGCCCTGATGTGGAGCAGGGGGCTCTGGGGGAAGGGGCAGCCGCTGAGGCTGGGTCCCCGGGTCGCCCCGCGCCGAAATCACAGCCGGGGCACCGGAGCTACAACCTGCACGAGCGGCGGTGCATTGGCAGCATGACAGCTGCTGAACAGGACCGGTACCAGAAGATGCCGACAGACGAGTCCGAGGCACAGACACTGGCCTCGGCTGACCTGGACTACATGAAGAGTGAGTGGGGCTGCGCCCGTGGTCACTCTGTGCCGGGGGAGTGGGCTGGGACGGTGGGTCAGGCAGTACCAGTGGGGCGGGGCTGGGGTCGGTGGGGCTGGGGTCAGTGGGGCGGGGCTGGGGTCGGTGGGGCTGGGGTCAGTGGGGCTGGCATTGCTGGGGACAGTGGGGCTAGGGTCAGTGGGGCTGGCATTGCTGGGGACGGTGGGGCTAGGACAGTGGGGCTGGCATTGCTGGGGACAGTGGGGCTAGGACAGTGGGGCTGGCAGTACCAGGTGGCCTTGTGGCTGCAGCCAGGCTGGGCTGGGTGCAGGCACTGACCCTGCTCCCAGCGCTAGGCACAACCACAGGGGTCCCACCCCTGGTTCAGGGGCTGTGCCGAGCCCCTGTTGAGTGTGGCCAGGAGCTGAGCCCGGGGCAGCTGGAGCCAGTGACGGCAGTAGCCGCAGTGGTGGCTCTCCTGGGCTCTTACCAGCCCCTGGGACTCCCAGTCCAGCACTCTCAGGGTGGCAGGTGATGCCTTTGCTGTAGAGCTCCCAGGGGAGCACAGCCAGGGCGCAGCCCATGTGCCAGTGGGCGTGGATGGGCCTTGGCACGCAGGGAGCAGGTGACCCCAGTGCCAGGAGCCGCCTCGCCTCCTGCTCGGCACTGCGGCTGGTGACCAAGTGACCCCCCCAAGCCACAGCACGTGGCCCCAGCCCCGGGATGATCGCTGTGCCCTGAGCTGTCCCGGGCAGGATACATCCCAGAGCCCCGTGGGTGCCCGTGCCAGCGCTCGGTGTCGCCTGTGCTGGGGTTTGAGGCGCAGGGCCCCAGAGATTGGTCGCACCCCAGCATTGCTGACCCCCTCCAGGTCACCGCTTTGAGGATGTGCCGGGCGTGCGCCGGCACCTGGTGCGGAAGAGCGCCAAGGCACAGATGGTCCACGTCAGCAAGGGCCACAAGGAGCCCAGCACGCGGCAGCGCAAGCAGGACCGGCAGCCCCACGAGGTGCGGGGTCCTGGGGCAGGGGACGGGCAGCGACGGGGGGCTCTGGGGTCCCGGCGCTGAGCCAGCTGTGCTGCAGGTGTTTGTGGAGCTGAACGAGCTGGTGGTGGACAAGAACCAGGAGCTGCAGTGGAAGGAGACGGCGCGCTGGATCAAGTTCGAGGAGGACGTGGAGGAGGAGACGGACCGCTGGGGCAAGCCGCACGTGGCCTCCCTCTCCTTCCGCAGCCTCCTGGAGCTCCGCAAGACCCTGGCCCACGGTAGGGAGGCGGAGACCACCCTGTGGGGCCCATGGCGAGGTGGGGTCCCGTCCCTGCTGGCCTCAGCCCCCCCTCCGTTGCCCAGGGGCCGTGCTCCTGGACCTGGACCAAAAGACGCTGCCAGGGGTGGCTCACCAGGTGGTGGAGCAGATGGTTATCACGGACCAGATCCGGGCCGAGGACCGTGCCAATGTGCTGCGGGCCCTGCTGCTCAAGCACAGGTGGGCGTGGGGGGCATGAACACGGCCCCTTTCCCCTGGGCTCTGCTCCCTGAGCTGTGGGGCTGATGCTGTCCCTGGGATCCTGGCAATGGCTGTGCCATCGGGCCACCACGGACAGCCCTGGCCCTGTCCTGCAGCCACCCGAGCGATGAGAAGGAGTTCTCCTTCCCGAGGAACATCTCGGCCGGCAGCCTGGGCTCCCTGCTCGTGCACCACCACAGCACCAACCACGTGGCCGAGGGCAGCGAGCCAGCCGTCACCGAGCCCCTCATAGCCGGCCACGCCGGCGAGCACGACACGCGCGTGGACGTGGAGCGGGAGGTGGGTGCCGTGGCCCCCCGGCCCTGCCCGTGCCCCGGGGAGGGGCCCTGACCCCGGTCCCCGCTCTGTCCCCACAGAGGGAGGTCCTCACTCCCACGCCCCCGGTCGGCATCACTCGCTCCAAGTCGAAGCACGAGCTGAAGCTGCTGGAGAAGATCCCGGACAACGCCGAGGCCACGGTGGTGCTCGTGGGTATGGAGGGGTGGGCGGGCCAGGGGTGTGGGGACCGCACGCCAGGCACCCCGGTGACCCCTGTGCCCCTCGTGCCCCCCAGGCTGCGTGGAGTTCCTGGACCAGCCCACTATGGCCTTCGTGCGGCTGCAGGAGGCGGTGGAGCTGGACGCGGTGCTGGAGGTGCCCGTGCCTGTGCGATTCCTCTTCGTGCTGCTGGGCCCCAGCAGCACCCACATGGACTATCACGAGATTGGGCGCTCCATCTCCACCCTCATGTCCGACAAGGTCCGTGCCCCAGGGCATTGGGGGGCTCAGGCCGTGCCGGGCTGGGCAGTTTGGGGCTGTTCCGGGCTCTGCTGGGCAGGGAGCTCAGGGCTGTGCCAGGGCTGGGGGTCAGGGTTCTGCCGGGACTATGGTCTTGAGACACCGCTGGACTGGGGTTTGGGGCTCTGGTGGGGCTTCCCTGGAGGGCTCAGGTTATGCCGATGCTGGGGTCTCAGAGAAATGTCAGGATGAGTGTTTGGAGTCCTGTCGGGGCTGGGGAGCTTGGGGCCATGCCAGGATGCATGGGGCCTTGCTGTGTTGGGGGCTCAGGGCTGTGCCTGGACCAGGGCCCTGCTGGGGTCTCAGGACACCACAGAGCTGCGGTGTGGGCACTGACCCTGCCCTTGCCCCCCAGCAATTCCACGAGGCTGCGTACCTGGCTGACGACCGTCACGACCTCCTGAATGCCATCAACGAGTTCCTGGACTGCAGCGTGGTGCTGCCGCCATCCGAGGTGCAGGGTGAGGAGCTGCTGCGCAGCGTCGCCCACTTCCAGCGCGAGATGCTGAAGAAGAGGATGGAGCAGGAGCGGAGGCTGCTGCTGGAGCCCAAGTCCCCCGAGGAGAAAGGTGCCAGGGGCAGGGCTGGGGCCAGGGCAGGGTTTGGGGGTTGTCCCAGCTGTTGGGGTCTCACTGTCTGTCTGTCTGTCTGTGCATCCGCCTGCCCCCAGCGCTGCTGAAGCTGAAGGTGGTGGAGGACGAGGCCGAGGAGGACGACGACCCCCTGAGGCGCACGGGCCGCCCCTTCGGGGGGCTGATCCGGGATGTGAGGCGGAGGTACCCCCACTACCTGAGCGACTTCCGCGATGCGCTGGACCCCCAGTGCATTGCCGCCGTCATCTTCATCTACTTTGCCGCGCTGTCGCCTGCCATCACCTTCGGGGGGCTGCTGGGTGAGTGGGGGTGCGGAGCCCACGGGGCTGCTGCAGTCACGGGCGCTGCCCGGCGAGCGCCGCGACGCCCAGGGGCCCGTGCTGCTGTGAGCCTGAGCCTGTCCTGCCGCAGGGGAGAAGACGCAGGACCTGATCGGGGTGTCGGAGCTGATCATCTCCACGTCGCTGCAGGGCGTCCTCTTCTGCCTGCTGGGCGCTCAGCCCCTGCTCGTCATCGGCTTCTCGGGGCCGCTGCTCGTCTTTGAGGAAGCCTTCTTCACGGTGAGGCGCTGGGGTCTGCCCTGGGGCTGGGGGAGACACCCCGGCCCCGCTGCAGACATCCCCGCAGCCCTCCTGCCAGGGCTCTGCCCCGCTGCCCCGGGCTCTGTGCAGCCCTGCCGCCATCCTGACACCCGTCTGTCCACCCGTCTGTCCGCACGGCTGGGCAGTTCTGCACGTCCAATGAGCTGGAGTACCTGGTGGGGCGTGTCTGGATCGGCTTTTGGCTCATCCTCATCGTGCTGGTCATGGTGGCCTTCGAGGGCAGCTTCCTGGTGCGTTTCGTTTCCCGCTTCACCCAGGAGATCTTTGCCTTCCTCATCTCCCTCATCTTCATCTATGAGACCTTTTCCAAGCTGGCCAAGGTGAGCGCAGGGGGGTGAGCCGAGGGGGCTGCAGCAAGGCCAGGCAGGATGGGGCTGAACATCCCATCCTCCCACTCCAGATCTTCCAAGAGCACCCGCTGCATGGCTGCCTGGGCGCCAACAGCTCGGCCGAGGCCTGGGGCAACGGCAGCGTGCCCGTGGCCAACAGCACGGCCCTGGCCACCAGCCCGGCTGCCCGTGGTGCCACCAAGGTCACGGGGCAGCCCAACACGGCGCTGCTCTCGCTTGTGCTCATGGCCGGCACCTTCTTCATCGCCTTCTTCCTGCGCAAGTTCAAGAACAGCCGCTTCTTCCCCGGACGGGTGCGTGGGGATGGCCGTGGGGCTGGGGGGAGCCTGGGGGCCATGGGGCTGGGACAAGCCTGGGGGGGCTGGGGTGAGCCAGGAGGGCTGTGGCCAGGCTGGTGCTGGTGTTCCCCCAGATCCGGAGGCTCATCGGGGACTTTGGGGTACCCATCGCCATCCTGGTGATGGTGCTGGTGGACTACAGCATCCAGGACACCTACACACAGGTGAGCAGCCACCCATCCACGGCCTGGGCAGGACCCCTAACCCCACACCCTCCCCCCTTAGGGATCCCTGTGCCCTGTCCCACTGCCCTGGCTGTGGGTCAGCAGCTCCATCTGTCCCCAGCCTGGCCGCACCTGCTTGGCCACCTCTGGCTCCCAGCATCTGACCTTCCCTCTCTGAGTGTGGCCTCTGTGGGTCCCGGTGCCTCCATGGCCCCCTCACTCTGGAGCACAGCCCGTGCCCTCTCAGCATTTGTCTCCCCCACCCCCTGCAGAAGCTGAGTGTGCCCAGTGGCTTCTCAGTGACAGCCCCAGACAAGCGGGGTTGGGTGATCAACCCCCTGGGTGTGCAGAGTGCCTTCCCTGTGTGGATGATGGTGGCCAGCGGCCTCCCCGCCATCCTCGTCTTCATCCTCATCTTCATGGAGACCCAGATCACCACGTGAGTGAGGTGGGGCCGGGCGGGGGCATTGCTGGGGCAAGGGGGAGCCTGAGCTATGCCAACCCCTGCCCTCGTGCCCAGGCTGATCATCAGCAAGAAGGAGCGGATGCTGCAGAAGGGCTCCGGGTTCCACCTCGACCTCCTGCTCATCGTGGCCATGGGCGGCTTCTTCGCTCTCTTTGGGTTGCCCTGGCTCGCCGCAGCCACCGTGCGCTCAGTTACCCATGCCAACGCCCTCACCGTCATGAGCAAGGCCGTGGCACCTGGGGACAAGCCCAAGATCCAGGAGGTGAAGGAGCAGAGGGTCACCGGGCTGCTGGTGGCTGTGCTTGTCGGTAGGTCTGGCCCTCGGGACCTGGGGGTCTGCAGAGCAGTGGGGAGGGGGCTGGGAAGCCGAGGGGGGCTGCGGTGGGGAGGAGCAGTGCGGGGAATGGAGCTGGGGCACTCTGAGCCCCTGCCAAACTGCTGTGGCCATCCCACATCCGTGTGGCCCCAATGGACACATGGATGTGGGACCCTCCCCGTGTGAGGGGGTTAAGGGGGCAGTGGGGCTGGGCCAAGCCCCCTCCCCAGGCTGACACTGCTCTGGCCCAGGGCTGTCCATTGTCATCGGGGACCTGCTGCGGCAGATCCCGCTGGCCGTGCTCTTCGGCATCTTCCTCTACATGGGCGTCACCTCCCTCAATGGCATCCAGTTCTACGAGCGCCTGCAGCTGCTGCTGATGCCCCCCAAGCACCACCCTGACGTCTCCTATGTCAAAAAGGTGGGGAGGGGGCCTGGGGAGGACCCTTAGGGACAGGACCCTTGTCCAGGGTGGCAGCCAGGCTGGGGTACCCTTGCGTGGGGGCACCGCGTTGTGGGACAGGCCGTGGCAGAGCCTTGTTTAGGGGGCACAGGAGGACAGAGCGGGGACTCTGGGGCAGCCAGACCCCGGCGGGGCTGGGGGGCCGTGTCTGGGGGTGTGGGTACTGCCGGGCCGAGCTGTGTCCCCGGTGGAGGGGGACACAGCCGGGCCCCACACCGACAGCTCTCCGTGCCCAGGTGCGCACGCTGCGCATGCACCTGTTCACCGGGCTGCAGCTGGCCTGCCTGGCCGTGCTCTGGGCCGTCATGTCCACTGTGGCCTCCCTCGCCTTCCCCTTCATCCTCATCCTCACGGTGCCACTCCGCATGTGCCTGCTCAGCCGCATCTTCACCGACCGGGAAATGAAGTGTGTAAGTGGCCGCGCCGCTTGTCCCCGGGCGGGGCGGGGGCTCCGGGGGGCGGCGGGGCCGGGGCTGCCCTGGCTGCCCCTCAGCCGCCGTGTCCCGCAGCTGGACGCAGCCGAGGCCGAGCCCATCCTGGACGAGCGGGAAGGCGTGGACGAGTACAACGAGATGCCGATGCCGGTGTGACGGCGCCAGCGGCTCACGGCTGGCGGTGGGCGCCGGGCGCGGCCGGACGCGCGGGGCCGGGGGCAGCGGGGGCCCTGCGCCCCCCGGGCCCTCGGAGGGCACCTGCCAAAGAGACGCCGGCCCCGGGCTCTCCCCCGCGGGACAGCCCCCGGGAGCACTGCTGCCCACGCCCCGGGACGGAGCCCCCGCAGCCCCTCGGCTCCCGCCCGACACTCGGGAGGCAGCCGAGCCCCCCGGGGTTTATGGAACGGGCGATTCCAAGGCAATAAACAGCTTTATTCCGAGCACAGGGCCCAGGGCAGAGGTGCTGGGGTCCCCCCGCCAAGGGAGGCCCGCTCCGGGCGGTCCCTGGGGGGTACCGGGGTGGGGGCTGGAGCCCCCCCGCCGCCTTCGACTAATAAAGAGACCGGAATTTGCACACTTTTCACCAGTTTTATTGGAAAGTTCCCCCCTTCCCTAAGACCCCCCCGCTCCGGGCCCAGGCCCGGCGAACAGCCCAGTGGGCACACCCGCTCCCAGCCCTGCGTACGATCCACCGCAGCCCCCCGGGACCCCCGCGCCCCACAGAGGGGCCAGGCCCGGCGCCCCAGCCCCACAGCTGTGCTGGGGGCACGGGGAGAGCCCCTGGTGCCCAGGGAAGCCGGGCCCAGCCCCTGCAGCAACAGCCCGGGCTGAAGCTGGGGCAGGGGGCCATGAGGGACCTTCCCTGGTAACTCCCCCCCGCCCCCCTCAAGTCACACCCCGGCCCCCCATAACGGCAATAAATAATCTCACACTCCCCCAGCCCCACGGCAGGAGCAGGTACCCATGGCCTGGCCCCACAGCCCGGCCCCCCAAGATGGAGAGCATCTCCGTATCCCCCGACCCCCCGGGATGGGGGGCAGCTCCGTATCCCCCTGCACAGGGGAAGGGGCTGGCAACACCCACCTGGCCCCCCACACCCCCCGGATCCGTCCCTCAGAAGCGCAGCTCCCTCAGCTTCTGCCGCAGGTAGTGCTTGGCCTCCTCGATGCCACTCACCTTCTCCAGCTCCGTGTAGGGCAGCTGTGAGGGGACACGGATGACGTCAGAGTGGTGACAGCGCGTCTGGCCCCACCTGCATCCCCAGTGCCCCCAGCCCCATGCAGCCTTCTGCGGCGGGGGGAGGAAGAACGGGGGTGCAGATCCCTCCCTGGGGGAGGAGGGCAGCGCGGTTCCTGCCGAGGGCATGGACAGAAGTGCGGACAATGGCATGGGAACTGGAGACAATGCCCAGCTCCAGGCTCGTCCAGCCTGAGCTCAGCCCTGGACAGGTGATGCAGGCCCTGGACACAAAGGGAGGAATCTCAAGCCCCACCCTCGAGCTCCTGTCAGCACCCTCCACGAAAGGTGACAGGGTGTTGGGGGGACTGGAAACTCTGGGGGTCCGACAGCCCTGAGGGCACCACCAGCACTCAGAGCAGGACTGAGGGTCATTGGGACCCTTACTCCAGCCACTGGCAGCGCAGGAGAGAAACAAAGGTTCTGAGAGCTGGAGCCCCTCAGCCCACAGGTGAGAGCTGGGGGTGTCCACCTGGAAAGAGGAGGCTCTGGAGCGACCTTTTAGAGCCCCTTCCAGTGCCTAAAAGGGCTCCAAGAGAGCTGGAGAGGGACTTAGGTCAAGAGCCTGGAGGAACAAAATGATGGGGAATGGCTTCCCGCTGCCAGAGGGCAGGGGTGGATGGGAGATCAGGCAGGAATTGTTCCCTGGAGGTTGGGCAGGCCCTGGCACAGGTGCCCAGAGCAGCTGTGGCTGCCCCTGGATCCCTGGCAGTGCCCAAGGCCAGGCTGGACACTGGGGCTGGGAGCAGCCTGGGACAGTGGAAGGTGTCCCTGCCATGGCAGGGGCTGGCACTGCATAGGATTAAGGGTCCCTTTAGCTGGGTCTCTGCTGTGCCTTCTGCAGGAGGGACAGACAGCCCTGGCCAGCCCAGCCCAAGGGAGAGCTGGCCCTTCTCCCAGCCCAGCTACGCTGCTGAGCAGCTCCCAGGTGATTCCTCAGCAGTCACAGGACTCTGGAGCTCTGCACAAACACGGCTCTGGGCTGCTGAGCTCTAGAACAAGGAGGAGCTGGAGCTGGCACAGCCTGGTGGCAGCAGGTTTGGTAATAGCTGTGGGATGGCACGGTGGAAGCACTGCTGTAATGCTGGTCCTCTGTAGTGCAAGAGTGAACAGGACTGAGGGCTCATTTCCAGTGCCATTTTCCTCAGAAAGATTCATCCTCAGGCTAAAACCTCACACAAACAAGCACGTGGGAGCCGCACATCCTAAACAAACACCTGGAGTTTGCCAAAGGAGCTGCAGACCTGAGGGCTCTTCCTGTCCCAGCACGGGGCAGGGAACAGCTGGGGCTGGCACCAGGGCAGGCAGGGCTCTGGCGCAGAAGGTGAACCAACCTCCCTCCTGCCCCCCTTGGGAGATCACAGGCCACCACGTGTGGACCCATGTGTGTTCCCACACCTGATTCCACCCCGAGGCCCTGCACCCGATGCCGCCGCTGTGGCTGTGTCTGGCAGCCTGGGCTGAACACCGGCCCCTTCCCCTCACTCAGGTCGAGTCTCAGCTCACAGGACAGACTGTCCCTTGTCTCTGCTTTCCATCAGGGCTGGTGTCACCCACCAGCTGCATGGAAAAAGTCCTGCCTGGGGTGGGGGAGGGCGAGGAGACATGAGGATGAGTCACCCCTGCTTCCTCTCACAGGGACAGGGGTGTTTACAGTGGGGATGCCAGGTCCAGGCCCATCCTTCCAGGGGGTGCCAGCTCTCAGCTCTGAGCCCATCAGATGCCAGCCCACAGCCCATCACCCAGCGTGTCCCCTGGCCCTGAGGAGGTGGGGCAGCCCCCGCTTACCTGCACCAGACAGTATCCCAGCAGCCGCAGGTGCCGGTCCCTCATGGCCCGGGAGCCCACCAGGATGTCGGAGTTCTGGCAGTAGTGCCACTTGTCATTGACCGACAGCACCACCCTGTGCAGGGCACAGCGGGGAACGCAGCGTCACCCCACGCCACAGTATCACCCCACCCACGGACCCTGCTCCCCAGCACCGTGGCACCACCCCAAATGACCCCAGACCCTGCTGGTGGCAGGGACAGCGGCATCCAACACCCCAGGGCAGTGGGGATGTGGATCAGCGGGTGCCCCGTGGCACCGGGCAGGAAGGGGCCAGGGCCGGGTGCCTCAGCGAGCAAGAGCCCAAGGCGGTGCCAGGGTGGCTGTCCTGCTGGAAGGGACCAGGGACACAGCCCGGGGACGTCCCTGCTCCGTACCTCTGGATCTCCTCGGCACCCTGCGGCCCTTCACCCGGCCTCTGCTTGGGGCTGGGCCGGCACGGCGAGGGCGGGGGGCCGGTGTCCTCGCTGGCTGGGGGGCTCCGCTCCTCAGGTTGCTCCTGGCTCTGTTCCCCCTGGAAGCAGCCGTGTTCTTGGCCAGGGCAGCCGGCGGCCTCCTCCTCCTCCTCCAGGATCTTGCCGATGGGGAACTGGAAGAGGGAGGCGGCGGAGGCGCGGGGGGAGCAGTCGGGGGTGCCGGGCGGCGGCGCCGAGAGGCACTCGGAGGGGCTGCTGAGAGTGGAGCTGCCCGGGCTGGCCAGGGACGGCTCCTTGCTCAGCCCGCAGTAATAGTCCGAGGGGGGCTGGAAGCAGGGCCCCCCCGGGGCCGGGCACAGCGCCGGCAGGAACCGCCCGGCCCGGCCGCTCTCCCGGGGGCCTGGGGGGCTGCCGGGCGTCTCCGCAGCAAACGGGGCAAAGTCCTGCAAGTCTGAGGTGAGGGCGAGGACACTGGACCGCAGGGACACGGCGACGGGGGACGTGGCTGGCGGTGCCCTGGAAGCTGCCGGAACGCGTGAGAGGGGCAGCACCGTGCCCGAGCGGTTGATCCACAGCAGGAAGTCTGCAGGAGAGACAACGGGGATCAGCAACTGACGGCACACAGGCTTGGGAACTCAGTGCCCCAGCTGGGACTCTGAGCCAACAGAGGGGAAACCCTCCTTTCTGCAGTGGGAGGGCTCAGGCAGCTTTGTCCCAAAGGCAGTGTCACAGGGAAGGCAGTGACAAAGCAGCCAGAGCCCATCCTGCCCCAAATGACCTCCCACCCTCAGCCCTCAGCCAGCAGCCCTCTCCCCCCAGCGCGGGGGTTACCTGTGCAGTAGCCGGGAGGCAGCACCTCGTCCTGCCGGTAGCATTCCTCCCCTACCAGCTGTCGCAGCGCCTCGGCCACCAGCCCCTTGTAGCTGCAAGGAGGGGACAATCAGGGAGGCACCGCAGGGGCTGGCGTGTCCCCCCAGCACTGCTGGTGCTGAGTACATTGCCGTGGAGATGGGAACCCCCACGAGTGGGATGCACAGGGCTGGAGTCTTGGGCTCTGCTGTTGGGAGTCAGCAGGGGATGGGCTCCAGCTCCTTTTTGCAGAAAAGCTCCTCGTAGTATTGGGACACCAAAAGCCCCCTAAAAGGGCTGCCCAGCCCTGGCACCACTGCCCAGGGCAGGGGGGAGTCCCCATCCCTGAGGGAATTCAACAGCCACGCAGATGTGGCACTTGGGGACATGGTCAGTGGTGGTCTCAGCAGTGCTGGGGGACAGCTGGACTCAGGTGCTAGGTCACCCAGCATTGTTATGACATCTCCATCCAGATGTGCAGGCCCCTCATGCAAGCACCCTTCCTCCTCCTCTGCCCAGGTCCTGATGGGGAAGATGTGCAGGATGCATTCTCATCATCTGATTCTTTGCTCCCCTCTCTGAAAGCCTTCACCTGTACGCCAGTCTCCTGCCCTCCTGCACGCCCTGCTCCCAGCAGGCGGTATCCCCCGAAATGCTTGGGGTGTGGTGAGGCTGGGGCGGCAGAGAGAGTGCACCGACTGTGAGAATGCCTTGGACAGGGAGCCTCTGCACCGGCTTCTGCCCCCCGCTGTTGGTAACTGGCTGGACTTGGAGGCGTTTCCAAACCAGTTCTCCCTGTATGAATATCACCTCTTCTCCACTGAGGTCTCCGAGGCTTTCCCAACCCAAATGATTCCGTGATTCTAGAGCGCCACCCCACAGGGTTCGGCACTGCCATAGGGGCTCCATCCCGGCACCACGTGGGATCCTGCCAGAGCAGGTGACAGACCCCCTGTCCCCCGCCGCGAGGGACAGCAGGGGGGTCCTGCCCTACCCCCTCACCTGTACTTCCTGTTGGCCTCGTCAGCGGTCAGGGCGTGCTCGAACATGAGGACGCGGTAGCGCGGGTCGAGGCGGGGGCCGCTGTACTCGCGGAACTCCAGCTCCACCGCCGCGTCCAGCAGCGACAGGTACCGGCGCACGATCAGCGCGTAGGGGCTGCCTGCGGGGCAGTGGAGATGGAGCCCACCGGGACGGGACCCCCGCGCCCAGCCACGCTGCAGGGACCACCCTGAGCCCACCCGGCCCGGGCTCTGCTGGCCGGGAGCAGCCCGGGCCCGACCCGACGTACTCATGACATTGGTAATGAAGGCCGGGGAGAAGACCTGGTGCAGGACAGTCTGTGGGAAGTGGCTGAGCTGGAACATGGACATGAGGATGTTGACGGTGGCCAGCGGCGAGCTGCCGGCCTTCTGCTCCAAGATGGCCTCCAGCTTGGGGAAGAGCTCGCCGTGGTTGGAGGGGCGGTAGTTCATCCGGCTGAAGGGAAACACCAACTTCTGGATCACCTGCGACAAGACAGGCATGTGGGGCCGAGGTGGGACAAGGGACAGGTCGGGGCCACCTGCCCAGTGCCATGAAGAGACGGGCGCTCAGAACCCGCCAGGACTGGGGCACGGCTGCCTGGAATGCCCCATCATGATGAAAGGCCACGGCTCCTCTGCCCGGCTGTGCCTGCAGATGGAGGTGACCCCACAGGTGAGGCAAGCGCTCACCTTGCTGTCCAGCTGCTCCCCGCGCTTCAGCAGGAAGTTGGCGATGGTGTCGAGCAGGCGCGGCTCACGCAGCCGGTGCCGCGCCACGTACTTGGCGATGAGGGCCATGGTGTAGGGGGTGAGGTTCTCTGCCTTCCGGGGCAGCCACTCTGCCGAGCCAAGAGTGGGGAGGCCGTCACAGGGGCCAGCTCTGCCCCCAGCCAAAGTCCTCTACAGCCACCACAGCCCGGGCAGGTGGGAGAACAGGACTGGACAGTAGTGCCAGTCCCAAAAATCCCAAAAGCCAGGCAGGTGCTAAAAACCCTCAGGTATGGGTCAGGTGAGAGGCTGAGGGAGATTCCTGTCATGCACAGCCAGAAAGCACAGATGGAGCACAGCTGCAATGCGTGCAGGTGGGCCCTTCTGCAAAACCCCACCAGAACTCCACTGTGCCCAGCCTGGAGGCACTCCGGGAAAACAGTCCCTGAAGGAATGGGGGGGCTCCTGGTCCATCCCAGTACCTAGAGAAATGGGGGGCTCCCAGCCTGCCAAAGGGCCGGGCTGTCAGTGACAAGGGTGGCCATGACACAGGGCTCCTTCTGCTCCAGTTCTGGGGCTCAGCTGAGGCTGTCACCACCCAAACGTCCCCAGGGCCAGGGAAGGCGTCTGCGAGGCTGACCCCACCCGGCCAGAGGCCTCACGTCCTCTGCCAGACCAGAGGCCTGCGCCCTCAGTGCGGGGGGCAACGCTGGACCCCACCTGGGCACCCCTCACCTGCCATGCTGCGAATGAAGCGTTCCTGCCGGTTCTCGTAGAAGAGCTGGGAGCTGAAGATGGCCTCCAGGGCCTTGTTGTTGGCCTCCTGGGCACACAGGGCCAGCATCTCATCCAGCAGCGCCAGCTCGTGCTCCCTCATGGCGCTCACCTGGCCCAGCGTGTGCCGCACCAAGCGCAGGATCTTGCGGTTGTTGATGAGCTGCTGGTCAGAGGCCGCGTGGCCCTGCAGGGCCTGCGCCCGCAGACGGTAGTAGGAGAGCAGCAGGAACAGGGTCTGGGGGTGCCGCTCCTTCTCCAGGTGCCGCTCCAGGCTGCTGAGGCAGGACTCCACCAGCGGGTGGGGGCTGGAGGGGTGCAGCCGCATCACGCTGCTGAACACCATCGACACGTCCTTCTGGTTGAAGCGGCCCAGGCGGCTGCGGGACTCGTCCTCCAGCACCCGCACGAGCGGCGACTCCCCGGGCAGCCCTGCAGGGAAAACGGGCACGGCTCAGATCCCGGGAATGGCTCAGCCCCACGGACACGCCTCAGCCCCACGGCACAACCACCTCCGGAGCTTGGGCAGGAGGCCGCTGCCGGGACTGGAGGGATGTGCTGGATCAGCGATCAAACTGAGGAGGGGAAGGGAGGGGAAGGCAAAGCGCCGGCAGAACATCAGAGCATCCGCACCACGGAAAACACTGTGTGGAGCTGCGGGGTCATTCCCACCCATCCTGCTGGAACGGGAGCCCTGCAGTCCACCTGCAGTAGCAAGGTTCATTTCCTAAGTCTCAAACATCTCAAAGACAAATAATTCATAGAATCCCAAAATCTCTGACTGTTTCGGGTTGGAAGGAACCTTAAATCCCATCCAGTTCCAGCCCTCTGCCATGGGCAGGGACACTTCTGCTGGACCAGGTTGCTCCAAGCCCTATCCAACCTGGCCTGGAGCACTTCCAGGGGCTCTGGGCACTCAAAAAACTCACCTCAAAAAGTTCATAAAAAAATTGTGGTTGAAAAAACAACTGTGACATCCCACATGACCAAACTAAACGCTGTTTGTTCCAGAAGGGAATAATCCTTTGGCTTTTTTGACCTTCTCCTGTTTCCCAGATCAGCTTTAGCTTGTGTGACCTGGCTCCCAGGGAGGCACTTCCCTGCAGCTCAGGATGTGTTATCCAGGCCTGGGCACAGGCTCAGTGCCTTGGCTGTCAGGAGGGATCTCCTCAGCAAAGGCAAAGAGCGTTGGGGGCCCTGGAGCTCCCCATCACCCCGGGATTTGGGCGGGCACAGGCCGCAGGGCAGCGCAGGGCAAGTCACTGTGGGTCACTGTTAATCAGAACTCAGGAGGGGGAACGTGCAGAATTGGTCCAAGCGGCCGCTTTGTTCCGTAAAAAGGCCTCCAAAAGAAGGCTGGAGTTTGTGTTAATGAGGGACAAGGGGGCAGAGCGAAGTGGGGGGCACAGGGGAGCTGGGGGGGCCCAGCACAGGGAGCCCGAGGAGGGCAGCGGCGCCGGCAGCTCCAGCTCAGTGTCAACAAACACCCGGCGCCGCCGCCCTGGGGACGACGGGCAGAACCGGCCCCCCACCCCGGCAGGGGCTCGAGTTACTGCGTCAACCGTGGCCGGGCGGCTCCCCAAGCCCTGGCCCGGGAAGGCTGCGGGGAACGGGAACCAGAACAGGATGGGGGGAGCCACGGGCAGGAGGGCCGGCACCCGCCAGATCGTGGAATCCTGGAATTGTTTGGGTTGGAAGGGATCTTAAAGATCATCCAATTACAACCTCCTGCCATGACCAGGGACACCTTCCACTAGAGCAGGTTGCTCCAAGCCCTGTCCAGCCTGGCCTTGGACACTTCCAGGGATGAGGCAGCAACAGCTTCTCTGATCAACTTGAACAACCAGGGCCTCCCAACCCTCTCAGAGAAGAATTCCTCCCCAATTTCCCATCTAACCCCGTCCTCTGGCAGTGGGAAACCATTCCCCCTTATCCTGTCCTTCCAAGCCTTTATTCAAAGTCCCTCTCCAGCTCTTGGAGCATATCCATGGTCTCTTCTGAGCTCGCTCCACATCCTTCTGCTGCTGGGCTCCAGAGCTGGAAGCAGCACTGCAGGTAGGGCCTCACCTGAGTGGGGCAGAGGGGCAGATTCCCCCTACTGCCCTGCTGTCCACTCCTCTTTGGATGCAGATCCCATCCCCTTCCTCGCAGAACTTGCAGGGTCACCCTGGCCCACAGAAGGAGGAGCCTCTGGGATGCAGCCTTCCCTGGGACACAGCCCCTCAGGACGTGGCCTCCCCAGCTCAGCAGCACCCCAAGGAAGCTGCACAGGAACCCAAATACCTCAAACCCTCTCTCCCACACAATACCCAGTGACATAGGGCTTGTGCCCTCCAAGAGTTCAGCCAAATCCAGTCACTCTATTGGTGCTCAGGTGTTTCCCGGTTCTCAGGACATGGAACTCAAGCTGGAACTATACACAGCCCAGGAGTGGCTGACACACACTCTGCCAGGCAGGGCTGCCCAGCATCCACCGCCAGGTCAGCTAGGGACACTAAGCCCTCCTGCCCTGGAGGAGCAGAACATCCCTGCTGAGCTGAGCTCCCTGCAGGCCCTCCTGCCCCCTGACCAGAGCCCCCAACGGTGACAGCTCCGTCTGCCACAAATCCACCTCTACAGGAATCCCCACAAACGCGGGCCCTGGCCCCCGTTGCAGCGCCGTGCTCCCCACCCTGTCAGAGCCCCGGGGTGGCTCACCCAGCGCAGCCGCCGCGTACAGGCAGTTGACGATGCTGAAGTTGTCGAACTTGGCGCAGCCGCTGACGATGGCCTGGCAGAGCACGTGGAACTCGGGCTGCTCCAGCACCTGCCCCGCGGGCCCGCGGCCATCACCAGCCCCCACGGGCGGCCCCGGCTGCTGCTGCAGGAGCTGCCCCAGCTTGTGAAGCGCTATGGGGTAGTGGCTAGCCGACACCTTGCCCGGGTTCTGCGTGACCCAGCGGAGCACCTCGCCCACGCTGCGCGATCGCTCGATCAGCCGCTTCATGGTGAAGAAGGTGTCGTAGCTCATCTTCTCGTGGATGAAGTTCCAGCTCTTCCTCTTGCCGTGGGCCCGGCCCCGGCCGCCGTCCGGGTGCACGGTGGGCAGCAGCCCATGGCCGTAGGGGTCCAGGGGCAGCAGCAGCCGCGGCCTGGCCTTGCCGGCGCAGCAGCAGGCGGGGAACATCGCGGCACCGCGGCGCTCACGGGGAGCCGGGCCCCGCGGGCCCGCCCGGGTCAGAGCGCGGAGCCATGGGCACAGCAGCGGGCACAGCATGGCGGGGGCGGCGCGGCGCGGGGGGCTCCGCGGCTCCGGAGGACCCTGCGGGACAGAGCGGTGAGGGCGTCACGGGGGGAACGGCGGCACGGCCGGAGCCGGCGAGGGCACGGGCGGCCGCGGGCACTCCCCCCGCCCCCCCCCCCGGGAACCCCCCCCCCGGCCCCCCCCCCCCCCCCACACCCCCCCCCCCGGCCCCCCCCCCCCGCGGGGCCCCCCG
>JANEHK010000148.1:236077-264725 GCA_025960845.1 Tachycineta bicolor | reverse complement strand
CGTCAACCGCCCCCGTCTCGGCCCCGGCCCCGGCCCCGCAGCGATGGTGGTCGCGGCCGGGCCTGCGCAGGGCCGGGGACTCCGCCCGCGGTCTCTGCCGGGAGCGGCGGGCGGGGGCGGGCGCTGGTCCGGCATTGGGGCGGGGTGGGGGGGATTTGTACTCGGCGTCGACGGGGAACGGGATCCGCCGGAACCCGTTAACATTAGAAATGCGGAAAACTGCGGCCCGAGTCTCGGGAACCGGCAGCGAGGGGAGGGATGGAGCCGAGGAACCGCAGAGGAGCTGAGGAAATGCAATGGAGCCGAGGGGCTGAGATGGAATTGGGGGACTGGGATGGAGCCGAGGGGCTGGGATGGAGCTGGGGCACCGCCATGGTGAGGGACCGCGGTGCAGCCGGTGGGCCGAGATGAAGGGGGGGACTGGGATGGAGCTGGAGGCCGGGATGGGCGAGTGGCTGCGGTGGAGCTGCGGGGAGGGGAAGGTTGATCGTGCTGTGCTGAGGCCCACTGTGGGCCGGCAGGCTCTTGCAGCCCCCCAGCCTAAGGGTTCCTCTCTCCTTGGTGAGCCCAAACCTCCAGGTTTCTGCAGCTGGCCCATAGCAGGGAAGGAGGCAGGGCCGCGGATGCCTTTGGTCTAAGTGAGGAGCCCCGGTCCAGCTCGGTGCTTGCCAAGCACTGCTTTTCCCTGCCCTGGGTTTTGTTGTCCCTGCTTGGCGGCAGCGTGCTCAGCTCCGTCCCTGCTGCCTCATGCCAGGAATGTCGCTGCAGGGGCACACGAGGTGTTTTTGGGGAGTGATGGCCCCACGATAGGGGTGCTGGCCACCATGGTGATGCTGCATGGGAGCCGCAGCCTGGGTGCTTCTCCAGAGGCCTCCCACTTTGGTCCTTTTGGGTTTCTGTGGAAAAGGGGAAAGGAAGATGGACTGTAAGAAGGTCTGAAAGGTTGTGTGGGTTGAGGGAAAGTAAATCCCAGAATTTGTTTTATTGGCCTCATGGTGCAAGGACAAAGGATGCTCAGTGGAGTTAAGACAGAGAGGATGTAAAACCCTGGGCTGATGCTGGAGGGGCTTTTCCGTCTCTGTGGAGGTCTTCAGCCACAGAAAGCTGTTGAGTTGATGGAATTCGAGAAAAGGAAAGGGCCTCAGGCTGGATGGAGATGGGTGGGGGTGCAAGGCTGGCACAGGTGGTGACAGTGGCTCTGTTCAATACATTGCTGTCCCTCAGTCCAACTGGGGGAGTCACAGTGGGCTGGTGGGGGAGGACCATGCTGTGCCCATTCCCATGGGGCTCCTGCAGCTCTCCCATGTTTGTGCCTCTGATGACAGCTGTGGTGGCAGCCCCGAGGTCACTGGTGACATGATCTGATCTTGTGTGTGGTTTGCTGTGCTGTGGGACAGAGGAGCTGCCAGCTGAGACGCGGCAGGGCTGTGCCTGAGGTGCTCCCAGGGTCACCTCTGTGGGCAGAGCTGTCCCGGGCACTGTGTCCGTGCCCCTCGTCCCTCTGCAGGGACGCTGAGCCGCTCGGGGTGCTGGGCGCGTGTCCGTCCTGCGCCCGCAGCCGCGGCAGTGGGTGCTGGGCACGGTGGTGGGAGGCGCGCGTCTCTTAGCAACTCCTCTGGTGCGTGGTTCCTCCTGTTGCTCAGGAAGGTGTGAACACACACACCGGCCTCTTGTGTACTGCTGAGGTTCTCAGGGCTTCCCAAAGCACCCCGTGTCACCCAGAATGAGAGCTGAGGGGTGCCCTGCACCTGGCTGGCCGTGACACGTGACACAGCTCACCTGGTGTCCACAGGGCTGTGGGATGGTGCCACTGGCTGCGTGTCCTCGGAGGCTTTTCCTGCTCGAGCCACAGCCCCATCTCGTCTCCTCTGAGCCTTCCCTGTGGGTTTGTAGCAGGATCCCACAGATTTCCTTGTCTGGGCTGCATTCCCTTATTACCTGCCAGGCACTGGGATGAATCCTGATCCTGGTGAAATGTGCACTGTGATGACACAGTTATCTGTGACCCGTTACCGGGTGTGGGTGAGTGAATTAACAGGGGTTAATTATGGGCTGGAAGAGCCTTGCTGGAGATGTTATCATTCCGTGGAGTGCCTTCGTCTGGAAGGGAACTTCCTTCTAAACTGCAGGTTTGGGGCTCATTACAGAAATATCTCGAAGAGGATTGTGTTTGTTGGTGTTTGTGATCAGAAGATCAGAGTTGATGACTGGAACGATGGTTTGTGGTCTGAAAATCCATGACGGAAGATGCCAGTGAAACCCCAAATTCAATTTCCTAAAACTTGAGCATGGGATCTTGCAAGACTTGTTCACATCCTCCTGCCAGATTCCTTTCCTGTAGGCAATTCCTTCCTTTTTGAAGGGGAACAGTCAAAGGCAGTACCATGCTGCACTGGGGCCAGGGGTCCAAGCTGCCCATCCTCTGCCAGGGGCCTGGGCTGCCAGTGTCCCTGCCGGGGTGTCACCGCAAGGGTGTCACTGTTGCAGCTGTGCCAGCAGTGGAGTCAGGGGCGTTGGCAGAGCTGTACACAACGGGGGTGTGGAGTGGGTGTCGGGGGCCTGCTGCAGCCAAAGCCCTGCCAGCCCCCCCGGCTGGGGAACAAGCCTTTCCTGAGAAGTTTGGAGCCCACGGTGGGGTGAGAGCCAGCTGCGCCTGCTCATGAGTTGGCATCAGTGGTGCCACTGTGGGAAGAAAGGGAAATCTGCTCTGTTTTGGTCTCCTCCTTGAGCTGAGGCTTTATTTGGAGGCGATGGGGGCAGAGGGGCTGAGGGGCGCTGGGGCTGGGGGGACAGGACAGGTTTGGCTGGTCGCCAGCATCAGCTGCATCACAGGCAGGACCTGGAGTTTTTTTGTAGTTTCCAACCACCAAATTTGGACAGATTTTCAGGGGGCTTGCAAAAAGCGATTCCCTCATCCCAGGCTGCTTTCCTTGCCAAATTGTGGAGACTGCTGCAAGCTGCTGAGTTCTATAAAAGATTTCATATCTGCATAAAGCAAAACGATACCAACGCAGGGCTGGTGCAGCCCTGCTCACAATAAATGTGGCCCCCAACATCGTGACTCTGGGACAGGCTACAGACAGAACCGTATTAATAGAGTTTATAATTAGAGCAGTAATTGCACAGTGCTTAATTTCTTCCCTAGAAATGAACTTTAAGCAGTGATCAGAATGCGGGTTTGAGGAGGACAGGTGATGTCTCTGCTGGAGGAGGTTACCTGAGGGACATCCAGGACAGGCTACGAGCAGCATGGGGAACCAGCATGGGCCCATGGACAGGTGGGAGAGACAGCACCAGCAAGATGGAATAACGAAAGAAGATCATGACGTGGGACTGAAGAAATGGTTACACAGAGATTTCCTGGGTGTGTGAAGTGGTGAAAACAGGAGGGAGAGGTAGAAGAGAGATAAGAAGGTGAGATTCCCTCAACAGAGCTTTTGCCAGATGATGGGAAATTTCTTGTGACGTTTGTGGTTGTGCACATGCCCTGCAGCTCCCAGCTCAGCTCTCTGGGAAAGCTTGGGGAGGGTTTGAGCCGTAGTGAGGACTTGGTGTCCAGGAGCAGGACCAGCAAACTCTCTGTAGTCAGCTTTACCTGGAGCACATGTTTTTTCCCTTCATTGTCCTTCTTCACCTCTCCCACCTGCCCCTGAACCCATGTGGGTTCCTCTCTGCAGTTTAAGAAGCAGGGTTGGTTTGGGAAAACTCTCCTCTAGTTTCCAGCTGTTGCATTGGCAGAGATGGGATGAGAGAAGCCCTGCAGAATGTCTGTGGTGGCTTGGGAGCAGGCTGGATGTCCGTGACCTCCACATCTGCTCTGCCGGGCAGGGGCTGCTCACTGCTGGCTCTGCATCACTCCAGGGCCTGGCTGTTGGCTGGGTGTGAGGCCAGCATGGACCGTTGGGTCACTTGGTGTAAACAGCCCGTCCCAGGATTTTAGCCTTAGGAATAAGGCCTCTGGCTAAGGCCTGCTGGAGGTCCAGACCTGGGCCTCTGCCTCAGGAGTTTACTCCATCATAATCTGCCTTGCTGTCAATAACTGCTGTGACTTTTCCAGCTGGCATCTCCGACATCCTGGGTATTTTCTGCATTTCTATCTTAGGAAGGACTACTTTGATACTGGGCATTTTCATGGTTAAAGCCACTTGTACCAGTTACTGAGGCCACTTTGCCATCTCTCATGAGTTAAATTAGCTGAGCTTCATCATTCTATTCAGTTCCAGCACAAGTCCTCCATGCTCCATCCTTTCCCAACATCTTTTGAAGCTTGGTGTGCTTTTGAAGGTTCTTGATGTGCTGATTCACAAAGCAGACTGAGGGAGGAGCTGCCCCTGATGCAGGATCTTCTGGAGGAAGTTGAGGACCCTCCTCGTTGGAGCCCTCCAGTCCTGCCAGGCTCGGGGAGCCCCACACTGCCAGGCTGCACTCAGGGCTCACCACGTCTTCGCTCTGCTGAATCAGCCTCGAGTAAATTACACTCTTTGGGAAGGAGAGCGTTCTGCTTAGCCAGCTTTTTCCTGCTAATTCCATGACCTCTGCAGAAAACTGCCCTGTTTATGTATGCCTGTGAGTTCCCCAGGGCTGGGAAACCACAGGCCATGGTGCTGGGGTGCCGTAGGGGGAGCTGCAAACTCCAAAGCTCTCGGCACATCCCTGCTCCAGGGCCAGAGCTGGGCATTCTGGGCAGCGGTGTGGCTCCTGCTGTATTAGCCCTGCATTCAGGGTTGAGGTTCCTCTGGCACTGTGGTCTCCAGATTTGCTGGAAGTTATGTGCAAAGGTGGTTAAAAGAGCACAAAATGAGAGGTTGGGCAAATCATAGAACCAGAGAATGATTTGGGTTACAGGCCATCTTGTTCCACCCCCTGCCATGAGCAGGCACACCTTCCACTAGACCAGGTTGCCCCAAGCTCCATCCAGTCTGGTCTTAAACACTTCCAGGGATGGGGCAGCCACCACTTCTCTGGGCAGCTTGTGCCAGGACTTCACCACCCTCACAAGGAAGAATGTCTTGCCAATATCCCATCCAACCCTACCTTCCTGTCTGTGGGAAGCCATTATTCCCCTTTGTCCTGTCACTCCAGTCCCTTATCCTAAGTCCCTCTCCAGCTCTCCTGGAGCCTCTTTAGGCACTGGAAGGAGCTCTGAGGTCTCTCTGGAGCCTTTTTCTCTCCAGGTGAGCATCCCAGCCTGGCTGCAGTGCAGAGGGGCTCCAGCTCTTGGAGCAGCTCCTGTTCTGATCACATAATCTGTGTTGTTTGGGTGAGTGAGGCTCCTAAGGGCACTGGGAAGTGCTTCCTGGGCTGCATTATCTGCTGGCAAGGGAGAGCCCTGGGTCCTCCACCGCTGTGTGTGCCCTGGCCTGGCTGAGGCTGTCGTCAGGGCTGGCACTGCTCGGCGTCTTACAGTGCCAGTGCCTGGCATGGGCAGCACAGGCAAAAGGATCTGCCTGGAGAGTCCTGGAGCAGGTTCTGATGTGACAGGAGACGTTGAACCCCCAGGAGTGATGGGCAAGAGCCAAAGAACAGCTGAAGGAGCCTTTAGCACACTTGAAGAAATGCGTCCCCTGTTTTTACTGAGTTTTATGTTGTGTC
The DNA here is from genome assembly GCA_025960845.1 of Tachycineta bicolor. Taxonomy (NCBI): domain Eukaryota; kingdom Metazoa; phylum Chordata; class Aves; order Passeriformes; family Hirundinidae; genus Tachycineta; species Tachycineta bicolor. Next base: position 259,133 of record JANEHK010000148.1, on the reverse strand, counting down.
CCATGTCATCTGGAGGCATCTTTGCCAGGTGCAGTTCTCACCTTACCGAGCTTGCAGGTGGAGAATCCCATCTTGGGGAAGAATCAGAAGAGGTCATTGATCAATAGGAGTTGGGAGAGATGGTGAAAGTATAGCAGGAAGGCTGGAGGATGGTGCTGATGGCTGCAAGCTGAGCAGGATGGAGTTGCAGGTGCTGTGCTAGGGGAGGTGACGGTTACTGGTGCTCTGGTGGCAAGAGCTCAGTACTGTGACTAGAGGAAAATCTGGGGATGTGCAGGCACACAGGGGAAGATCAGGATTTGGAGGTGGGATCAGGAGAGTGGCTGCAGTTTCAGTTCCCTTGATCCAATACAAGCGTGGTTGCTGCGGGCCGGGACAGTGCAGCTCGTCCCACTTGGCAGCTCCACCTACTCCTCCCTGTGATCAGGAGCTACTCTGGCAGGAGCCAGGCATGTGTTGGGTTTGGTTCAGTCAGTTCTCAGCTGCTTGTGGTGTGACCACGTGAATGCGGGTGGTGAGGAGGGGGTCTGGGGGAAGCACGCGTCGTCAGGTCTGGGGGAAGCACAAAAGACCTGGACTGCTCTGATCTGAGCTGTGTGACAGCTGATGGCAAAGCTCCGTGTGCCGGATCTCCTGACCGTGACAGCAGCACCAGCAGCACCTGGGGAGGAGCCGGGAGCCTGGTGCCCGTTCCAGGGACACGCTCTGCGTGTTTGGCCAGACGCTGGCTGGTCTCCCTGTGCTCGCTGAGGGTCGGTGTGATGTCAGTCCTTGGTGGCTCTCTGCCTTCCCAACACAGCTGTTGTGGGAATTCCCAATGTGACTTGTCCCAACATAAACTCAGCTTTCTCAGGAGTTTCACAGCTTGGTTGCACAGAGCCTTTTCCAGTTTTGGGATGCACTGCACTGACTGTTGCTCCAAGCAGCGATGTCCTGCTGGCCTGGCCTCTGTCAGAATGCGGACAGCAGTGCCCCTGTCCTCAGAGCTGCCTCAGCTGGCTGTGGGGTGAGCCCTTGTGCATTCCTACTGTGCTTGGGCTGGAGCTGCCGGGCTCTGCCTGGGAGTACCCGGTGGGAGCAGTGCGAGTGGGGCCAGCTTTGTGCAGCTGACTGGGAATCATTCACCTGCCATTCCCTTTCAGGGGCCTTCCCAAAGCTCCTGACAGAGCATGTCTACTTTCTGCATAGACACCTTCTAGTGCTGGGCACTGCTGGGCTCTCATCTCCTCTGGAATCTCACTGAGATGAGAATGTGAGGCGTGGCTTCATCCAGGCTGGTTGTTCTGAGCTAGTGATGGGACTTCTGCTTAATTTGGGTGGCCAAATTCGATGTAAATGATGTCTGATCTGGTGCCAAACTGTGTTTCCAGCTGGGCTGACTGACATGGGAGGGTCCTGCTCTGGGGAGTACTGGGTGCTCTGGTGCCTGGGGCAGTGGGGTACAGCCTTGGGGCTAAAATCCCCTTGTAGCTGGCGTGGATGTGGGGGGATTAGGCAGTGGCCACATGGTCTGGGGGAGCAGCTGTGGGCTGAAGGGCTGGCACAGGAGCCTGGCTGCTGGGAATTGAGGGATGCAAGAGCTGCCCCAGCCTGTGATCAGAGCTCGGCAACTTGATGGACATCTCGGCAGTACCATGATGCTCTTATCACATCCCTCCCTGTCAGGAGGAGGCCTTTTCTCCTTGTGATCCCACCTTCCTGCTTTGGCATTGGAATCTTTTTAAAAATGCTCTCAAAGACTTTCTGCAAGTTGTTATCTCACCGTGCAGCAGCTGCAGGGATTGGGAATCCGTGTCTGTTGTGTTCCTGCCAGCAGTGCCCTTCATGGAAGAGACACCTGTTGTCTCACTCCTGCTGCCTCCCGCAGCTCTGGGCAGCAGTGGGAGCACAGGTCTCATGGGTGCCTAGTCAGGTGGATTTCCTGAAGTGATGTAGTGAATGCAAGAAATCTGGGGCAGGAAGGGTAAAAATTAGATAATTTTAGTTGCCTCCCTACTGGAAGGAGGTTTGTGTGATTACGACCTGTTGCGTGCTTGCTCATCTCTCCTGCCTCAGTAACTTTCAGACCTGCTGTCCAATTACAAGCAAACCCTGCTGCTTCTGAATTCCCACAAATCCGAAGGAAATAGATTTCCAGACAGCAGAGCACCCCAGCTTGTGGCATGCGGAGGGAAAGGGAAGTTTGCATCTCTCCAGGGTGTCTGGGTGCAGTGGGACTGCATCTTCACTCTGTAAGCCCTGGCTGTGAGTCACTGGGGAATTCCTGCCTGGGGTCATGTGTGAGATCTGGTTCTGGCCATGTGATCGACATGGTGAAATGGTGAAATCCACTCCAGCCTCGGGGCTCTGTGCCACGCTCCCAGCTGCTGCATCTGGAATCCTGTCCGGGTGCTGCTGCTACTGAGTTCCGGGGCTGGGAGCAGCTGACTCCAGGCTGCCGTGGTGGCCAGCGTGGGCTGTTGGCCCTGGCTCTCACAGCGAGCTCTGCTCGCTGGCTCCTGCTCTTGGTTTTGGGCAGCTTTGGGCATTTACCCCAGCAGTGACTCCTGGGTAGGGAAAAGGGGTCTGGCCTTCAGAGAGGGACTTTAAACAAGGGACTTGAGTGACAAGACAAGGGGGAATTCGGCTTCCCATGCACAGAGGGCAGGGTTAGATGGGATATTGGGCAGAAATTTTCCTTGTGAGAGTGGTGAAGTCCTGGCACAGGTTGCTTAAAACAGCTGTGGCTGCCCCATCCCTGGAAGTGTTTAAGGCCAGGGTGGATGGGGCTTGGAGCAAGCTGGGATAGTGGAAGGTGTCCCTGCCTATGGCAAGGGGTGGGACTGGATGGGCTTTAAGGTCCTTTTCCACTCAAACCACTTGGTGTTTCTGTGATCAGCCTCTGGCGGGTGCTGTCCATCCCCAGTGCCTGGAGGATTGAGCAGGGCTGGAGGAGCACACGCCACGCAGGGTGCCACGCTGGCTGGTGGCCAAGGCCAGTGCTGGTGGGAGGTGGGTGCTGCAGGACTGATGGTGCTGTGGCACCTCTGCTCGGGAGCGGTTCAGTGGCAGAAGCTGCTCCTGGTCCTGGTTTTTCACTGCAGTCACCCTTGGAGCCGCACCTGGTCCAGTCCTGCGTATGGAGGCACAAGACAGGGCCAACTTCGCTGTGGAGGGCTTGGGGGTGATTGAAAAGTGAGAGAGGGGTGCTGATGAGCCCATGGGGGGCTGTGTCAGGACATGGACCTCCCAGGTCAGCCACCTCCCCTGGGGTAATTTGGGTGTTCCTGGAAGGCACAGAGCTTGTGGGAGCTTCAAGGTGCTCTTTGGAAGAGGAGAATAAAGCCATTTCAGGTGGTTTACATAGAGCTTTTCCAACATGAAGCACAAACAGGAGGAAGCAGGGAGGTGTTTGCTGTAATTCAGCATCTGGGAAATGGAGCTTCTGCCAGGGTTTGGGAGGGAGGCAGCGGAGGAAGGATGGTTGTTATGGAACGAGGCATTTGGGAGGGGGAAGACGCGCAGCTCGCGGTTGACGTGACAGAAGAGGCGGGCCTGGAGGGGGATTCAGAGAGAGCGTTCGCCCGCTGGAGAGAGAGGCTAGGGAAATAATTCCAGCAGCAGCAGTGTTGTGGCTGAATAGGGATGAGGCAGGATTTGATGGGTTTCCTCCTTTGGGGAAAAGGAGCAATAGTGGTCAGTGCAGAGTGGGCGCTGTGGGGCTCTGGCTGCGTGGCCAAGGGGACAAGGAGGTTTCAGGGACCAGAGTTCCTGTAGCTGTGCAGGGCTTAGGGATGGCCAGGATGAGAAGTGAGGAGAGGGAAAGGAGAATGTGTGAACTCTTACTGTCTGAGTCATGTCCTCAAGTCCCAGACAGGGTCTGAGTGACATCCCTAGTCCCTGCGCAGCAAGGGCTTGGGGGACAAAGCCGGGATTAGCAGCAGCTCTCTTTAATCATGTGGACCTTGGGATTGTGGGTGCACACTTGAAATGCTGGAGGGGAAAAGAAGCTGAGACTTCATTTTGGACAGGAGACAGTCCAGGAATAGAAAAGCAGAACTATGAATCATCACACAGAGCTGAGGGATGGCGTTAAATGAAAGGCTGGCTGGAGGAAGCGTGGAAGGAGAAGGGAAGGTGCTATGGGCAGAGCCATGTGAGACGCCCGAAAAACAGCAGCACTGGAGGTGGAGAGTGAGGATGGTCTGTCTGAGTCTGGTGAAAGAAGCTGTAGAGAACCAGGAGAAGAATAAAGATGATAAAAGAATTTCTGGGATCAACGAGGACAAGGTATTGTGGCCAGTTTGGTTCCTGGAGAGGAGCTGCAGGGTCCAGAAGAGCCCAGAATCTGCAGGTGAGGCAGGAACAGACTTGTGCAGTCCTCTGGTGAGGCAGAAAAGGGCAGTGGGAGGTCCTGAGATGGGGGTGTCTGTCCTCTTGGGAAATGAAGATGTATCAGTGACATCAGTCACCTTCCCAGGACACTGGAGAGAATTCAGAGGGAGGTGGGTTTGGTGGATGGACTGTTGGATGGGTGAGGAATTGCATAGATGGCCACACCCAAAGGGTTTTGGTCAGTGGCCAAATGGAAACCAGCAAAGAGTGCTGTCTACCCCAGGGCCATGCTGGGGCCAGAACTGGTTAATATCTTTATTAATGACACACACAGTGCACCCTCAGTGTGTTTGCAGGTAACACCAAGCAGAGGGGTGCAGGTGAGAGGCTGGAGGGCAGGGATGGCATCCAGAGGGACACTGACAGAGGAGTGGGCCCATGGGATCCTCATTAAGCACAGCAAGGCCAAGTGCAAGGTCCTGCACCTGGTTCTGGCCAATCAGCTGCACCAGGACAGGCTGGGGCACCTTCCACTAGACCCATCCAGCCTTGCCTTGGACGTTTCCAGGGATGGAGCAGCTACAGCTTCTCTGGGCTCCCTGTGCCAGGGCCTCATCATCCTAACAGGGAAGAATTTAATCCCAATATCTAATCTAAATATCCCCTTTTAGTTTAAAACTTATCACCCCTTGGTCTGTCACTGTCTGCCCATGGAAAACATCTGAAATTTCATTTTCTGCTGGAAGTTTTGGTGAATTCTTTGGGCTCTGCCTATGCTGGCCTTCTCTTTGCTCTTAGTCGTGGGAATGTACACAAAGAGGCTTAAACCTCTCCCATCCTCAGATGATTCCTCAGTGTCTTCTCTGTCTTCTGTGGAACAGGCCAAGCTTGCCTGTGTCCTTATGTTGGTCCCTGATGTGCCTGGGATTTGCCTCTAGTTTTTGCTGTTTGTCTCTGGTCACCTCTCGCTCCTTTTGTAGCTGCTCTGGGCTCAGAGTAGCGTGCTGCAGCCACTCCTTTATATTTATCCTTACTAATCTGACCTCATTTCCAGTTTCCCTGTGCATGCCTTCCTGTGCCAAGCCCAGTATGGAGCTTGGGTGAGCCTAGTTTGTCTCCTATCACACTGATTTCCTCCGCACTGGGATGATTTCTGTGTGTGCCATCACTGCTGCTTCAGGCACCCAACAGCTTTTTGTAATCTTTTTTATTTTCTCTTTTTCTTTTTTCCTTGTGGATTTGCTTCCAATAAGATCTTGCCTATGGAGTTTGATAATCATAGAATTCAAGAATGGTTTGGGTTGAAAGGGACCTTAAAGCTCATCCAGTTCCACCCCCTGCCCTGGGCAAGGACACCATCCACAGGACCAGGTTGCTCCAAGTTCCGTTCAGCCTGGCCTTGAACACTTCCAGAGGTGGGGAGTCCACAGTCTCTCTGGGCAGTACCTGTCCTGGTGGATCTCTGCAGTTTGCTGTCCTTCCTCCCACAGACTGTAAGAACTTGTGGTCAGTCTTTCCCACTCTGCCTCCTCCCAGCAGCTTTCCTCAGAGGGTCAGCTGAAGACAGCAAGACCTGTAAATTGAGTCGGAGAGAGTCTGAGAGAAAATCGAGGACAAAGTGACACATGGCCTGGTACAAGTGAGAAATGGGCATGGGAGGAGGTGCCCAGCCTCTTTGCAAGGCTGAGAGTGGATTTTTGGGGAGGGAGGAGATTGCACAAGGTGTTTGGGGAGCTTTGGTGGTGAGAGGTGAGGGGGAGACCAGGATATTCCCCCTGGAAGAGAAAATGCCTGAACGTGTGTTGGGGTTAGTCAGCTGGTTTGCAGGCTCTGTGGGATTTGATTTCAAACACAAACTTTGATAATGGAGTGTTTATTCCATTGCTGGCCATGTATCATGAACTTACAAACGATACCATCATCCCCTTGTTCAGTTTACCAGCATTGCCATCCAGGCCGGTTGGGAAGTACTTTGGATCCCCCCTCCCTAGGGGTTTTTACACCATCCCTGGGCAACAATTGAAGGGAGCCCAACCACTGCTTCTTCAGTTGGTTGTTCCAGTCATTAATTCCTCCAGCTGCTGATCGTTCCCATTTAATTCCCAATTTACATTCATCTGTTTTAAAGTTCATTTTCTCACTTGTTTCTTTAGATTGGACTAAATAAAACTTTGTTACCTGAACGTTATTCCCTGAGAAGTTTACTGTTACTTCATCATCAATTATCTCTTGATGTTCTTTTTGGGAGGTAAATCACATAATGCTCATTAAAAGTCTCTTCATGAGTTCATTTTGTGTGGTCTCTTCCAAGTATTTTTATGGCTCTTCCTTACCCAGTGTTCTTAAAATGCAAATCATCGGATTATAGGCAGTGTGCTCCCACTTGACCCAGCCACAGTTCCATGAACAGTAAATCCAGTTCCTTTCTCTGCTGGCTGCTCTTTTTTTATGAAATCCCAGAGCGGTTTGGGTTGGGAGGAGCCGTAAAGGTCATCTGTGGTCTGTGTGTATTAGAGCTCTGTTGTCCAGTGTATCCATCTGCCGCTTCCTGGTGGTGGATGTGAATCCACACTGATGGTTCCTGGTCACCCAGCCATTTCTCCCGTATTGGAAACGGCCCCAAAAGGACATGGTCTGTGGTTTTGGGCTGGGGGGGTCTGACTGTCCTGGCATTCCTGGCGGTTGCCATTTCGCCTCTCTCAGAGCTGGCATAGTAAAAATGTTTTCCCAGTTGTCTGAAACTTCCCAACATCACTGGTAAGGCTCCAGGTGTCACTGGTGTCCTCTTACCTGTTGATGTGGATCTCTGGCTCTTCTGAGACCGTGTTTATTGTAAATGAGGGAAAGTTATATGGGAATGGGTTATAGTTATAGAGGGAAAGTTGTATGGGAATGGGTTACATGAGCATGGAAACATGGGCAGAGTTGTTTGTCTCATGGAACCACGGATCACTTTGGGCTGCAAGGACCTTCAAGGCTGTGCAGTCAAACGCTGTGTCAGCAACACCTGAACCACCTGGAGGAGTGCTATCAACTCTAACATGAATTGTTGTTTAAAAACATCCAGTTCCATTGACTCCCTCTCCTTCCCAGAGCCCGGAGGGCTGCTGGGGGCTTGGAGGTTCTCCTTTCCCCGGGACTGGTGTCCTTGGGACAGCAAGGGGAGTCAGGCGGTTCCCTTCCCATAGGCACTGGTGTCACCAAGGGCTGCTGGGGGGCATGAGGTCCCTTTGCTATGTTCCTGCCATTCCTGAATATCTCTGTTATTTCAATATTTATTAAAAATTAGCATGAGCAGGAGTGTGAGCTCACTCTTCCTCACTCTTCCTCACTCTTCCTTGCACCATTGTATTCAGATTGTTTGTGCCTTTAAATAAAAGTTACGTGTTTTTAATGACATTTTTAAAATTGTTTCTGCTAATGGTTTTGCCATTCTGCATTTGTCTGTGTTTGCTCTTCCTGAGTGTTTGTGTCAGCGCCTCTGGTGCTGTCTGTGCGAGGCTCAGCAGACCCCTGCCCCTGGCCCTGCTCTGGGCAGCGAGCCGTTCCTCCACACAGCCGCTTCCTGCTGCTCTCAGCATTGTTACAGACTCGTTTTCCTGAAGGCTTTAGCTTCCTACACCATTTTTGATGCTTCCTGTGTTCAAGATCTTATTGACATCTGTTTCCTCCTCTTTCTTCCTACTTCTTACTCATTTTTGGGCAGTTTGGATGTCACTTGCCTTTGGGAGAGTTCAGGAGTTTCAGCCAAATTGTTGTCCTGGTGTTTTTATGAAGTGTTGGCATTGAGTGTCTGATCAATTATTATGGGAGTGTAAGAATGCAAACCACAGCTAAAGCCCCAAAGTGGGGCTTAGAATCCTGGAATGGTTTGGGTTGGAACGGAGCTTACATCCTTGTCCATTCTACCCCCTTGCCATGGTCGGGACACTTTCCACTAGAGCAGGTTGCTCCAAGCCGTGTCCAGCCTGGTCTTGGGCACTGCCAGGGATGGTTCAGCCACAGCTGCTCTGGGAAAGCCCAGGTGGCCCTGCTTTCCTCTCCAGGTGTTGGGTCCTGCTGCTGTTCCCTCGTTGTCCCCTGTGCCTGTGGCCCTAGTGCAGCGTCCCTTCCTCTCCTTGAGCTAGTTCTGCTGGTCCCAGAGTGCGGCAGCGCTGCCAGATTTAGGTGGCACAGTAAAATAAGTGCAGTTACTGAGAATTTGGGTTACTTTGTTACTGAAGTAGGTGCTAAGTGACTTTCCCCAGGTGAGGAGGGTGCAGTGGTCAGAGTGACAGGGCAGGTCCGGTCCCCTCAGTGCCCCTGCACTGAATGATGTGCCTGTGCCCGGGCCGTGTGGGTGTGGCACTTGGGAACATGGTGGTGGCCTTGGCAGTGCTGGGGGAACACTTGGTCTTGACGGTCTCTGAGGGTTTTTCCAACCCTAATGATTGTGTGATTCCATGACGAGCTGTGCTTCTGGCACAGCCTGGCATTGGGCTGCCCCATGCCCAGGGCAGGGGATGCTGAGGCTGACGAGTGGGTGGGAGCGTGGGGCACGGCGTGAGCCCTCGGCTGGGCATCAGAGCCAGCAGGGCAGTGGCAGCTGCGGTCAGGCCGAGGGCTCAGCTGGTGTGTGGCCGTGAGGCCCCTGCAGCACGGCCCCCGGCGTGTCCGGGGACAGGCGCGGCACCCGCTCGGTGTCCCCGAGTCACCGCTGTAGCGCTGGGAGATCCCCGCCCGTGCCGCTGCCAGGGCTGTGCTCTGCCCGGTGCCAGGGGCCTCGGGGAGCCGCGGGCAGCAGCAGTCTGTGAGCAGAGCTGCAGCTGCAGCCGCTGTGGCCGCACGCGCTGGCCGCAGCCGTGTCCGGGCGAGTCACGGGCCGCGCTGTGACTCAGCCGCGGGCTCTGCTGTGCCCCCAGTCACTGCTGTCAGCCCCGGCCCTGCCTCGGCAGGCTGCAGCAGGATGGGCAAGGACAGAAGGACGGGAGGGCAGAGTGCGGAGGAGCTGTGGCAGGGGGGTCCCGGCACGAGCGTGGCAGGTGCCCGGGTCGGTGTGATCTTGCCGGGTGTCCTGCAGCGTGTCCCCTCCATAGCGGCTCCCTGGTGCCGTGTGTGGCACGGGGCAGCAGCAGGGCCGCCCGTGTGGCACGGGGAGCTCCAGTGCGTCACTGCAGGGTTCAGGCTGCTCGTGGGCTTGGGATGGATCAGAGGTCACAGTGGCCCTTCCCCGCTGGTACCTGTCTGTACAGGCAGTCTGGGCAGGCAGGTGTGTGCAGCTGTGCCCCAGGAAGTTCTCTCCAGAGGCTGGAGGAGAGTCTGGCCTGGAGCACACCCTGCTTTCATGGGAGATTAGCTGTAGAAGTAATTTCAGCCCTGGAGCCTTGCCAGTCTGAGGGTGGGGATGGCTCCCTGTAAGCTCCTGCTGGAGTCCCACAGACTCCAGTGCAGAAGATGACATCCTCCCAGCTGCCCCAGGTCTGGGCTCTTGGAGCCAGGTTGAATTCTCTGTGGGTGAGAGTTGCTTTCCTTGAGGTTGGACATCAGTTTTTCAGACCTGCAGGAAGGGCTTTAGGAGTGTGTCTGTAATCACGACAGGAGTGTGGTGCATGGCCAGGTGTCCGCTGTCTTCCAGGCACAGGCAGGCCAGTGGAATGCATGTGCCATGGAAAACTCCTCTCCATCAGCACGTTGCCCACTGTCTGAGTGTTGGTCTGTGTGGTGGTACATGATCACAGCTGGGCTGAGCAATTTCCGTCCTTGGATTGGGTATAACAGCCAGGGGAGGTCTGGGCCCATCAGCTAATGGTCCTGCTGACCACAGTGGGGCCAAGGCATGGAGCACACAGAGGGGATTTTGGGCAGCGACCTCTCAAAGTGGACCCCTGTCTGCACAGAAGGCAGAGGGGCAGCTCTTCTCTCCTCTTCTGGGAGATGTGTCTATGTTAGCTGAGGCCTTTCTGGGCACAGGGAGCTCCCCATATCTACCTCAACAACTTTGCTGATGCTCCCAGGGTTGCAATTTACATTGTGGTGTTCTGCAAACCCAAGATAGGAGTCTGGTGAGTTCCATGATGCTGCCAGGTCCTTCCCAGCTTTGCATGCGGGAAAGGCTCGCGGCTGCACGCTGGAGTGATGAGAATGGGGTGGGACAGGATACCCTGTGCCAGTGATGGTAATTAACACCTCGGCTCCACACTGTCCTTGACTGACCAGAACCACTGTGTCAGGGAAAGGGCCTGTCCTGGGAGGCACTGGGCCAGTGCTCCCCATTGTGCCTGGAGCCATCCTGTCATTCCCTGAGTGACTCACGAGCACATAAAGCCTTTTCCTGCTGCTGAGGCACTGGGGAAGCCTTGGTCAGCAGGATCACTGTGTGTGCTCCAGGATCAGCTGCTGACGGACAAGTCAGCACTGGACCCAGTCCCCATGAGTCGTGAGCTTTCATCCCCTGATGTGCTGACACAGGAGGCTCTCTGGAAACCCAGAGAGCTGTTGAAGGAAGCAGGAGCAAACACCTGAGCGAGGTGCTGGGGCCAGATGCAGGGCAGTGGTGTGAGCAAGCACCCTCTCCTCTCCTGGCACTGAGGATGGGAGTATGACAGGTTTAACAGTTACATTCCCAGTGTTGGTAATTGTCGTTCTGTCGAAGTCTCTAATTCTGCCGTTTCCATGGAAATAGAATGATCTTGTGATTAAGATGTGAGGCTGAGGTGGCAGCTCTCTGGTCCCTCAGAGCTGCAGGCCCTCGTTTGCTCCCACGATTGTGCCTCTCTGTGAGAGGAGACACGTGCCTGCCCTTACATGGCAGTCTGGGTTCCTGCCTTCAGAAAGGTGCCCAGAAGCCCTGCTTTGGCCCAAGGATCCTGGCAGAACCTCCTCAGGTGCTTCGAGCAATGGTATTGCTCGTTCTGTGTTGCTGAGTGGGCTGTCCTCTATGGAAACTGTGGGATCCAGAAGTGGGGGAGCTAGCTAATATGGTGTCAGGGACGGAGGTGACATCACCTGAGTCTGCTCCCCCGGGCTCCTCGTCATCGTCATCGGTCTCAGGCTGAAGTAGGAGTGATAAGTAGGTTGGGTGACTTGGGCACTGGAAGTGCTGATTTCTCTCCATGCTGTGGGAGAGCCGAGGGTGCTGGATCAGATCCGGAACTGGAAACCACAGATGGCTGGAGTTCAGCTTGAGAAGAGGAGGAGGAAGAGTTGTGATGGGACCCACTTTAATTCTGGCACCCTCCTGCACAGCATGGTGGTGCCGAGAGGACATGGGGCTGGTGGGGCTCAGCAGGGCTTCTCCCTGCAGAGCTGCCCAGGGAAACTGGTCTCTGCAGGGCAGATCCGTTCTCCATAGGCTGGGGAACTGGGGTGTGCAGCCCTCCTCTCCCAGGTCCCCAGGCTCTCTTATCTGGCTGAGTGGCCTTGGCATTTCTCCTGCTTCCCTGTCTCAGGTAATGCCTTGGCGGGAAATCTCGCAGTCACCGTGGTCACAGAACCCAGAACCTTAAAGCTCATCTAGTCCCACCCCCTGCCATGGGCAGGGACACCTTCCACTAGACTTCCACCAAGCCTCATCCAACCTGGCCTTGAATGCCTCCAGGGGTGGGGTTGCCGCAGCTTCTCTGGGAAATGTTTTCATAGAGTTGTTGAGAATAATCCCAAGATTTTATCTGAGAAATGGTGGGACTGGAGATGCAGGAAACATTTGCTGGGCCCAAGTAGAGCCCACTGTGGCTTGGCAGATCAAGGTCTAGAGTGCTGGGCTCCGGCCTGGAGCTGGGAGGTTGATCAGCTCTTCAATCCCTCGCTCAGAGCTGGAAAAATGTACAGCTTCGGCCAAGCTGCCGTGTTTTTCCCCAGCCTGCTTTTGGGAAGCGTCTGAATTGCTTTTGCTGAAACTTCTATAAATACCATCCCGATGCAGTGAGCGAGCATGGAAAATGTCAGCGGGAATGTGGGTTTGGCAGCGCTGGGCCTCGCCGCCGCGGGGACGGTGTGACAGCCCCAGCCTCGGCGCTGCCGGCGGCTCGGCACGGCGTGTGCACACGGGGACAGGGGATAGGGGCGATGGGCCCCCTCCTTGTGCTGCTGCCAAAGGGGCTCCAGGGGCTCCTCTGCCCCCTGCCCAGCCTGTGCTGCTGCACCGCTCTGCTCCCAGGAAGCCATTCCCGATCCCAAAGCTGTGCCTTGTGTTTCTGTGACCTCGCATGGAGCTTTTGTCCTTGGGTTTGGCTGATCGTCCTCTGAGTGCGTGTTCGCTGGGCGCCGCTGCGGCCCTGATGAGACATTTCACAGTGATGCTTTATGTGAAAAAAATCTCCTGTTTTGGACCTGCTTAATTGGATGTGATGTCCCCAAGTTCCTGCTTCGGAAGAAACAGTGAACAAATTGTTCCCTAGTGGCCTCCTCCTTTCTTCTCCCAGCATGGAGAACTTGATTCCGTCTCTGCCATCTTCCCTTCCAGGCTCCCTGTACATTACCTGCTCTATCTTGTCAGTCATCTCCTGCTCCTCTTAGTATCTGGTGACTGTGGGTCAGGACGAGAGTGTTGGGATATTGCCTCTCTTGTTCTCCATTCTTTACCTGGTAATGGTTGGCACGCTCTTTGCTCTTTGATTTCTGCTGAGTAGTGAACTGATGTTCACAGAATCATGGAATCATGGACTGGTTTGGGTTTGACGAGACCTTAAAGCCCAACCAGTTCCGTCCCCCTTCCACTAGACCAGGTTGCTCTAAGCCCTGTCCAGCCTGGCTTTGAACATTTCCAGGAATGGGGTAGCCACAGCTTCTCTGGGAAATGTTTTCATAGAGTTGTTGAGAATAATCCCAGAATTTCATCCAAGTGCTGAGAACTTGCAGCTTATTTTTGCAGATGTAAAATCAGAATTGTTTATTTCTTATGATTCAGAATCTCATCGGTCACCTGCTGTTCTGGCAGCTGGACAATTGGGATTTTAAGGTCCTTTTGCCACTCTTCCTCTTTGTTTCTGCTGCCTTGAGTAATGCTTTGAGCTGCTGGAGTTTCCTTGCTTTGTATTGTTCTCCCTGTGCCTGTCACACACCCCATAGTTTTTCTGTACCTTCCTCCCCTGAAGTTGCAGGGCTGCAGACCCTGGCTGCACTGTGGGAGCTGTGTGACCCAGCCAGCAGGCAGGCAGAACTCCTCTGGAGCCCGAGCCTTGGTCTGAGCACCACTGGATCTGTCTCTTCTCCCAAGCTCTCCCCAGCCAGCTGCCTGTTCCCTGTGTGTCTGTGGCCAGGTCAGGTTCCCTGTTTGCTGGCCTTCTAGCAGCACAGCATGGCAGAGCTTTGCAGCCACCTCCTCTCAAAGCAGACTTCTCCCAGGGAGGGATGCCGTGGTCCTGGGGAACGCACCATGCTCCTGGGGTGCACACTGTGGTCCTGGGGTGCATGCCATGCTCCCTGCTGGCCCTCCTCCTGTAGTGGCTGCGCTTGCTCCCTGGTTGCCCTTCCTCTGGCCTTGATGTCTCTGTGCTGCTCATTCCCACCTTCTCCCCAGCGCAGCACAGAACCAGCTGCATCTAAGGAGCCCCACAGCCTTGCCTGGGACTTGCTGCAGGCAATACACAGGTGCCCCAGTTGTGCTGTGCATTTTGAGGTGAGCAGCAGCACGCAGTGGATGCTGGAGTTAGTGGGACTGGTGTCATGGTGTTCCCAGTGGCACCGGTCTGGGTGTCCCCAGGGAGGCTCGCAGCAGTGTCTCATCTCCAGCAAGGTCATCTCTAGGGAGCCATCCCAGCCCTTTGCTCGGTACTGGATTGTCTGCAGATGGGGAAGGATGTTCCCTGTCCCTCACACGCCCCCATAATGCCCTGCAAATGTGGAGCAGCGATGCTGTTCCTGGGAAAGGTGTTTGGGTAATACCCACCCGTTGCCATTTGGGTTTGGAGATTGGTGTTGCTAAAGCAAAAAAAAACAATAAAATGATGAGCTGCAGGACTTTGGAGAGAGAACCCGAATTTCAAATGCAGTGATTCCAAAGAATGTCATGTTTGTGCCCTAATCACATAAAGTCCCGTTAATGAGGGAGGCTGTGCCAGCAGCCAGCCTGGCACATGGAGCGGGTGGTGCATCTGAGCAGCAGGACTGGCACAGAATTGATCCTGAACAGGGAAAGAGTTGGTGCTACGGAAGGCAGACCAAGAGTGGAAGTGAGCAAAAGAGGTGGGACATGCATGGCCACTGGCATCCAGCTGGTCAGTGCCTATGGGGAATTGTGAGGTTTATTGGGAACAGGGATGTATTTAGCTGTGATGTCTGCCTGTACTGTCTGAAACATGGGGCGAGGGGAGCTGTGCAGTGTAAGCATCTCCATCCCTGCTTGGAGAGGTGGAATCCTTTCTCTGTAATGGTTGTTCAGTCCTGAACAGCAGCTGCCAGAGTCAGGTGTTTTCAGATTCCCAGCTTTGGGCAACTGGCACCCCGAGCTGGCTGCAGAGCTCCCTGAGAGCTGGCTGTGAGAAGATGAGCAAGGTTGGAGTGGGCTGATGCTATGCCAGCCTTCAGCAGGATCTGTGGATGACTCAGGTATTTAGGATACAGTTAGGTTGATACTGATCCCTGAGAGAGCAGCAGAGTGCCTGACATAATCCGAATTAGTGGAGAATTAAAGGAGGGAGGTGGGTGCTGAGTTACGTAGTTTGATGGGATCTACTTTCCATGACATTGAGAACAGCTCCCAAGCAGTGGGATTAGTGAAAGGTGTTAGTGATTAAATAATACATTGAGGCTTCTCTATGGTATTTGGGTTAGTCCAGAGTGACCTCGGGAAGAAACTGGAAGAGTTAATGGTCAACATGAAATATGTGAAGTGGAGTAAGAACTGGGGCCCTCAGTGTGTAGTTGTGAACACAAACTGAGCTGAAGCA
Source organism: Tachycineta bicolor (assembly GCA_025960845.1). Taxonomy (NCBI): domain Eukaryota; kingdom Metazoa; phylum Chordata; class Aves; order Passeriformes; family Hirundinidae; genus Tachycineta; species Tachycineta bicolor. Next base: position 243,954 of record JANEHK010000148.1, on the reverse strand, counting down.
GGTTTGGGGGGATTCCTGGGGATCCATCCTCTCCTGTGAGTATTTAGTGTCCGTATTGGGTCCTGAAAAATCATCAGGAATGGTTCTCCCTGCCCAATCCAAGGTGGTGTGAGGCACTCAAAGCCATCCCCCGCTGCCCCAACCACATGGGACGTTGGTTTTGAGGTCTCTCTTGTTGCTCTCTGTGGTCACATCAGGCAGGGGCCCCGCTGGGACTCGGGCAGCTGGGACCCCTGTGACCCTGCTGGGCCTTGCCCTTGGAGGGAGACACGAGCTGAGGGTTGCTGAGGCCAAGGGTGTGAGCTGGGCCTTGCCCTTGGAGGGAGACACGAGCTGAGGGTTGCTGAGGCCAAGGGTGTGAGCTGGGCAGCGATGCAGGGACTGGTCCCTGCTGGGGCCCTGGAGTGAGACGTGGCACCCATTCCCATTTGGGAGGACGAGCCTGCGCAGGCTGACGTGTCTGTGGCTGCTGCAGGGAAGCCTTGGGGGATGGTGGGAACAGAGAACCAGGTGCAAGACCTGCACCCTTGGTCCCACCTTCCGGCTGCGGCTTGTGGCTTCCAGTTTCTGGGTTTTTCTGCTGTCTGTGGTTGGTGGTTGGCCTCTGTGCAGTGGCCTCGGGGAGGAACTCAAAACACCCAAAGGCTGAGTTAGACACAGGTAGGCTCTCCGGGCCACTGGGGTCTGTAAAGGTGGGCGCTGCTGGAGATGGCTGGCGTGGGGAGGCTGCTTCCAGCAGGGGCTGCTCCAGGGGTCAGAGCTGGGACCCTGGTGCCAAAGTGAGAGCAGGGGCAGGAGACATCAAACCCTTGGCCAGCCTGGAGTAGGGTCTTTGGCTCAGCATGCCTCAGGCTGGGGCTGCTTCCAGTTCTCTCCAGGACCTGGAGGCAGCATCTGAGGTATGAGTGGGTTCATTGAAATGGACAGTCTTACCCACAGTGTTTGTTGTGGAGGTGAGTTCCATGTGCCAGGTACATCTACTTCTTTAACATCCCAAGGTTGGTATTTCCTTCTCTAAGTCTTGTAAGCATCCATGTTCCAATTAAGGTCTGGGGCCTGTCCACCGGGAGGGAGCTGGAGAAGGTTTTTGGGGGCTGGAGCACTGCAGTGCCCCTGCTCCAGGTGGGATACAGAGGTATTACTAACACTGTTCTCACAACTGGCTCTTCTTGTTTGCGGCAAAACAATCTCTGCCTGTGTGTGCAGATGCTATTAGTCATTGTGCTCGCCTCAGAGGATGACGAGGTGGGAGCAGCAGTAACACGGCGTTTGTTGGGGTGCTCAGGCCCACGTGAGCATCCTGTGTTGTTGTCAGCCTCAGTAGCTTTTTAGCTTGTGTTTTGAAAATAATTTCCTTTGCCTGCTCTGTTGTTCCTGAGCAGGTGCCTTTGGGAACAGGACGGAAGGATGGGATCTTTCCATGCCTTTAACTGTTTTTCACGTTTCCCAGGGAGGGAGGAGTGGTCTTGGGGAGCTTTGAGAAACGCTGTTGGGACCATCCCTTTGGGATTCTGGGCTGCTCCCCTTTCTGTGGAGCTTGATGACTCTCCAATCCTACCTTTTGCTAGGATTGGCTCTTTCCAAAATTCTTGTGTTGTTGGTGTCTGTGATGTCCAGTCAACACAGGCCTGGCTTGGAGACCCAGGCTCCATCTGCTGCTGGGGTGGGTGGGAGCTTTGCTTGTGGATGCAGAAATGTCCTGTATCTGCTGGGCATGGGAACATCGCCGCAGTGCAGTCATGTCTGATGGGGCTCCATGGTCCAGCTGAAGGACAGCTCTGTCACCAGCCTTTGCAGGCTGCTGCAGGGTCTCTGCCTTTCTGTCAAGGCTGCAGGGATTTTCCAGCCTCCTTCATCTCCTGCCATGTTCTCCTCCTGACCTCCATGTGTATTTTCATGTCCTCTGAGTCCCATTGCTGCACCATTCACTTCTTAGTTTCACCCCGTTGCTATTTTTCCTGTCATTTCTTCTTTCGTTTGCTTTTGGAATAAACTGGAGTATTTTCACTGTTTAAGTGATGGTTATGGGAGAGATTTTAAAGCAAGGCTTCAGAACCTGAGGAGATCTTCTTTAGTCCTCTAACCAAATTTTCACTTGGCCTTTTGTCTTTGGATTTTAAAGTCCCAAGGAGGTTTCACAATGTCTAGCCTAATCATGCGGATGCTGCTCATACCTGCATCACCAGTGAGGATCTTGGGAACTGGGAACATCCTGGTGCCTGGAGACAGCCCTGTTCCATGGGAACATCTCTGTACCTGGAAACAGCCTGGGGCCTGGGGGCAGCCTGGTGCATGGCTGGCAGCATTCAGGGCCGCTCATGCCCTGCAGTGCAGGTACCAGACTGCCTGCTGATTTACTCAGGGTACCGGTATGGACGTCTCTGCACGCAGAAGTGCCCGGAGGTAGCTCAAGGAGCAGAAGTGATTGTTGCTGCCTTGATCTAGTATTACACCCTGTAGGTAGCATCCCAAAGCATTATCTTCTGGGGCTTCCCTGAGTCACCAGGGTCTGGACCAGCTTAAGGAGCATCGTTCCTGCATCTGTCATCCCTCCCTGCAATCTGCCTTCCCTGCATACGACTTGCAGCTTGTGGGTGCAGGATCTGCAGCGTGGCCATCTCCACAGGGTCCATGGCGGGATGCTCTCTTGGAAAGGCTGGCAGCAGTTTGGTGCTCAGCTTCTCTCCCTGGTGGACAAGAGCGTGGCCGTGCCCTGTTTGGGTGACGTGGGCCTGACCTCAGGTGTGTGGGAGGGAGGCGTTTGCTTCAGTGCTGCATCCCGCGGTGGGGGGAAGAGGGAAGAAGGTGGCAATTTCCTCATCAGCAGCTCTAGGTTTGTGGCAGGACCTGAGCTGGGGGTGTGCAGTGTGGGAGGAGGGAGGGAGCTGATGCTGGAGTTGGGATCTCCTGTGACTGTTACTTACTTCCCAGCTGGTGTTAACTCTTTGCTGGTTTGGCCTGTTCCGCTTCTCCATGGAAACTGTAGGGAGCAACCTGCTTTGAGGCACCTTTCTCGGCAAGAGGCCATGGAAAGTCAGTCAGCCTGTCAAGTGTCAAACCCAGGAGGGCTCTGTGCTGCAAGGTGGGCACAGGCACAGGGACAGGACAGGGCATGAGGGTCCAGCTGGCAGTGAGGGTCTGTGGCAGAGCTTGGACCTGGAGCAGCGCCTCGTCTCTCCATGCTGAGACCCTGGGCATGTGCAGGGGCTGTGGGGTGGGTGGATGTTTGTCAGCGGTGAGCAGAAGGACATCGTCTCTTGCACCCAGGCTGGTTCAGGTATTGTTGGGCTGCTTGGGGTGGCCAGAAAAGGTTACCACAGTGGAGGTGTGTGGTGTGCAGCGGTGCTGTGGTGGATGCCGAGCCTGAGGCAGGATTCTGCACAAACGTGTCTCTCTGCTCAGGGTCAGGGGACGCCTCTGCCTCCTTCTCCCTCCTGCTGTCTGGGCCGAGGATGTCTCTGGCTCCATCGTGGCCCCGTGGGGCCAGCAGGCAGGGCTGGCCCCCGCCGCCTCCGAGTGACGGTGCTGCTGACGCGCCGGCAGCGTGGGCTGTGACGTGGGGCTGCGGCGCTGCACCCCACGGCTGGGCCACCGAGCCTGCGCCCCCAGACGCTCCGGTTCGGCAGAGCCTCATCAGTATTCCTGGTGCGTGGCCGAGCCGGCTGGAGCTGCTTTGCAGAGCCCGGTAGCTCCAGCACGGTCCTGACAAAGCGCTCGGGGTCCTCCTGCAGCTGCGGGGGGGCTTGGCTGCCATCCCTGGCGCTGCACAGAGCCCTTCTGCTGCGCTGCTCCGGCTGGACGGCGTGTGCCGGGGCCCTGGCTGCCCCGCAGCCTGGCACAGGTGCGGTGTTGTCACCTGTCCCGCAGCCTGTCCTGACTTTGTTCCTGGCAGCAGTGCTTAGCCTGGTCCGCTGCCCCAGTCCCACCGCTGCACGGTCTGCAGGGCTCTCGGCCTCGGGCACTCGCAGCCCTGGCGCTGGCTGGTGCCTTCTCGTGGTCTGTCGCTGCCATCTGCCCCCTGTGTGGGCACTGGGAGCCATCGGGGCCATCCATGCTAGGAACCCCATCCCTCCCCTGGCTGCCGAGGCAATGCCGGTCCATCATCCGTGCTGGATGTGTGGGGCTGCAGGGGGGGCCCCCAGACTCGGGCCCCTCGGCAGTGACAACGCCTTTGAACCCAGGAGGGATGGTGAGTGCAGGTGTCCCATCCTCCCAGATGGGCATCTCCCTGGCAACCAAATTGCCCTAGCTGCAGATCTCTGGAGCAGCAATACTATTTGTGTCTGGGGGAGCACGGGGATACCGGTGCCAGTGGGTCTGGGAGAGCAGTGATACCAGTGTCACAGGCTCTAGGGAGCACGGTGGAACATTTGACCGTGGTTTAGATTCCTTTTTGTTTTCGGGGCTCCGCCCTGAATGTCACACCAGGGCCAAGCAGCGCTGGAATGTTCCCTGGCTCTCGGACTCTTCCGTGCAGCTGTTGTTAAGCCTCTCATGGATTATATTAATTTCAACCAGATGTTCATGGCCATAATGTTTGTACCATGCATGTGACTCAAAGAAGGGCTGGTAAGGGTCCAACTTGCTTCTGTCCCCACACACCTGCTCTGGGTCAGATTGCCAAAGCTGTTACTTCACAGCTCTTGGAGATGCTTCTGCAGCCCTGCATAGCCTTGGTACTCCAGCCAAATGCTGCCCAGCTTGTGAGCAGGTGAGCTGTCACCTGTCATCTGCATTAGACATAGTCACAGCTCCAGTCCAAGCCAGTATGGTTATGATGTGAAGTGCCAGAGAAGAGACACATTAAAGGCATGTGGGGAGTTTCCGTGATTGCTCTCCTCAAACCCTGGTGTTTTCTGGTCTCGTTCTCAGAACAGTTCCTCCATCAGTGGAGGGATGAGACAGCTGGACCTCATGTGTTGCCGTGACCAGCAGGTTTGAACCCGTCCTGGGTTAGAGATTCCCAACCTGTGTGCAGGTGCTCAGCAGCTCTCAACACCAGGACTTGAATCTAAGGCTCCATCTTGGCCTATTTTAGACATTTTTCAGGATAATGTCAAGGGGATCATGTCAATATACATATCAATGCACACAGCATGTGGAAACCTTTGCCACAAAACAGCCTAATCAGGTAAGAACGGTGTTAGGCTGTTACTGTATTATGGACCAGTATCTTACTGAGATGCAGTAGGACAGGTGTTGTAGCTGTACTGTACCTGTACCTGTACCTGTACCTGTACCTGTACCTGTATTTCTTGTCAGGCCCCTGGAGATTCCAGTTGAGTGTTGTGCCCAGGTTCTGACTCTGTGTTTAAGAAAGGTGGAGACAAACTGCAGAGAATTGGGGATGCTTTAAAAACACAAATGGGTTTAAAAATATGATCCCTGGTAGGACAGGGAAGGGATGTCATCAGCTAAGGGGAACTCTCCATGTTTTTCCTTAGGTTTAATCTGACTTTGGATGGAATTGCAGGAGGAGGAGGAGCTGGAGCAGGAAGGAGGTCACAGGCTGGAGGGGGCTTGAGGAGGTGATTGTGCTGGGGGGTCTCGAGGAGGCCATAGGGATGGGTCAGACAGACCCTGTCAGGGTGATCCAGCATGTCCAGTCCTGCCTCAGTGGGCAGCACAAGGTGCATCATCTCTCCAGCAGACAGTCTGTGATTCAGCGACACCTCACAGCCAGAACCTGCCAGAATATTTTAAAAAGCTGAGACTCATGTGGAAGGGGAACCATCTGGTGCTGCTGGAGTATGTGTTAAACCCAGGGTTTGGAAAGAGATGGATATAGACGGTCCCGTCTCCCTACAGGAAGAACTTTCCATTCCTGGGAGCACAGAGCTGTGCCATGCGTGGTGGAAAGGAGCTTGTGAGGGTCTTGAGCTGGTTCCCTGCCCAGAGCCAGGTACCTGTGCCTGAGGTACCCCTGAGAGGCCGGCTCTGACAGCCTGGTCCCTGCAGCCAGGCCTGTCTGGTGTTCAGGACTTTGGAAGACATTCCCTTGTAATTGCTTCCTGCGGAATTCCTCATTCTGGCTGCAGTGCGGCTGCTGCGGGAGACGGGATGGCAGATGCTGTGTGTGCGGGTCGGATCCAGTCTGGCAGTTCGCGTGTTCCTATGACCTTGGCACAGATGGCAGAGCTGCAGCCTGGCGGGTTGGCAGGCGCCTTCTGCTCAGTCCCAGGCACAGGTGCCCGTTGTCTTGGGAGGGAGGGGAGTGGGATGTGTCCATGGTCTGGACATGACCACGGTGTGGGGAGTGGCGGCTCTGAGCTACAGCTCTGTGCGTTTGGCAGCGGGTACCAGGGAGGGAACTGCTGGCCCAGGGCTGGTGCTGACAGCTGCGAGCACCTGAGGGAAGAGCAGGACATGAAGCCCCAGGAGAGGCTCTGGGTGGGACCTCTGCTCCTGCGTGCCGTGATGGGGTCTGTGGTACTGACAGGGATGGGAGGGGAGGTGGATGGTGGGACCTGTGGGCTTAGGAGAGGAGGGAGAAGAGAGAAGGGAGAAGGGAGAAGGGAGAAGGGAGAAGGGAGAAGGGAGGGGCTTGGCTGAAGCCCTGGCTGTGCAGTAGAAGAGCTCTAGATGGGGTTTGGCTGTGTCTGAGGCCTGGGTGCATCCAGGAACCTGGAGCAGTAGGATGAGGCCTGCTGTGGAGGACGATGAGGGCTCGAAGAGAAGGCACAGTCCAAGAAGGTGATGGGAGTTTGGAAGAGTCAAGGCAGTGCAAAGACTCCTATGTAAGGAGAGGGAAAGGGAGGTGTTTGATGTTAAGGTGTTCCTTGGAGAGGCCTGGAGAAGCAGGAGAAGACCTGGGATGGCTCAGCAGACAGGGCTTTCAGTAAGGTAAAAATAGTTTAAGGGGGAGTCAGGCATCTTTTTTTTTTTTTTCCTCCCCAGAGGGAGCACAGATCATACTTGCAATGTGAAGGAGCAAAACCGGGGAGAGGGAAAAGGTGTGGAGGAAAAAGGAGGAAGAGAAGGAGGAGGAGTGCCCTGGGGTGATGCTGGAGACAGGAACTGCAGGCAGCAATGGGGATGCTGGGGAAGAAGTGGAGAAGGTACCACGGTCAGGACTCCAGTGGCCGAGGAGGGTCAGTGCTTAGGGATGGTGCGTTTGGTCAAAGGAAATAACTCCTCTGGAACTAGACAGGAGTGAAGCTCTGGCTGAGGTGGTCACACTTAACCTGGTGCCTTCTGCTTCGGGCTCGGGTGGGCTCTGGAAGTCGGTGCTCCTGGGGGTCTGTGCTCCGGGGTGTGGGTGCTCCGGGCTGCCCGGACCCCTGGGCTCAATACTGATGGTTTTCACGTATCCCCGAGCACAGGGCGGCTGTTGGGCATCACGCAGCTGCTGGGGGGTTCGCTGCCCCATCACAGCTTTGGGAAAGCTGAGAAGGCAGAAGGTAGCTGGATGTGGTGCGGGGCCCGTGCGGCCGGGGCCGGGGGTCTGGGGTGCCCAGAGCGGGGGGTCCTGGCAGGAGAGGGGAGGCTCCGGGCCGGGCCGAGGGACGTGCGGCGGGACTGCGGCCGGGGAGGGCAGCGAGGGGCGCGGGGATGCCGCACGGGGCGGGTCGGGCCGGGACCGGAGGGGTGCACCGTGCGATGCTGTGCGATGCGGGTGCCGCTGCCGGAGCCGGTCCCGCCGGGGTCGCGGTGTCGCTGTCGGTGTCACGGGCAGCGGGGGCGCAGCGCCCCCTGGCGGACACGGCCGGCCCCGCGCCGCTCCGAGGCCCCCATTGCCGGCCCGGCCCGGCGGTCGGTACCTGACAGGGTCCGGGCCGGTTCTGGCCCCGGCGAACGCCCCGGCGGGGCCCGGGCAGGTTCTGGCACCGGCTCTCGGCGCCGTCCCGGCGGGGTCCGGGCCGGTTCTGGTCCCGGTG
>JANEHK010000148.1:211769-235677 GCA_025960845.1 Tachycineta bicolor | reverse complement strand
GCTGCCGCCGCCGCCCCCCGCCCGCGCCCGCGGCGGCCTCCTGGACCTGCTCCGGCTGCGCTCGCCCCGCAGGCAGAGCCCCGAGGGAGACGGCGACGGCCCCGATGAGGCGCAGCGCCCGCGCCCCAGCAGCATGACCTTCCTGCCCGCCGCCCGGCCGCCGCACCCCACCGAGAGCCCCGGCTTCCTCCGGGGGGGCTCCCTGTGGGGCAGCCGCCGCTGGAACCTCTTCGGGGGCAGTGGCTGGAGCGGCTCCAGCCCCAGGAAGAACTTCAGCTCCCTGCGGAAAAGCTTCAGTTTCCGCCTGCGCCGGGGCCACGAGCTGCGGCGGTCCGAGTCCGGGGGGCTCCTGCGCCCCACGCGCCTCCGCACCAAGAGCGAGGGTGATGCCAGCTCCCTGCACACCTGCCCCAGCAAGCGGGACCTGCTGTACCCGGAGCTGACCAGGGCCGGGGGCCGGCTGCACCCCGACCCCGTGCAGACGGGGGGACTGTGGAAACTCCTCACGAGCCGCTTCCGAAGGCGAGAGCGTGGCAGCGTGTGCCCCAAGGATCCCCATGGCGGTGTTGAGCCTGTTTTGGGTGGGGGTCCTCTGCGGGCTCTGGGTAAGTAAGCACAGGAGCAGTGCTGGGAGGCCCTGCAGGGATGAGTGGCTGTGGCCTGCCCCAGCTGAGGTTCTGGGCTGTCCGCTGGCACCTGGTTCTGTCCCAGTGCTCTGCAGGGTTTGCACTGGGCTGCAGTAAGGTCGTGTGAGCATTCACAGGGTCGTGTCGTACTCTGGTGCCCTGGGCGCTGCCATTGTCAATGATGCTGGAGCAGCCGTGGTGTGGCTGCTTGGCAGGATGTGCTCCGGGGTCTGGTTCCCTTGTCGACCACATACCTGGGAGTCAAGTATGCATGTCACATGTCCTGCTTGTCCTGGTGGTGTCCCATCAAGGGCAGGGTGGGCGCAGCCTTCCTGTCCTTGCCCCACAACATTGGCAGAACAGGGAGAGGCGTGCTGTTGGTGGGCTCCCAGGCAAGGGGGATGGTTTGGGAGGTTGCCAGAGCAGAGGCGTGGAGCAGCAGAGGGGGTTGAGGAGCCCAGAAATGTGCCTGCACCCCCCTCTTGTGAGTGACTTCCTGGTGCCAGGCCTCGCCTGGGGGATGCTCAGCCCCAGCCACTCCTGCCAAGGTCCTTTGAGCAGAGACCACATGTTTGGGAGCGCTGGAACCCTCACCGGGTATGGGGCAGCCTGCAGAGAGGAGGTGTGGCATTACCAGTGATGGGACAGGGGGACAGGACCCTCACAGGGCTGGGCACTCAATGGGCACTGGCAGCTGAAGCGGCTCTCGGGTGTTTGACTGATGTTGGTGGGGAGTTCTCTGGCACCAGGGCTTTGTGGGGCCTCAGCTGGGGCTGTGCTGGTCGTGCCTCTGTGCCCTGTCTGCTTCCAGGGCCTGTGGAAGGAGCTGCAGGCGAGCCCTGTGGCCTGGCAGGGGCGTGAGGAGACAGCAGCATCCACAGCTTTTTAAGGCATGGAACGCATGGAGCTGGGGGCTGGGCCAAGCCCTGCCGCCCGCTCCTGGGGGGCCTTGCTGGATTCCGTGGCTCTGCTCTGGATCTGGGTGTTGTGGAGGCAGTTCTCTGCTTGACTTACATGCCAGAGGGATGTCTTAGGGCTGGCGGGCTCTCCGGGGAACCACGTGCTCCCGAGGAACCTGGTTGTTCTGGAGGCAGCGGCTGTCCAGGGCAGCATCATGCCTGGATGTTCCCCGGAGTGCTGGGCCACAGAGATCAGCACAGCAGCAGCTCTGCAGCTGCCCAGGGAGCTCAAGGGGCTCCATCCTCTAGCCCCCTCTGTACCTCGGGCTCGCTGTGCTCCAGGGGAAGGTTCTGGAGGCTCCGACGGATGCGGGGCTCCCCATGCTCCACGAGGCAAAGGGCCGGGATGCTGCAGCGCTCCGGGGGTTCCGGTGCTGGCAGGGCAGCCCGGGCTGTGTGCCGCTGCCGGCTGGGTGGCAGGAGGTTCCCAGGAGAGGGGAGGCTGCGCTCATGGCTGGGGAATGTGGGTGTATGCGGGCAGGGAGGGCCGGGCCCTGCCCCTGAAGCGGGGGGCCTGTTCCTGCTTGCCGCTTCCAGTGGGAGCTGCGCCAGCAGCAGCCGCATTCCCAGAGAAACAGCCGAGGTTGAGCACTTGGTTGGCGTCCTTGCCTCTCACCTGGCTCCTCCATCAGGCAGGTAGGAGCTCCCTTTGGATCCATCTTTGGGAGATCCTGCTGAGGCTTCTGTGGGAAGTGGTGTGGGCGGCTTGGGGTCCCTGCAGCAGTGACCAGCCAGCTCATGCGGGATCACTTCTTGTTGCAGGGATTAGTGTTTGCCACCATGGCTCGTGCTGGAGGCAGAGGCTCAGGTATTGACCTCTCCAGGCTGCCACTGGCGCTGAGGCTCCTGACAGGAGCCCCTGGTGCTGTGGAGCTCACACTGGGTTTAGTCACACTGAGGACACCATTCATTACCTGCCTGGTACCTGCACAGTCTCTGTACTCCCCAACCCCATGCCCTCCTGGGGATGGTGAGGTGTGAAAAAGCAGTGGTGAAGTCTGCACAGCAGCGTAGCTGCTGCTTGTCCTCTCTTGTGCCCCATCTCCCCTTGTCTCTCTGCTCAGTATTGGTACATGGTTTCCTCAGGTGGGAGCTGTGGGTCTGTGAGCCAGGGCTGGAGGGGGACAGCCTTAGTGCTGCTCAGGAGGTCTCTGCCCCATTCCTGTTCCTTGCAGGCCCATGGTGTTCCAAACACCCGCTTGACAACCACAGACTTTGATGCTCTGTGTGGGCGCTGCCCACCTTGCCCTGGGAGCGCTGCTGGTGCAGCCCCGACTTGCCCTCCTGGGGGGTGCAGCTGCAGCTGTGGTTATCAGCACTTGGAAACGCTGGATGTAGGAGTCCCGGCAGAGAGCCAAGCCAGCACCCTCTCTGTTTCCAGAACCTGGAGTGGTTTGTTTACAGCACGCTGTGATACCCACCCAGCACCACGATCTGCATCCAGACATACCCACAAAAGCCAGGGGGATGCTCCAAGTGCTGCTCCCAGCCCTGGAGGGATTCGGCTGGGATGGAGCGCACGGAGAGGTGATGGGGGGTTTCAGGCTTTGTTACCCCAAAAAGACGTCAAGAGCTGATCCTTGTGTAATGGGCAAGGGAGGGCAACAACCCTTGGGACTAGGGAGCAAAGTCAACACAGAGTCCAGCCAGCTTGGACTGAGCCAGGTGATCGTGGTCAGTGGTTCAGAGCATTTCTGGTTATCCAGGTGTTGGCTGGTGCCATTCCAGAGAGGCTCTCTAATAGGTATGGTCTTGGGAAAACAGGACAGTTTTGGAATTGGAGTGGTCTCTGTGCATGAAGGGGCTGTGTGATGGGTACAGCATCTCTGCTGGCTCAGGAAGCATTCTTCATCTGAGGGAAGAGCACAGAGCTGTCAGGGAGGTTTAGGTTGGATATCAGGAAAGAGTTCTTCCCCCAGAGGGTGGTTGGGCGCTGATCAGGCTCCCTGGGGAGTGGCCATCGCCCCAAGGCTGCCAGAGCTCAAGGACCATTTGGACAGTGTTCTCAGGCACAAGGTGGGATTGTTGGGGTGTCTGTGCGGGGACAGAGGTGAGACTTAATGATCCTTGTGGATCTCTTCCAGCTAAGGATATTCCATGATTCTGTAATCACAGCTGTGTCCCCTCTCCCAGAGGGATGCCCTGCTTTTTGAGGTTCTTTAAGGTGCCTCCCTTCACTCTCGTGTGGGGAGTACTGATGTGCAGGGCATGTGAGGGAAGGCTTCTGAGGGAAGACAGGAGCTGTTTTCTCAGGGACTGTGTGAAGTTTGCATAGTGAGTTGGGTAGGTCATGATAAATATCACCTCGTGTTGGTACTTGCCTTGGTTGAGCTGGGAGTGTTGGTGAGAGGCAGAGGTGTCATGGTGGGGTTAGAGATGCCTCAGATGCTGGGGCCGGTCTGGTGTGCGCACATGGGAAAAACTTGAGGGTTCTGGAAGGTGTCATGGGGGGAGCTGTTGGGACAATGCTCTGGAGGGCTCAGTTCTTAGCTCGAGGTCAGAGGATGTGCGGTGGGTTTGGAGATACCTGACTGCAGTCACAGGCAGCCTTAGGGAGAGGGAGCCCTGTGCCTTCAGTGGTCACCTGCCAGCACTCCTGGGGTTGCACACCCAGCTGGAGCCGAGGTCAGGCACGTTGGGAACAGGTTTTTGCTGGTGAGGTAGATCCCCATGGAGTGCTGTGATGGGAGGTTGAGTTACCTGTCTTTCCATGTCACTCTCTGCTGGGTTTTCCCTATCCCACCATCACAGCAGGGTTTGCTCTGGGTCTTTGGGTGTTTGGATGGGGGCTAGAGAGCAGCAGGTGCCAGGAAGTTGAAATGCCTGGATCTTCCAGAGTCTGCACTGACCTCAGAGCACAGTGACGCCAGCTGCTGCCACCTGTGGCATGATGATGAAGCAAAGGTGGCAGTTCCTGAGTGTGTCCTTTCCCAGAGGGACACAACATTGTCTCCTTCTGTTGCTGCAGAGCATTTAAAGCTCTGCTGAGATAATCCTTGCCAAGGTGGTGTCCTGCAGTGGGTTCCTGTGCCGGCTCAGTGCTGACTAGAACGCTGGCTATGCCTCTGCTGGTCCTTGACCTGGAGAAATCTCCCTCCTGCCAGCATTGCCAGGGTAGAGGCTTTATCAGCCTGGCCTGGGAGGGGTGGCTGTGCCCAGGCACGCCGCCTCTGCCTCCCTTTGATCTGTGTGTGTGGTCAGGTGGGTCCGTCTGTGTGGCCGCAGCGGTGGCCACAAGTGGCCTCGGTTTGTGTGGCCTCTGCTGTGTTTGTGCAGCCTCTGACCTGGTTTCAAGGCTGAGTTAGTGTCCAGGGTTGCAGTGTCCAGGGGAGTTCCACCATGGCTTGGATAATGAGTTGGTTAATTATTAGTTGCTGTGTGGGGAGACCAGATGTGTCTGGCACTGGTGCTTCTGGAGCACAGGGTAGCTGAACCTGCTGCGCATCATCCCGTGGAGCAAGTAGCTGGGGTGAGGAGGTGAATTTGGCTGGCCAGCCCCTTTCTCCTCCCAGCCTCTGTGTGGCATGTTGGTGCTGGGAGCTGTGGGTCCGTGGCTGAACGCCCTCCAAGCTGTCTTCAGGGCACAGCATCTGAGCTCTGTGATAGAGGGTGCTGATCCTGCCTCCTCTATGCATGGCGCTGCTGTCCCACAGCAGTGGGTCTGTAGGTCCTGAAGGAGTCCAGGATGACCAACTGACCAAGGGATGTCAGCTACAGAGTGCCTTCTTTATGTCCCTGTCCGCTCTTCTGCATGGCAGGGGCTCTGCCCACCCCACCTGCCAGATTTCCACCTTCTGCCGTAGAGCTGCCTGTGCCAGGAAACCTCCTTTAACAGAAGCTTCTGGGGAGTAAGAGAATTATGCTGAATCTCCTTTTCCCAGGCCAGTCTGGACTGATCTCCTCTTGTATGATTGCGTCGTGTACCCAAGGGTGCTGTTGGGCTGTGCTGAAGCTCTTGGTATGACAGTGGTTCCCTGAGCCACTGCTTTGGCTTTGGAGGTCAGGTGCACCTGGGGAAGGTGTTGAACTGCAGCACGCACAGCCTGGTGCCCTCTCTGTGGTTAGATAACAAAGAGAAGATGCAGGAAGGGTGACCAGGTATATTTTAATCTGGAATTGCAGGTGATGCAGCCAGTCCAGCAGTAGAGCTATCCAGTAAATCATGACTCCCTGATGCTGTATGAACCTCGTTTCTCAGTGGGAGATCTGTCCCTGGAGGTGTCTCCTGCTGGAGGAAATCCCTGCTGAATGAGCTGGCACCAGGGCCAGGTGCTGAGGGAGGGTGCTCTGCTCACCTGCCTGCCTGGATTTCAGGCGGTGCCTCAGCCTGGTCGGGCTGCTGGTGGCTCGCTGTGTGCTTCCACATGGCTGCAGCTTCACCCAGGAGACGATGGGCATCTTGTGCCTGATCCGGGGGAGCGGTGCCTGGGGGCTGGGCACCCCTGCACCCCTCCGGCTCAGCGTGGGGCTGGGGAGGGTCTGGAGGCCCGGAGGGAAATGGGGAAGGTCTGGCAGCTGCAGAGGGAATGGTGCTGTTTGAGGGGGGCCCAAGTCAGTCTGCTGCTGTGGATTTGAACCTTTCCTGCTGCTCTGGTGTGCAATAGCTGCAGTGACATGGGGTGTATGATGTCACACTGATGGGATTCGTAGCCGTGAGTGCCGGGACTGGCTGCATTCTGCATTTTGACAACTGAGGATGAACACTTGTATGGACGGAGCTGACATCGAGGTCCTGTCCCTGGTTTTCAGCAGCCAGCTGCTTGGTTTGTGGTTGTTTTGGGTTGAGAAGCTGCTCGTGAGCTGCCCTTTGGCAGCTCCGTGGGTGTGATCCGTGCCTGCCCGCACACACTGCTGCGGGAGCTGATGGCGGAGGAGGGAAGCAAGTGCGAGAAACCGGGGGGAGGAGGCTCCATCCTGGGGGTGTCTGAGACCTGGGTGGCAGAGCCGTCCCTGCCAGTGTGGGTGCAGGCGGCTGCGGGGCACAGGGCCCAGGTGATGTGAGGGACATCTTCGGGTCTGTGGATGGCTCATCTGCACAGATGTGGGTCCCCCAGCTGTGGGGCTGGTGTATGTGTGCCGTGTATGGTGAGAGAAGGGTGATTGGCACGTCGTGGGGCAGAGCAGGTGGTGTAAAAGGGACCAGGGGACACTTACCGTGACAGACTGTAAGTCGTGCAGTTGTGGCATTGACCCCAGCCTGACACGTGGAAGTGAATTGTGCTCCAAGCCCTCAGGCCTTCCCTGACTGGCAGATAGTCACAGAATCACAGAATCACTGAAGTTGGAAAACCTCTTAGACCATCCAGTCCAGCCATTCCCCCAGCAGTGCCATGGCCACCCCCAACCCATGTCCCCAGGTGCCACATCCCTGTGCCTTTTAAACCCCTCCAGGCATGGTGACCCCACCACTGCCCTGGGCCAGGGCTGGACAGCTGATTCAGGGAAGAAACATTCTCAGTATCAAACCTAAACCTCCCCTGACAACTTGAGGCCATTTCCTCTCGTCCTATCAAGTCTTGGTGGCCTAGAGTACCTTGTCCAGGTGGTAGGAGGAAAGCTTCCCTCATGCCACAGAGTGCAGGCAGAGGACACAAGCCTGCTCCGGAGTGTGGATATGCACGGCCTTTGCCAGCCAGGCACTGTCCTCTTCACCCTTAATCGCTCTGTGCAGGAGGAAACTGCCTCCCACTCAGCTAATGAGGCAGAGAGAGGCTGGGGGAGCTGTGGAAGTGCTGCTCCAGACAGGTGTTCAGGGTCGTGGTGGGATGGCCCCCTGAACAAGAGGTGTGTCTGTTCACTGAGGTATTCCTCAGCTGAAGAGTTGGTGTGTACTGGTCTGGCCCAGGGTGTCAGGGGCACACAAGGTCTTCTGACATTTGTGACTTTGGCTCCAGAAGGGGGCTCAGAGGAGCCATGCTTTTCCAAGATCTGCATCCCAGTAACTCCCAGGTGATTGTGAAGGAGGGGAGACTCCAGCTGTGCTGTGTAAAGTGGTGCTCACACCCTGGCATGGTGCTGTGTGGAGGCAGTGTGGGTGCAGGCAGTGTGCTGGGCTGTGCTGTGACCCCTGGGCTGTTCCAGGACTCCTGGGCTGTGCTGTGACCCCAGGGATGTGCTGGGACCCCTGGGCTGTGCTAGGATCCCCAGGGCTGTTCCAGGACCCCAGGGCTGTGCTGTGACCCCAGGGTGGGCTGTGACCCCAGGGCTGTGCTGTGACCCCTGGGCTGTGCTGTGACCTCAGGGTGGGCTGTGACCCCAGGGTTGTTCCAGGACCCCTGGGCTGTGCCAGGATCCCCAGGGCTGTGCCAGGACCCCCGGGCTCTCAGTACCACACGTTCTGGGTGGGTCACCAGCACCCCTGGGTGGACTGGGCTGCCATTCTGGCCTGGCAGATGCCGGAACAGATGTGCAGGTGTGCCTGGTGCTCAGGTAAGGTGTGCTCGTGGGAGTGAGGGGCAGGGGTGTTGTGTGGCTGAGTTCAGCCCTGTTGGCCTTGTTCTGTCAGTGTTTATTTGTGTTAAGGTTTGCTCAGGGGCCTTCTCAGCAAGTCAAAAATCAAAGTGTCGCAAACTCTTGAACCTGGGTTAAAACCAAACACGGATCTGTTGGGACAGTTGGTGCAGAGGCAGCTGGCAGCTGTTGGGACAGCTTGTCCTGGTCATCCTCGAGCAGATCCAGAGGGAGCCCAGCCAGCCCTCTCCTGGGCTCTCTCTGCCTCTCCTCCTTCCCCAGGCCGATCACCGAGTGTGTGTGTGCCTTGTGCTCTGCTTCAGACCCACCAAAAACCTGCTGTGTGTAGTGAAACAGCACGAGTGTGTGCTGCCTGCTCCCGTCAGGGAATGCTGGGGACAGGGAAGGCCTGGATGGTGCTTTATCTGTCACAATACCTGCCTAGGAGGCTGAGCGGGGCAGAAGTCCCTCGTGGAGGTGACAGCTATTTTTAGGCCCAGTGATGCAGTTGGAAATACAGGTGTGCTGTTGCCTTTTGGAAAGGGCTCAAAAATGTATCATTTTCCTCCTGACTGATGAATTGTTTTAATAAAAACATCACCTCTGCCTAAAAAAAGAAAGGGCAGGTGAAAGACACCGCAGAGAAACGATTCCTGAGGATGGCTATAAATAACCTGGTGTTCCTGCAGCGGACTTGGGGATTATTTGTCTGTAACTCCTGGAAAAGGAGTTCCTAAGTCAGCCAGGAAAGGTAGACTAGAGGTAGGAGCACCGTGTTCCCACCTTTCTTGGACATGATGGATGAATGTCGTGGCCTGTGGGTGCTGGTGGCTGCACAAAACGAGGACCAGGGCACAGTGCTGGGTCATGGTTTGTTGTCTTGTGCTCTCTGAGCAGCTTAGCCATCCCTCTGGCAGTGGGAGTGGGAGTGGGAGTGGGCTCTTCCCCATGGCTTTGGGCTCCCCAGTGAGGTGAGAGAGGCGAGATGAAGCTTTAGCGTGGAGGTGGAGGAAGAGCTGGTGCTGTTGTGTGTCCATCCTCCCCCAAGGAGTTACAAGGGCTGGAACAGACTTGGGGTGAGAGCAGGTGCCTCTGGGCCCTGGCAGGGCTGTGGAGCCCAGTGCTGGCCCCAGCACAAGATGGATGCTCTGGGGGCTGGAGCCTCTCTCTGGAGCCAGGCTGGAAGAGCTGGGAATGTTCCCCTGGAGAGGAGAAGGCTCCAGGGGGAGCTCCGAGCCCCTGGCAGGGCCTGAAGGGGCTCCAGGAGAGCTGGAGAGGGACTGGGGACAAGGGCTGGAGGGACAGGACACAGGGAATGGCTTCCACTGCCAGAGGGCAGGGATGGATGGGAGAGTGGGAAGGGATTGTTCCCTGGGAGGGTGGTTTGGGGACTGCTGGAGCAGGCACTAGGAGCTGTGGTCGTGGGGTTGGGGCTGCTGGGGAGGTCTGGAGCCACCGTCCCTGTGCCCTCGGGTGGCACTGGAGCAGTGGCAGTGCCCAGGTCGCCGTGTTTGATCGCTGCCCGCTTTTGGGTCTGGTGGATTTGCTGCTTCCCTTCTGAGCCCATCTGAGATTCCCATTCCTGTGAGTCTGTGGCCACAGATTTGGCAGGTTTATTACAGGCTTCTGAAGAGGCAGAGCTGGTTTCTGGTCTCCAAAAATCCTTTCTGTTTGTATGTGATGAATGAACAGTATGGATGGAAGGTCTGACCTCGCCAGGGCGAGTGAGGGACTGAAGTTTGTCAGGAGGGGCTGAAGGTGTCCTCCAGGCTCCTGCTTCTCCTCCAGATGCTCTGTGGCAGGGTGGGGGTGTTTCCTCAAGCCGTGCTGGATTGCCACAGCCTCTGTAAGCCTATTGCAGCATGCTGCCAATTCCATAATTTGCAATAATTAATTGTGTTTGTGTTCAGTCAGGAGTGTGGCTGATATCCTGCCGGCAGCTGCACAGCCTGCAGCATGCTGGGGGCAGGGCTCGGGGTGCTGGCTCGTGCCCTCAGCTCTGGGGTCTTGTGCACCCACTGCTCCCCAAAAGGGCATCTGGTCCCTGGTGCTTCCCTTGTCCTCCGTGCCTCGGGCCAGGGGATTCACAAGGGGTTTTTGTGCTGCAGGGAGCTTACAGCCAGTGGTGCCCGGCCTCCGCCCTTGGCTTGGCTCCTCCTCCCCGTTTGGGCTCTGGCTGCGTGTTGGGTCCTCATGCAGCTCTGTGTCTTTGGGGTAGAAGGGCAGGAAGAACCATATTATCTGCCTGGAGGGAGCAGGGAGAGTGTAGCTGGATCCTTGCTGGGATCTTGAGGGTAACCTGATGATTTCTTCCCTCTGTCTGCAGATTCATTTGTGAACAGCCAGGAATGGACCCTGAGTCGTTCAGTGCCTGAGCTGAAGGTGGTGAGTACTTGTGGCTTGTGCCTGGGATACTCGTGGTTCCCCAAATCCTCAGGAAAATCCGGCATTTTCATGTGTCCAGGTGGAAACACAGAGGCTTCAGCCTCAGAGGGGAGAGGGGAGCTGGGGCTGCCACCGTGCCAGGGAAGGACTGGGGTTTCTCAGCAGCTCACGCTCTGAGGGGTGAGGCAGAGGTTGTTGATCCAGGAGCATGAGAAGGTGAAAAGGCACTGTTTGAGCAGCTCAGCCTCCCTGCTGGCCTCGGCAGGGCTGTGATGCCTGTCTGGGTGCTGCTGCTCGAGCCGGTGCAGCAGAAGCAGGTGCAGATCCCAGGTGGTGGTTCAGGTACAGGTTCCTGGTGGTCACCCCCAGAGCAGCCATCCTGGCATGGGAGGTGTCGCTGTCCTTCAGAGCCTCACTGATCTCAGCTCTCACTGGCGCTCCTCCTGCCTCTGCTGAGATGTCCCTGCCCTGCAGGGCTGCTGGAGGATGACACTCAGCTCCGTTCTGCCAAACAGAGGGGATGAGGCTCCCCAGGTCTGTCTGCCCCAGGTCAGGCCATTGCGAGGCTTCACCAGCTCCCTGTGGGGTGTGGGCTCTGTGGTCAGGGGGCTGCCCCTGCCCCTCCTGCCCCTGGCACAGCCCCTCCAAGTGGGACAGGGTCAGCGTTGTGGGCTCTGGGGTGGCCACGAGGTGGTGGGCCGGGTGCTGCAGGTGCTTCAGTGATCGGTTCCTCCTTCTGCTCTTCCTGTGCTCTCTGTGCCAGCCCTCAGCTTTCCTTACAGGCTCCTGGTGTGTGCCCTTAGGCTTTCTCCCTTCAGCTTTTGCAAGATTAACTTTTTTCAATATTAGTCCAAGAAACAAAAGAACAAAATTCTTCTTGCAAAACGTTCCAGCAGTGTCCTCCCACTGTGTCTCTTACCTGCAGTTTAGTGAGACTCAAACCAAACGTCGAATATTCATTTGTTCATTTACCTGTGAAATGCGTTTTTGAAAACATTCTCACAGTTGTTTGGGTTTTACTGCCTGATGTTGAGGCTCTGCAAGGCTGCAAAGTGGTGCTGCCAGCTAAACCATCCTAAAGCTTTCAGTTCTTCCTCAAGTAGCACAGCCCTTTCCCCAGGTTTTACATGACCTCTGGGGATCTGTGTTACTCCGGGATTTGATCTGGCCAAAGCAGCTCTTCTAAAAGCCCAAAGGGCTTTTGGAGTGCTAGTTTAGAGTGACAGAATCATTTGGGTTGGAAAAGACTTTGGAGGTTATTGAGTCCAGCTGCTTCCCCAGCACTGCCAAGGCCATCACTGACTGTGTCCCCAGGTGCCACAACCACACGGCTTTTAAATTCCCGCAGGGGTGGGGACTCCACTCCTGCCATGGACAGCTGTGCCAGGGCTGGACAGCCCTTTCCAGGAAGGAGTATTCCCAGTATCCACCCTGAGCCTCCCCTGGCCCAGCCTGAGGCCGTTCCCTCTGCTCCTGTCCCTGTTCCTGTTCCCAGAGCCCGACCCCCCGGCTGTCCCCTCCTGTCAGGAGTTGTGCAGAGCCACAGGATCCCCCCTGAGCCTCCTCTTCTCCAGGCTCAGCCCCTTCCCAGCTCCCTCAGTCCCTCCTGGGGCTCCAGACCCTTCCCCAGCTCTGTTCCCTGCCCTGGACATGCTCCAGACCCTCGCTGTCTTTCTTGTCGTGAGGGGCCCAGAGCTGACCCCAGCAAGAAATGTTGCCAAGCTTCACTTCCTTCCTATTTTCAAGCAACTCTGTGTCCTCTGTCTTCTCTGTCTCTCTTGCTGCTCTCCCTGCTTGTGTTCCCAAGCATTCAGGATGCTTTCTCTTTGAATAATTTGATGTATTTAAGTTATATTCAGCAGTTTCCCCTCCCTCAGTTTATCCCCAAAAGCTCCCTCCCAGTGCTGCAGGCCAGGAGGAAGCTGTGACTGAGCAGTTCTTGCAGTGGGGCACTGATGGTGCCTGCTGGCAGGATTTGTTTTCAGGACCTGGCAGCACAGTGCTGACTGCGTTCCTGCATTCTCCCACAATTCATGGGACAGAGGCTAACACACCTTGTTTGGCTCCAGTTTGCTGCCTCTTGGGAGCTGTATTCCTCAGATTGTCAGGTCTGTGCCTGGTTTGAAGTTCCAGCTGAGCTCTGAGACATGGCAGAGCAGTAGGATTTCGGTGACATGCGAGTCAGGGTTTGTACTATGTGCAAACAGAGTGTAACTGTAGCCTCTGTCCAAGTTTTAGAGCTAAATGCCGTTGGAGTGTTTATCTTTGGCGTGGTATGGCACCCTTGCTGCTGGGTGGCCTTGGGAGCTGCTCCATTGGCAGAGGAGCCGTGGCCGAGCTGGCACTGACCCCCTGAGCTGCCTGCCCCGAGCTGGGCTCTCCAGAGTTTCTTCTGCGAGGCCTTCTTTAGTACTCCCACCTGGAGTGCTGTGTCCATGTCAGGGGCCCCCACAAAATATAGATGTGGACCTGGAGTGAGTCCAGAGGAGGCTGCGGAGATGCCCTGAGGGCTGAAAGCCCTCTGGAGCCGGGCTGGGAGAGCTGGAAGTGTTCAGTGTGGAGACCTTAGAGCCCCTTCCAGTGCCTGAAGAGGCTCCAGGAAAGCTGGGGGGGGACTTGGGACAAGGAGTGACAGGACAAAGGGGAAGGGCTTCCCACGGACAGAGGGCAGGGTTAGATGGAATATTGGGAAAGAATTCTTCCCTGTGAGAGTGGTGAAGCCCTGGCACTGGTTGCCCAGAGAAGCTGTCCCTGGATCCCTGGCAGTGTCCAAGGCCAGGCTGGACGGGGCTTGGAGCAAGCTGGGATAGTGGAAAGTGGCCCTGTCCATGGCAGGGAGCTTGAAGGTCCCTTCCAACAGAAGCCGTTCTGGGATTCCACGATTCTGGGATTATCCTGGTTGGACCGCAGTGGCAGGGAGGGCTCAGGCAGGGGATGGATGGGCAGTTCCCATTGTCCATAACGTGGTGCAGCCCCTGGCTCAGCGTGGCTGCAGAGACACACGTGCAGGACCGGGCAGGCAGCAGCCCAGCCCGTGTTCCCTGTGTTGTCACCTGTGTGAGCGCGCTGTGGGGATCTGTGGTTGCCCTGAGGAGTGACAGATGTGGCAGCGTGCGCCCGTGGGAGCCCATCGCTCAGCGCTTCCCGGCGCTGCCACGTGCAGGCTCCGTTGGCACAAGGGGAGCTGGCAAAGCGTGGTGTCCGTGCTCAGCCAGCGGGTCTGTGCTGCAGAATGCTGACAGCCACAGGCTGCTGCCTCTGCTTCTCACGGGGAGCATGTGCAGCAAGTGCGTGGCCCAGGGCAGGACCCAGAGCAGCGAGGGCGTTTGAGTGCCTGCCTGAGAGCTGGAGAACCTGCCTGGTGGTGACTCACCTGCCAGGCTCATCCCTGTGCCTGGAAAAGTTTGGCTGTAAACTTCCATGGCGGCAGAGGCAGCTTTAGCGTTCGTAGCCGCTCCTCACCGCGCGTCTTCCGGCGCTGGTGTGGCCGTGTGAGTGCAGCTGTACGGAATCACAGAACCAGTAAGGCTGGAAAAGCCCTCTAAGAACATGAAGTCCAACCATCAACCAGCACCAGCACCATGTTCACCACTGAACTATATCCTCAAGTGCCACATCCACATTTTTTGGACACTTCCAGGGATAGTGACTTGGTTCACCTTCAGCTGAAGGTGATCCCTTCCCTTTTTGTGGAAAAGGGACACCTGATATCCAACCTGTACCTCCCCTGATGCAATTTGAGGGTGTTACCTCTTCTCCTGTTTAGTTAGTTACTTGGGAGCAGGGCCCAGTCCCCACCTGGCTGCACCCTCCTGTCAGGGAGCTGTGGAATGAGAAAGTTCCCCCTGAGCGTCCTTTTCTCCAGGCTGAGCCCCTTCTGCTCCCTCAGCCAATTCTCATCAGGCTGGATGAGGTCCAGATCCTTCAGTCCAGATCCTTCAGTTCAGACCTGGTCCCACAGTTCCGCAGCATTAAACGGTCAGGAAGACAAGATACTGACAGGGAGCAGAGCCTCATCCCAGGACACCCACCTGCATTTCATAGCCAATCTGAGGGTGCTGCAGTCAGATGTGCTTCCACCCAATTAAATTCGGTGCTCAGTAGCTTTATCCTTTGATTTGGTTGAACACTGGTGCTGGATGTTTCCGTGTGGGTGTCTTGGTTTGAAAGACAGGTACCTGCTAGAGAGGGGCGGGGTCTCTCTAGGAAGGGGGAATTCCAATCCCCTCCAAATTATTATAATTTGGAAGATAAAAAAAAAATTTCAGTCAGAGCTATGGGGAAAGGAATAACAGTCCTTTACTAGTAAATATAACAGGACAGACAAACATCAACAGCAATAACAATAATAATAAACAGAACCAAGAACCCTGAGGGGCTTTGTCTCACAAGTCCTGGGCAGTCTGATCTCTTGGGACCCCGAGAGCACCAAACCGAAACGGTGGAAACTCCAGGGCTGGTGGCTAGAAATGGTGGGGTGTCCTGGCAGGCAGGGGGGTGTCCTGGCAGGCGAAGTGAGCAGTGCTGAAAAAGCCGCAATGGCTGGACCAGGGCTGACCCAGCTCCAGCAGGGCAGGCAAAGAGTTCCGAATTCCTGCGCGCTCCGGCAGGTGATAGAATTCCCAGGACCAGACCCTCTGTCAACAGTGCACTCCTCATGCAGCCAGCAGTCGCCCGACCACCCTCTCTGAAAACCGAGAGCAGAAGAAACCACCCTCAGCTCGAGCCCCTGAACCTTTTCCTCCCCCCTAAACTAAGTGATCCACCTTTTGTGTGGGTCGAGCACACTTTAAGCATCAGTATTTAGTCTCCTAGCAACTTATGGGGGGGAAAAAATTCCACAGGAAAACTTAACCCCCAACAGTGGGCGGCACCATTGGCTCAGCTGGCAGATGCATGTAGTGCTGCCGTTGTGCTGGTACCTCAGGATGGGCACTTGCTGCCCCTGTACCCAACATGGAGCTGGTCTCTGCTCCCCTTCCACTGGCAGCTGCTGTCCAGAGCTGCAGCACCCCAAAACTGGGGGTGTGTGGGCTGGGAGAAGAGGTATTTCTCCTTCTGAATTGACTTGGGACGGCAAGTGTTCCCTGAGGAGCAGAAAGGCTGTGGGAAGAGCTGATGACAGGGCTGTGCCTGTTCAGGTGAGGACAGGAGTACTCACTGCCCTCTGTCCAGGTGGCTGTGCCCCAGTCTTGGCTGTTCTCTGCCTGGCTGAGCCCAGTTGGTCCCCTGGCCTCCCACCAAATACTGGGCTGGGTCACACCATCCCTGTGTCCTCTCAGGGACACCTCTGCCTCTCGTCAGCGTGTGCCCAGCACCGGTGGTGTCACCTCACGGGGCTGCCTCGTGTACAGGGACACGTGCTGGGCACACAGGTGACATGTGCATCTGTTCCAGGGCATCGTGGGCAACCTGTCCAGTGGCAAGTCAGCCCTGGTGCACCGCTACCTGACCGGCACCTATGTGCAGGAGGAGTCTCCAGAGGGTAAGGTCTGGTTCCCAGGGTGCCTGGGGATGGGCTGGGTCCTCACTCCTCTCCGTGGTGCTGAAGGTGATCCCAGTCCCTGCATTTTCTCCACCACTGTCACGGGGCTCTGCAGCTCCCCTGGCCCTGGTTTGGGGTGTCCTCTGCTTGTGCCCCCCTTGCTGACCGGCAGCTTTGCTCCCCCAAGGTGGCCGGTTTAAGAAGGAGATCGTGGTGGATGGTCAGAGCTACTTGCTGCTGATTCGGGATGAAGGGGGCCCCCCTGAGCTCCAGGTAGGAGACCTGTCCTCCCTGTGGTCCCTTCCCACCCATGCTGCTGGGGTCAGGGGGAGGTGTGTGCTGGCTCAGCCCGGTGTGTGGCTGCCCTTGCTGGCTGCCCGGGGCTCCGGCTGCTCATCCACACTGTAATCCTGCCATATCTCTTCAGTTTGCTGCCTGGGTCGATGCTGTGGTGTTTGTCTTCAGCCTGGAGGATGAGATCAGCTTCCAGACCGTCTACAACTACTATCTGCGGCTCTGCAGCTACCGGAACACGGCGGAGGTGCCCATGGTGCTGGTGGGCACGCAGGGTGAGAACGGTGCCTGGGCGGGAGCGCGGGGTGCCAGCCCCGTCAGCGCAGGGGGGATCCCGGTCTGTCGGCTGTACGTGGGGCTCAGGGACGATGCTGAAGCCCCAGCCCAGGGCCCTGAGCAGGGAGTTCCTGCTCACACTATTTCAGCTTCCCCACAGAGAGCTGCCTCGTTCCATGGAGCCGCTTTCCTCTTGGAAATGGTGTGACACCCTGGTGCTGCCTCCCCCAGCTCTGCCAGCACAGGCAGGATGGAGCCTGGGGTGAAGAGTTTTCTGTGTGACAGTAGAGAGCAGGAGCAGGACGTGGATGTAGGGAAAAACTGTCCTGGCAGGAGAGTTCCTGAGCACTATGTGACTTGTTCCTGACCAGGAGGAAGCTCTAAGGCCAGGAAGACTGGCAGGAGCAGTGGGAGGGAGCCACAGGGGGTCTGCTCCAGACCCCTGTATTAAAAGCAGAACAAAGTTTTTAAACTTTGGATTTTTGGAGATTGTGGAATGAATTTTAGGACTGAGTGATCTTGGTTCAGGAATGAGGTGGCAGCATGCACTGTGGAGGCACAGGAGTGGGATAGGTGACGGGGTCAGTGGCCACTGTTGTCCCAGTCACAGAACCAGGTGAGGTCCCAGCCTTGGTGCAGGCACACAACCATCTGGAGAGCTCAAGGAGGGCTTCCTCACAGTGCAGGTCCCCGTTCTCCTACCCCACCTGAGAAGGTTTGTTCGCAGCCCCCACTTGTATTCAAGGGGTTGGATTCCTCTTTGGAAGGAAGTTTTTCCAAAACAGGCAAGCAGTTGGTGACTATCTGGAATGCAAACTGAGCCTGTCTTTTGGGGCTGTCCAGGAATTCCTTGGCTGTGGAGACATCCCAGCAGAGTTAGCTCTCTCGTTAAACCAGGAGGATTTCTCCCTTGGGTTCTTTAACACATAGGGCTTGGCCATGAGCCCTAAAATGGTGGAGACTGACAAATCCATTTAATTTGTCAGCTGGAACTGCCTGGCCTTGGTCCCCACACCTCCCAGAGGAGTTCTGCCTCTGCTGGAATGTTGGTGGCCGGGAGGTTTGGGAAATTGAATCAGGTTCATTTTCAGAGACCCATCCATTTTTCTGCAAACGTGGGACCCTGCGATCACAGGGCAGTGCCATGGAGGTGGTTCCTCTGTGTGAAGAGAGGGAGGGAGGCCAGAAGTGTCGTGGAACCTGTGCATAGGTGGGACAGGGTCCTTGCCTTTCAGCCTCCTGTCCCTTTGGTTTGCAGATGCAATCAGTGCCACCAACCCCCGCGTCATCGACGACTCGCGGGCACGGAAGCTCTCCAATGATCTGAAGCGCTGCACTTACTACGAGACCTGCGCTACCTATGGCCTGAACGTGGAGAGGGTCTTCCAGGACGGTAACTGCAGCCGTGTCGGGGTGTGCAGGCAGGATGGGGCAGCAGCGTGGTCTCAGGACAGACAGACAGACAAACAGAGGAGTTTGTGTTGCCCTCGGAGTAAGAAAGTAGCACCTAAACAGCTGGATGGGGCAGCTGTTCCTCATGGGAGCCGTGTGAGAGAGTGTTCCTGATTAGGTTTGGAGAGGAGTCTGCAACACAGTGATGCTGAGGGGCACAGGGAACCTGCCCCATCTCCTGGAGCTTGCAGTCTGCTTAAATAAGCTGTGACCTTACCCTAAAGGGGATTGTGTGTTCCCTCAAGTGGCAGGAAAAGGGGGAATGGCCTGAAGCTGATGGGATGAGGTATTTCTGGAGTGGGTGAGCCATTCTTCCTAGTGAGCACTGGTGGGTCGGTATGCAGCTGTTTTGGCACCTGGTGGATCCTGGTGCAGCTGGTTTGTGGAGTCCTGGCAGTCACAGACTCTGTGAGGGCCTTGCCTCACGTGGCAGTCCAGTTTCCATCAGACCTTGTCTTTATATGACTTCTTCCACACAAGTTGCCGCCCCAGCTCCCCGCAGACGCACCCCGGGCAGGCTGGGAAGGATGTCTGCTTCCCGCAGCAGGAGCAGGAAGAGCTGCTTTCAGCCTGCTTGCCTGTGCTGTGTGGAGTGTGTTCTGCACCTGTGTTTCTAGAGAGCTCTTCCCTGCCTGTCCTGGCTCACAGCCGGTGGCTGCTGACCTTTTTGGGGAGCAGGTCAATGTGCCAGCACGGGAGCTTGAGGGAGTGAGCACCCTGTCCCTTGGTGGTCGCAGACGGCTCTTCCCGCACACGCACGTGGTGCTGCAGAGCGGGGGGATGCTCCAAGACAGAAAAACTGATATCTCCATCTTCACTAACTGCACAGGGATTCTAGAAGAACTGGGTGTCCCTGGCTGTTGTGCCACCACAGCTCGGGCAGGAGCAGCAGAGCCCCTGTTCCTCAGAGCGGCTCTTGGTGTCCGCTGTGGAGCCTGGAGCTGCATGTGGTTGAGCTGTGCCGTGTCTGGGTTGAGCGTGTTGCAGTGTGCAATCTGGTGGTGTTGGGCATCTTGTGGCCGAGGCTGTGTCTGGGCAGTCAGGCTGCCGAAGGTCACCGTGAGAAGGACATGGAGCAGTGAGAGGATGGGATCTTGGTATTGCCAGGAGGTGGCCCTGGCACAAGCAGGGACAGCGCCCTAGGCCGGGCTGTGTCCTGCGGGGTCCTGGCAGCTTCAGGACTCCCTGGGTGCGCCTGCCCTCAGGGGTGGTTGGTGTGATCCCCTCATGGAAGAGCCCCACTGGGATAGGGGCTGGTATGGAATGTGCCCTCTGCCCTCGTGGCTCCTAAAAGGTCTGGTTAAAGAACTTTATCCTCAGAATTGCCCTCACGGTTCTTGTTGGCAGAAATCTGGGGTTCAGGTTCAGCAGATGCCAGGACAGTTTGCAAGGAGCCATCCGTGTGGGGATCCTCAGTTCTTGGGATTGATTTTAAGGGTGTTTCTGTACCAAGAAAAGGTCAGGGAGCCCCTAGCCGTGGTCACCTTGGCAGTGTTCCTGAGGAGGACTGACCCAGCGCTGGTCCTGCAGAGTGCAGGAGGGACAGCAGCTGTGCTGCCCTGTGCTGAGGGTGACTTCTCAAGCTTCACCTCTGCTGCGGATCCCAGATGCATGCTGCTGCCTTTCCTCTGCCCTGAGAACTGGAGAGGGCAGGAGAGGACAGCTCCATGGCCCAGGATCTGTGGCTGAGGTGCTGGTGGCGTTGCTGCTCTCTGTTGTTCCCCTCAAACACGAGGCTGCAGGTCCAGGCTCCAGCATGAATTCCAGGGAGGCTCTGGATCCCCTGCCCAGGGAACAGCTCCCATTCCAATGCTGGCTGGGCACACTCCAGCCTCCCAGGAGCTAGGAAATTCCCAGAAAAAACCCTCAGCCACTGCTGTTATGGGCAGGGAGCCTGGCAGAGGCTCTACTCATCAGTTACCCCACACCACTACTGCTAATGAGGCCAGTGAGACCACACTGGAGGGATAACATCTCCCCAGTCCTGAAATGAGGCACCTTGAGGCGACCTTCACCTTTCTGTGTGCCGGGCCCAGGCTCTTCTACTTCCTGAGCATCAGTCAGAGCTCTCTGGGATAATGTCTGCCATCCCTTCCACCAGTCTTTGTTCCTGTTTCTCCGGCTGCTGCACACAGGTCTGCTGTACAGCCGGTGAGGTGTGCCGTGCCCGCAGAGCCTGAGCAGCCCCGCTGCGCGGTGTCGCTGCGAGCACCAGCACCTGGGCATCGCTCAGTGCTTCAAAGCAAACCCTGCACTCCAAGTCTGGACAGAGGAAGAGCATGCCAAGGTCCCTAGTGACCCACCAAGGATTCCCGGAGCCCCTCGGGGTGTCACCTTACAGACCCACGAGGCCCAGACTGATGGAGGTGGCATTTGCCCAGGCAGTTCAGTCTGGTACCTGGCTCCTGGAGTTGCTGTGAGGGGTGACTGAGAAGTGACAGGCTGCCCAGGGGTTCTCCTGTGGCAGGCCCAGGCTCGTAGAGTCTCCGTGGTGTCCGTGGGAAGTGTCTGTTCTGTGTGATGCCCCAGAGGCAGGTGGCCCCTGGGGACTCAGCCTGGGCAGCTCAGGCAGCGCATCGGGCAGGGCAGGGGGAGGGCCTGGGTCTCCCTGAAGCCCTCCAGAAATCTGTGGGTGGAGGAAGCTGCTTTCTGAACTCTGACCCTGTCCCTTTCTCCCTTTTCCAGTGGCTCAGAAGGTGGTGGCTCTCCGGAAGAAGCACCAGCTATCCATCGGCCCCTGCAAGTCCCTGCCCAACTCACCCAGCCACTCGTCTGTTTCCGCAGCCTCCATTCCTTCTGTCCACATCAACCAGGTGGGGAATGGGAACGGGGAAAGCCAAGGGCCTCCTGTGCTCTCCACACCCTCAGCTCGGTACCTGAGAGTTCAGCCTTAGACTTGTACTGCAGCTCTGGGCTGGCTCTTTGGAAGAGCAGGAGTGGTGTCACCCTGGTGCTTCTTCCATAGCCCAGAGAAGCTGTGGCTGCCCCATCCCTGGAAGTGTCTGAGGCCAGGCTGGAGCAACGGGGCCTGGAGCAACCAGCTCTGGTGGAAGGTGGCCCTGCCCATGGCAGGGGGTGCAAAGAGATGTACTTGAAGGTCCCTTCCAAGCCAGAGCACTCCCTGATTTTATGATTGTGTAACAGTTTGATGCTTGCCCTGAGGTCAAGTTTCATGTCTGAACCTTTGGGTCTGGCTCATGCTCCCCAGAGTGTGTGGTGCTTTGGCAGACACGCAGCAGAGCCTGAGCGGTGTGTGGGTGTGTGGGGAGCCCTTGGGAGCACGGGGCTGTGTCAGAGGATGGTGCTCTGCCTGCCCCAGCTGGGCGGGCACAGCTGCTCACGTCCTGCTTCCCCCGGACACGGGAAGCTGATGGTCTTCTGAGGGGATGTGCCTGTGGAAAGGTGGGTTCAGTGTGATCCGAAGGAGCAGAACAGGGAAGGAGGTTCCCTCCCCTCTTCCAGAGGAAGGGCCCTGTGCTGTTGGTAAGGATTGCCAAGGTCTTGGTGCGGGGAGATGGTGATGCCGTAGGTGTTTGCTCCGTGATCCTGGAGCAGAGCTGAGGCAGGACAGGCTCCATGGTGAGGGACTGGGGAAGGAGATCCTTTGGGCAGCCACCTCACTGCATTCAAGCTTTGCTCCATTCCCAGTGCCCACAGAAAGGCTTTGGGTGACCAGTGAGGAAGAAGGGAGAGATCCTGGGCTCCATTTCTCCCCAGGGCACTCAAGGCAGCAGATTCTGTGTATGGAGCAGCTGGCTTACAGAGTCACAGGGGGTGTGACAGGGACTGCAGGAAATCTGCCTGCGACTGAGGGACAGCACGTGTAGCTGATGGGTTTTCCATAAGGGGATTGCCTTTGACACTCTGGGTGTGTCAGAACCTCCAAGCCCTGGGAGGACTCCTGGGCCCCCACCACACACCTGAGCCATATTGACAGCCGCCAGCTACCTGGTCATAGTGGCTTCTCAAGCTGGGTTGCAAGTAGGTGAGTGCAGGTTTTTGCAGAGACCTGTGGCAGCTTCCTGGTGCTCCAGGTCCCCTGGACACTAGCAAGTTCAGGTAAAGTCTGTGTGCAGGCGAATGGGCTGCGGGGGAAGGCTGCAAAGCCAGGTTCTGTCAGAGCGTGCTTGTGTCCAGAAAGCTGGGGACAAGTTCACAGAGAGCAAAGTCCCAGGGAAATACAGATTTGAATGTCTCTGGTAATTTGAGGGGTTTTTTTAGCAAATTGTGAGCAGTATGAGCCTGGTTGGGAAGGAGAGGTCACCTGTGCTGGAAGGGAAGCAAAAAGCCGATGGCCAATGTCATAATTTCTCAGGGGAGCTGGACACTTGTTTAGTGTTTCCTTCCATGTCCAGAGTATGAGAAGAGTCCCGTGTCATTGTGAGTGAGCACGTGTCATTGGCACTGGCTGTGCCAGGCAGGCAGCCTGTTTACTGTGAAGCTGAAAGTGTTCCCTGTGCAAGGGATGGGGCTCCCAGACCCCCCGGGTTCCCCAGTCTGAATCCAATCACTCGTGACTGTGCAGAGAACCTGAAGGAGTAGCAAAAATGTGTGGGAGGGAAGAGACCCCAACACAGGAGGAAAGTAAGCACTGATGTAGCTTCGGAATGAGTGCAGAGATGGGCCAAGCCTCGCCTAAAATACACAGATGTGACATGAAAGAGCTCCTTAAGGAAAGGCAGCACTGAACAAAAGGGATGGATTTAGGACTGGCTGTGGGGAAGGAAATTTTGGAAGAATTTTCTAACTGCATGTCATGAGCTTTGTGAGGTGTTCGCTCAGAGCCGTCCCTGCTTTCCTCTCCTTTCCTTCCCACGGAGCACCTCTCAGCACGGCTTGCAGACGACATCTGTGTAGAGGTGAATTCTGGCTGCCTGCTTGGGGACAGACCTTTGCTCTCTGTACCTTGCTGTGCTCCTGGCTTGGCTGGAGGGACGTAGGGAGCTGTGGTGGGAAGCAGAGCTGTGACGGGAAGTAACGCAGCGTGCAGCTCACAGGGATTGCGGCTTGCTGGCCTGTGCCCCCTCCCCAGACCTGCTCTGTGCCTGTCCAGCGCTGTGCCCCTCCTGCCCTCAGCAAACCTGGACCCCACAAGGGTGATCAAAGTCAGTTTGTGTTCCTGGGGTCTTGTGTGGTCCCAGCACAAACCCTCTCGGTGCCAATGACCCACGCAGCGATCTTTGCCCTGGTGTTTGCACGTCTCTCCCCCATTACTAAAGACACTTCCAAAAATAGCGAAGCAATGGTGAGGGATGCTAAAATGCCAGGAAGTGTTTACCTGTTGGCGTGGGCTCAGAAGTGAGGTCCTGGAGCTGCTTCCCACTGTCCTCAGGGAAAATCTTAAGTGGCTTTGGGAAACAAATTCACCCATAACTGATGGTTCTGACAGGGAGCTGAGCAGAGCAACCCTCACACTCAGGCGTGCACTCAGGTGTGTACTCAGGCTGCCCGCGTGGGAGGGCACGATGCCAGGTGGGCCCTGGGGAGCAGTGAGTGCCCTGGTGTCCCCTGCTCCTGGCCCAGCCACACGTGGTGGGGCAGCTCTGGGAGGGGGTGGCAGGCTCGCCCTGCCAGGAAGGACCGATGGCAGAGTGACAAGGTGTTTGTGGAGCAGAGCTGAACTCTGTCATACCTGGGAGCCTGGGGCTCTCACCAGGGTTTCTCATTTGCTTTTGCAAGTCAAAGAGCAATAGCTGGCACAAGGAAAACAGGAAGAAGGCTCTCAAGGAAGAGTTTAGGAGCACAGGAATTAACACGGAGATGAGATGGAAAGGAGCCAGACAAAAAACCCAGTTAGGCGCTTTCATTTGCCTTATGCTGCAGATACTAGTGTGCACAGGTGAGAAATGCACTTTGGACAGAAGGATCCCCTTCCCTTCCAGTACTGCTGGGTGGGTCAGGGGGAGTCCTTGGAACAGTGGGTCTTGCATTTGGGGGCCAGGAGTCATCCCTGGAACAGTGGGACTGGCATTTGAGGGCCA
>JANEHK010000148.1:152608-198918 GCA_025960845.1 Tachycineta bicolor | reverse complement strand
CACGGCATGGCACGGCACGGCACAGCATGGCATGGCACATAGGAGCCAGACAGCTGTCCTGCCCACGGTAGGGCACGGCATGGCACGGCATGGCATGGCACAGCATGGCATGGCACAGCATGGCTGCCATCTATCTGGGAGGTGCAAGGACATAAGAATCCCGTCTCCAGTGGGGAGCACTGGTGTCCATCACTGCAGGTTTTGTGGAGGGGTTGCAGTGACATGGTGCAGCTGAGCCTGTCCAGGGAGGGAGGGGCGAGGTGACGTCCCAGCACCCCTCCAGCTCTGCTTTGCTGTGACAGTATCACAGAGTTAACGCTGTCTGCCCTTGGCTGACCCAACAAGCGCTGCCAGACTGAGGTACCTTCCCCACGCTGCACTGGGAGCTTGGCAGCTGCTCAGTGACGGCACATCCAGCCCAAGAGCTCACACGTGGGATGCTCCCACCCTGTCCCTGTGCAGGACCAGCCCTGACGGCCCACTGCAGCGTCCTGCCACCTGGCCCCTGAGCAGGACTGTGCCTGCTGTCCTCAGCAGCTCAGTTTGCGCAGTGATAGGAGGCAGTTGGGGTTAAGGATCAGTCTCTGCACTGATTTACACATACAGTTGCCACATTACCTTTCTTGGAGTTCCTTTGGGCAAGGCATTGAGGAACTAGTCTGAATCAGATGCAGGTTGGCTGCACCTCTGTAAGTCCTTCTGTTGGACACAGGTTTGCCCTTCATAACCACGCTTGTTCTGAGACACGGATATGTTTGAGACCTTGCACTTCACAAGTTCTTGTTCCATCCATTGCTGGCTCTATGACTTCTGCACAACTGGTGTTTAAGGGTGTTCTTGCTCAGTTAAAGACCTGACAGAAAGCTAAAAACACTTGTCAGCACAGTCAGTCCTGCCATCAGATACTGTGTTTTACCCAAGGGAGAACCAGGCTCCTCTAATGTCCTGTTTGCACTGCTGGCATTGCCTGCTCTACTCTCCTCTCACTTTGCCATAGCTTTTCCCTAGGTTTGCTTGGTGTGAGCATCCAGCCGTGCTTCCAGGGGTTGTTGCTTGCCCCCTGGCAGACCTCAGCAGGGCAGGAGCTGTTGGTCAGCTGCCACACTCTATGCCATGTTCTCATCAGCACCTTCTGACTACTGCTGAGTGAGTTCTTCAGCTCTTCAGGGCAAGGGATCTGATCCTGCCTACACACAGCTTTGCCCTAGCCACTCTGTTTTGCTGTTCCGTCCCTGCATGTGCAGGAGGCAGTTCCTTTTCCCGCTGTTTGCTGCCCGAGCACCGAGCTGGAGTTGTCACGGGGACTTCTGCCTGTTCTGCACCGTTTATTGCTGATTTCACGGTCACGTCTGGCAGTGTTGTCCCCCCCATCACTTCGTGCTGGGCCTTTGCACCGTGCAGGCGCAGCAGCTCAGTCTCCAGGCACTGGGACCGGGCCCCTAAATATGCTGAGGCTGGCAGAGCTGAGACTTTCTGCCCAGGTTTTTGAGGAGGGGCTGGCCTGGGGCCCAGATTTTTTGCCAAGTTAGGAACAGGCAGTCTGGGTGTCTGTCCAGACAGCACTTTAGGAGGGGCCAGGCCTGACAGTTGGTAAATCCAGCTTTTTCCCAGACTTTGTTACTCATTCCTATTTTGCCCCCCCATGCTCTGCTTCCCTCTCTGCCGTCAGAGTGCTTGATGTGCTCCCCCTGCTCCAGAGTCCTTGCACCTGGAGTCTTGCCCCAGCTTCTTTGCCCCTCTCCACCTTTGCCCTTACCTGGTACATGATAAATTTTTGCTGGAGGTAGATTTCCTGGGGAGGCAAAAACGAATGGGGAGAGGATGAGGATTGTGCTCTGAGCCTCGATTCAGATCAGTGGAGTTAGTTCTGGGTTATCCTGGTGGGAAGAGGGAGCTCAGCACTTTCAAGTGCAATCATTTCCTGGCCCTGGCAGTGTGTTGTGCCAGTGACAGCAGCATGGGTCTGAGGTAAAATCCTGATGAGAAAAGGGGATGACCCTAACTCTCAACTGCTCTCTCTGCTGGGATGTGTCCCTGCTCTGTTTGACAGCTCTCAGAATCACAAGCAGGCAAGAAAAGGTGCATCCCTTTGGAGACCTGTATTTGGAGTGTTGTTTCTCAGTCGGCTCCTGCCTGTCCCCACTTTTCCCTGCCTTGACTCTATGCTTTGGGTGGTGGGAGAAGGTCTGGGAGCAATCCGTGTCTGTGGTAGTGAAGTTGGCTCCTGTCCTGTGTGGGCACTGCCCTTCAGCATGGGAAGAGTTTCTCAGAGGGAGTGGTTTGGGACACCAGAGGATGTGATGGGTCCCTCAGAGGACCTGAATATTGGCATTGACATGTGGAGACCCTAATCCCTGAAAGGGTGGGGGCTGTCTGTGGGGGCTGAGGCGTTGGTAAGGAAAGAGTGCAGCCCAGGGAAGTGTGGGAAAGCTGACCTAGATGTTTTCTTGAATCTGCTTGTCATTTCTTCTCAAAGACCAGTCTCCAAGGGGCATGAGGTGCCTGGAGCAAACACTGTCTGAGACTCGTGACTCTTCTCTTTTAGGGCATTCTCCTCAAACGCAGCGGCAAGTCCCTCAATAAGGAGTGGAAGAAGAAGTACGTGACGCTGTGTGACAATGGGGTCCTCACCTACCACCCCAGCCTGCACGTGAGTACTGGGCTGAGTGGAGGAGCAGGGTGGGACAGAGCAGCGTCCTTCATGCTGTGGCTGCTGCTGCAGGTCATGGCAGAGAGGGGCTGGGGAAGAGTTTGGTAGCAGATGGAAGTTCTGGGCTCTGCCCTGTGCAGGAATTCAGTGCTGGCCACCTCCAAGGCAGCATTTTCAGCAGACCTGTTTTTCTCCAGGGTCTGGGGGAGACTCTTTCCTGCAGGCTGTTTGTTCAGTGCTAGGCTGCTGGAGACACGCTTTGTGCAGGACTACACTGGGGAGCTGCAGTTCCCTCCTGTTTGCCCACTCAGTCCATTAAAGCGGGGCCTACCCTGCAGCCGGATGAGGAGCAGGCAGGGAACTCCTTGCAGCCATATCTGATGGTGCCATTTGGGTGTGCAATAATTTTCCTGGCTGCTAGGTATTGGGTAATGGAGATGAGGTGCCTGTGCAGCGCCTGCCGAGCCGAGCTGCCGTCGGTGCAGCTCCGATCCTTCTCACCGCTGGCTCAGGCGCGCAGCTGCCGCCCCATCCATCTCTGTCGCCTCCCCACTGTGGGGCTAATGGCTTCTTCCCTATTCCCTCTTGAGCACAGTTTGCTGCTGCAGCAGCAGCCACGGACACGCGCACCTGTGACACGGGCCCAGCGCCTCTGCCAAGGGCGTAGTGCCGCAGGACACACGGGCAGTGCCTGGGGGCACAGGGTGCTTTAGGGGGCTGCAGGGAGAAGAACAAGGTGCTGCAGCTCTTGGGAATGTTCCCAGGCCCTCAGTCTGTCCCTGGTCTCCTCAGATGTGTGCTATTGGAATGCTCTGAGCTTCAGAGTCTTTCTCCTCGTTGCTACCCCTGCACCCTCACTCCAGGGTTGACTTTGCTCGGTTATCTAGCTCTGGAGCCCCTGGACCCTCCTGTCCTTGAACTGGAGACCCTTTCTCTAATTTGTTGGAGCTTTTTCTTAGAGTCCTCAATCCCCGTGCTGTGCTGTAGTCTGCAGTTCTCTAACTTTGTAACCCCAGCTTTTGGTCTTGGGAGCACCGAACCAGGAGGGAGTGGCTGCTGCGCCCATCTCTGTGTGTGTGTTCACCTGTGCACCTGTGTGTATGGGCTTGTCATATTTCCACCATGGAAATTACCATGCTATTACCATCCGCTGTGGAGGCAGAGCAATTTCTGGGCTGTTTAGCTACTCTCAGATGCTGCCACACACCAGGTCTCTCTCCTTTTTTCACCATTCCTTCCTCAGGGGGTGATTGAGATTGATGCCACTCGCTTTCCTTCCTGCACTCCAGTGTTTCATTTCATTACTGCGTTGCCCTGGGAAAAAATCCAGTTTGCTTCCAGCTGGTGCCACTGGTGATCCACAGCCCGTTGCTGAGGGTGATGCCAGCTGGGCCTTCCCTGCCCAGTTTCCACGAGGAGCTCTGAACCTTGCACCTGAGATAGGAGATGTGTTTACCTACAGCGAGGGTGGATTACACGTGGGCACGGAGCATGGGCTGCCCAGCCTGTCTGCACAAGGCTGGGCTTCCGTGTGCTCCCCTGTGGCATCGCTGCCTAGGAACTGGGGAGAGGACCCTGGCACCCACCACCGTGTCCCATTCCTACTGCAGTTTTGGCAGCGTGCTGGTGCGATCTGCACAGCCTCTCTGCCTCCCTTTCCCTCTGTACCTGCTGTACAGCCTGCTGGCAAGGGGTAGATGCGGGGACAAGCAGGAGGAAGAGGTAGTCTAGAGGAGGATCTCCTGTTGTATCTGCTCCTCCCCATCTTCCAGAGTGAATCAGGAGGTGCTGTGATGGATTTTTACCCTGTGGCCCGAGGCAAAGCTCCCATTGTCTTTTCACAGGATGACACAAGCAGAGCACAGTCAGGGCTGGAGCAAACCTGTGCTCCTGAGGATGGGCATGTACTCTTCTATCACTTTGGTGTGGCAGCAGATCCCAGGCTGGCTGGCACGGGGTGAGGGGAGCTGTGGGCTGGAACAAACCAGAGCATCAGCCAGGGGGATGTGCAGCATCCGGTCCTTGCCATGGGATGGGAAGTCCCAGCTTCTTCCCTACCTGTTCTGCCCTGTGTCTGGGGGATGGCAGCAAAGGGTCTCTGAGGGCAGGCTGAGCTTTGCAGGAAGAGAGTCTTCCCTATCCATCAGGATGTACACTGCCCCAGAGCATTTTTGTGCTCTTTCTGTGTTCTCAGTGGCTGTTCCTTGGCATGAGGCAGGGCAGGTCCTGCCTTGTTTTCTCTTCCATCTCTCTTACATTCTGTCCTCGTCCCTTCTGGGGTGGGTATCAGGACCTCAGATGTCAGCAGCCCTAATTTCTTTCTTCTCCAGTGCACATCTGGCCAGGATGTGTCTGCCCCGTTGGATGGCGGTCAGGGCTTGGCTCTGGCAGTGCTGATTTTACCAACCAAAGCTTCCTGGTGCAGCTCTGTGTCTGCTTTTGGGAGTTCATCACTCAGCCTATTTCTGGATCTGGGTCGTGGCACCTCCAGCCCAACTTGAAAGTCCCCTCAACAGGAGTCAGGGGTAAACTCCGGGTTTGCAGTCACAGGTTGATGAAATGTGTGCTGGTGAGCTGGCCCTGGCCCTGGAACTGCTTTCCCACTGGAAGCAAATCTGCCTTGACCACCAGCCCAGACTCTTGCTGGGGAGCTGTGGGGCAGGGAGTAGGTTCCTGCCCTGAGGTGCCACCTCTGCCTCTGCACCCGAGCAGTTGGTTTCAGGGACAAGCGGGATGCCTGGAAATGGAGGCAAGAGTGCTGGGGGCCTGCTCCCTGCATTCAGCAGGGCTTTTCTTGTTTCATCTATATTTCTACCTTTTCTGTGAGTGTGTTCAGCGAGAGGAAAAGAACAAGTTGTGTGAAGAGCCTGGTGCAGTTTCCCATCACTTCCCCAAAGCCTTGGAGAGAATTCTGCTGCTGGGAAGGTGCGTGGCTGAGCCCAGGCTCGCCGGCCGCGCTGCGCAGAGCCAGGGAAGCAGCTCCCATTTTGCAGCCAGTGGAGCCATTCACACAATCACCTTCTGTTAATTCTATCTGCAACATCAATTAAATTGTTTGTAGAAACTAATTGAATGTGGCTTAATCACACATCTTAATAGCTTTCCACGCTTTGAACTCGTTGTTAATTCCAGTAATAAAATGAAATGAGAGAACTGGCTGGGTAATTAGCGAGGAGGCTTGGGAAGAAATTGCTGTTTTATGGTAGGTAATAAAAGCCGAGCGCCAGTGACCGCTCGCTCCGGCAGGCAGCCGGCGACCGCCGCAGTTGTGCTGAGTGAGGGAAAATCCTCCAGCCCCTCCGAGGGTCCCTGCCCAGGGCTGTCACCAGGCTCGCACCCAGCTGGGAGCAGCTTGTGGTGTTTGCTTAGGCTGGTGGAGTCAGAGTCAGCCAGGCTGCCGTATGGGGAGTGCCGAGGTTTGAGCCAGGCTCCAGGTCCCTGGGGACGTGGCAGGGTGTGCTGCCCCGAGTCCGGGGTGTGCTGTGGGCACAGGATGCCTGCGTGGGGGTCACTGGAGAGAGAGGAGTTCAGACCAAGGTGTGGAGGTGCTCTTGGGAGACTGTGACCCTTACAAATAGCTACCTAAGAGCACAGAGCATGGCCTGTGCAGTCCCTGTCAGCGGCTCTTGGGTCCAGGATGGGAGGATTGTTGCTCTTAAACTGAGCTTGTTCACATCTTTAACTTCCTGGATGTGGAAGCAGACAGGGACCATCTCTGAGTTAATATTTTTGGTGACCTCCTTGTGAACTGAAGTAAACCCAAGCCCCTGCAGCAGCCACAAGCTCTCCCTGGACAGCTGTGGCTCCTGTCCTGATGGCAGCACGAGAGCCCAGGGATGGTGTCCCCAACTACCTGTTCCTCCCAGAGCCTTGAGCTCCAGCGCTGGTCCCTGCTCCCTCGGAATCTCACCTGCAGTTCCCTTCTGTAACATCGGTTGGGTCTTCCTCTTCTGAGGGCACAAGCCTGAGGAGGAGCTGGCCTCATCCGAGAGAGCTGGGGAAGAACCACGGTGCCCCACGGAGCAGGGAGGGGTGGGAGGCACAGGAAAGGACACAACGTTCAGGTGAGACTGGGAGCCTGCACCCTCATTCTGAAGCTAAGATGCTTTTGGAAGACAGTGATAGTTACAGTGGGGTTTTGGTTGTATTTGGTTGTCATTGTCTACCAGAAGAAATGGTGGAAGCACGAAGTTTTGAGTAATAGGAAGCTGTGCAGGTGAATGAGCAAGGGAGTTACCTGAGCTCTGTAGGTTTGGGTTTCTCTTACCCAGCTGTGACCTGAGAGGGAATTTTTAGGTATCCCATTGCTTATGCTGTAATTATATTATATTATATTATATTATATTATATTATATTATATGCTGTTGCAGTTGAGTGCTGAGATTAAACAAGAGATGATAGGGAGGAGGAAGTGCTAGCCACCTGCATGCCCCGTGGCTCCGTCTGATCTCTGATCCCAGCCACGCTTCCCCAAATGGGTTTGTCCTGGCATCCGCCAGGGCTTAGTGCTGATGCTGAGGACGG
Source organism: Tachycineta bicolor (assembly GCA_025960845.1). Lineage (NCBI taxonomy): Eukaryota > Metazoa > Chordata > Aves > Passeriformes > Hirundinidae > Tachycineta > Tachycineta bicolor. Next base: position 191,744 of record JANEHK010000148.1, on the reverse strand, counting down.
GGAACTGAGCGTGTTTGGCTGGGGCAGGGCTGATCCTCCACCCTTCTGCCCCTGCTGCAGGACTACATGCAGAACGTCCACGGGAAGGAGATCGATCTGCTGAGAACTACGGTGAAGGTCCCGGGCAAGCGGCTCCCCAGGGCCACCACGGCAGCAGCGCCCAGCGCCAGCCCCAAAGCCAACGGGCTGGCCAAGGAGAGGAGCAGCTCGCAGCTGGCAGGAGGAACAGGTAAGAGCTGATGTGGGTGCCACAGTGCCTCAGCAGCCCTTGGCTTTGCTGGGCTGAGAACAGAGCCCCTGCTGAAGCGTCTTGCTTTCACCACCCTCGGGGAGGCCTTTGGTGGGCGTTAGCATTTCTGTGCAGGTCCCAGGTAAGCTGCTCTGAGGATTTTGTGCTGGTTGGTGTCCAGGATAGAAGAATGTCAAAGGATTTAATTGACAGTGTGAACCCCTGAGGAATTTCCTCACCCAGAGTGTTGAGGGCTGGTGAGCTGCTACATGTGGTGGAAGCTGCTGCTCCCTAAACCAAAGGAAATCCCAAGGCTCTTGGTTCCTGACAAGTTGTATTCTGTTTCTTCCTGGTTTTGGGACCCTATTTCCTCCTCACTTTCCCCTGGAGAACTGGTGAAGATCTGGTTTGGGTTCATCACTCTGTGTGCACATTGAAGAGTTGCCCCAGAGTGTGCTGAGGTGAGACTGGGAGTCGCTGCCCCTCTGGCCTCTCACAGAGAGTTCCTGTCACGTTCCTCCTCTCACAGAGTTCCTGCCGGGCTCCTCCTTGCTGCTGCTGCCATGCGAAGTTCTCACACTGCCTGGGGGAGCTGTTGAACTTGGGGCCTTCCTGCCCATATTTCCCAGAGCCTTTACTGCGTCCTTGGGTGTCCTTGGCCAGGGTGGGCAGTTTCCACCTGCCTTCTTCCCAGCTGCCTGTTGGCACAGTCTGGTGCACAGGTTATGGAAAAGGCTTTGTTTGGGAGGCTGAGTGCTGGTGCTGCTGCTGATCACAGAAATCCATTGAAATCCAGTACTGCCACTGAGGATGAGCTTGGGTGACGCATCTCCATCGTGTTCATTCCTGCTCTGTGCCCCAGCTCTGCCCTGTGCTCAGATGCTGTCAGCAGTGTGTCCTGGGGCTGAGGGGAGGTGGGATGCAGCTGGGGAGAGTGTCAGAGCTGCCGCAGTCCTTGGCATCACACACACACAGACACGGGCAGGGAACGGGGCACAGTAACATCCCTGCTCACGTGCTGCCAAGGAGAACATCAGAGGCCTCCCAAACCCCAACTGCTGTTCTTGTCAAGTCAGAAGTCATCTGTGGATAAACCATCTGTTCTGATCAGGGCTGTGCAGCTCTGCCTGCTCCCTGCCTTGGCTCTCCACTGCACACTGATGCTCTTTCACCGTCCTCATGACCCACACTCAGCGTGCCCCAGCGTGGGGACAGTTCCTGATCCTGGACAGGGACACTTCTCTGCCTGCGTGTCCGAGGTGCCTTGTCTGAGCTCTGACTCAGCAGGGGTATCAGAGCTGGGGGAAGGTTTCAAACCACAGAGGAGCTTACGCTGATGCCAAACCAACTGCTTGCTTCACCCCATATCCTGCTTCCAGCAGTCCTCCCAGTCCTGTTGGGCTCTCAGGAGAGGGTTGGGATGTACTTGGATTACTGATCACTGCTGCTGGAAAACCAGGGAGTGAGTACAGCATGAGACCCTTCAGTCTGGGCCACAGAGCTGGAGCAGGCGCAGTGCATGGGAGCTGGAGTTAGAGCAGGTTACACGGGAGAGGAGATGCAGTTTCCTAGCAGGGGGGAAATTAATGTTGGAATACTTTATCTGGAGAACAGTTGGACTTAGCAGTGCCTGAGCCTTTAGAATGAGATCAGTTTTCTGTTCACGAGATGTGCTTTAGTCCAGCTCGTGGGTGTTGCTGGGCGTGTGTGTGCAGGGCTGGGACCCTGTGGTAGGAGTTACCATGCAGGGTCTGTGGCTCTGGGCTCCCCTGCTGGCTGTGTGCCCCGGGCCCTTGAGCACAGCAGTGCTCTGGGCTGCCCAGAGTGGCTGTGTCCACCTGGGGCTCAGCACTGGGACAGCAGCTTTAAGCACATGTTGTGTGTCCTGTCTTGGCTCAGGTGTGTCTGCAGTGTCAGAAAGGGTTTTCTTCTGCTACACAATCAGCAAAGGCTTTTCTGAGGAAGTTTTTTGTCTCTGATGTCTCCAAGCCCAATAGCAGTGGATGCAGTTACCAAGTGCACTGATGGGACACAGACCTTCCAGGGTGATGTGCTCTTATCCCTGTGCAATGCCTGGATGGATTTAGGGTTGGGTTTAGGGTTGATGGAGAATCTGCCTGGCTTCAAATTAGCAGTGACCTCACAGTTTTTCCAGCTTTGGGACTGTGGATGAGACTGTTACTGCATCCACTGGGCATCTCTCATCTGACACGTATTTTGGGAAATGAAGAGGAAGCACTTCCAAGTTTGCAGTTCTTTGCCAGTTAATCTGTAATCACAAGTTAATCTTCAGAGGACACAAACTTTGGGGACATGAAAGATTTGCTGTCTTGCCCCAGGAGTCTCTGGGCAAAACCAGGTGGCCAGTGGTTAAGAGTTGACAGCAAGTGTCTGTGGTTGATCTGTGACCTGAGCTCTGCAACGGTAAGTGAGTGTGCAGGCTGATGTCCAGTGCACACACAGTCCTTGCCTGGCATGAGGAAAGACCAGGATATAGAGGGGAGAAGAAGAAAAAAATAAAATCTTACCTTTCCCTGCATATGGATGAAATACATGGATGCAGTGCTCTGGTGAGGATTCAGAGTAACTCCAAAGCAGGAATAGACAGCTTCAAGGTAAATACAGTAGGGATGAGGAAGGGACTTGTGTTTGTGACACCAGTGGGGGCTCTGAGCTCAGTCATGATTCTACCCCAGTATTTAAACCATTCAAGAAGGCAACTTTACTCTAGTTAAGCTTGGTTTTATTTTGGGTTAGATGAGTTCCTGTTGTCCAGAGGAGACCATGGAGATGCTCCAAGGGCTGGAGCCCTCTCCTACAGAGATAGGCTGAGAGAGCTGAAGGTGTTAACCTGGAGAAGACGTTAGAGCCCTTCCAGTGTCTATAGCCTGGACAAGGGGCAAGGGGTAATGGGGAGTGATGGGGCAAGGGGGGATGACGTTGTGCTGAGGGAGGGGAGGTTTAGATTGGATATTAGGAAGTTCTTCCATTGGATATGAGGAAGTTCTTCCATGTGAGGGTGGCGAGGTCCTGGCACTGGCTGGCCAGGGAAGCTTTGGCTGCCCCGTTGCTGGCAGTGTCCACGGCCAGTTTGGACAGGTCTTGGAGCAGCCTGGTCTGGTAGAAGGTGTCCCTGCCAGTGGCAGTGGTTGGGCTGGAGAGGGCAGGAAAGGGATGATGAGGTCGCCTGCCAGAGCTCACAGGTGCTGTGGCCTGAAGGTACGTGTTCACTGGAGCTGTGGCACTGCTGGGTCAGGTGTTCCCTTGAAATCCCTGCTGCTCCTCTTCCTGCGGAATGTCACTTTTCTTGTCCTCTCCCTCACAGCCCCCCAGATGCATCCTATGGTTCATCAGGTTCACCTGGCCGTGTGCTGTGCTGTATCACATGTTTTTGGCTTGAGGAGCAATGGCAGCTCATATCAAAGTGCAAATGGGATGAAAAGGGACTTCAGTGGGGAGGAAAGATGGTGGCACAAGAGACAGTGACACCACAAGAGCCTAGCCTCAGCCCTGCTGAGCCCTGCGTTTTCGCTTCCCAGAGGTTTATAGGGACCTGCTCCAAAGTTAGCAAAGGGGAGCAGGACAGGGAGGTTCTGGACCCGTGGCTGTGGCACCTGTGCAGGTTTGAACATGGCACGTACCACGGCCCTGCATGCAGCACAGCAGCTGGCCCTGCATTGCAGCTCCGTGATGGCAGGGGATGTCAAGAGCTGAACACTAGGAAGCCTGCCTTGGAGGGGGAAGTGAGGAGAAGGAAGAGGCTGCAGCGATGCTGAGACGTTTGTGGTTGCAGGCAGTGATTGGAGGTGTTTCCAGCAGCAGACAGAGATGGGATTGAAGGAAACAAACGTGAGGGAGCCAGAGCACAGGAGTGAAGGGAGCAGGCTAAAGGGAAAAGTTCTGCTCCACTCTGGGGGGCTCTTGGGGGATTCTCCAGCTTCCTGAGGACCATGAGTCTCCTGTGGGATGTGCTGCCAAGCAGGAGAGCAGACGGCAGCCGTGCCCTCAGCGCAGGGGAGGCCGAGCAGGACGGGCCAGTCGGACTCAGCACGGAGTTGTGAGCTCGAGCTCCGGACAGTTTGGGGTGGGGACTGCTGACGGTCAATTCTCTTCAGCCCGAGGAACAGTCTGCGTGGTCTGACACGTGTTGGGGCCGCAGTGTGAGTCCTCTTCTGCAGCATCACTGCCGCACCTCCTCCAGGGACAGCATTTTCCAGAGTGTGTGGTGGTGGGAGTCGCTGCTCGGGATGCAGAGCTTGGTTGGTGCTCCTGTTTGCTCCGAGGTGAGGAGCTGTCCCTGGGCTGAGTTCTGTGTGCTGGCACCGACTCCTGGCCCCACAGCACAGGCCAGGGACGGCAGGGGATGGTGCTGGGGATCTCGGCTGGGTGCGTGCTGACGCCCGGCAGCTCTGTTGCGGCGGAGGGCCCGGAGCACTCGCCGGGGCGGGCGGGTGCGGAGCGTGGTGCCGGTGCTGGTGCCGGGGAGCGCCGCGGTGCCGGGGCCCCCCGCCGGGCCCGTGCCCCCCGATGCTCTGCCTCTGCAGAGTGAGGGATTGGCTCCCCCAGGCCGGGGTTGCTGAGCCTGCTGTGATCATGTCACGTCGGGCTCCGTCGATGTTAACATCTCATTATCTTTGTTACTGTAATTACATTATCCGCTGCTTTATGCAGAATTATTCTCCGAGGACTAATTGATGGATCCATGTTTAATTCATTAATCATTAGCATCAAATTCGACAATTACAGTGCACACTGATTGTGGAATTTCAAATGTAATGAGGGAAGAATTAACAAAGAAAAGGGAAAACCTGTTTCCCTGGCGCACCGCTGCTCGCCGTGGGGGACAATGACATTGAGGGAAGAAGAGCAGTGAGAGCGGGGTGGTGCAGGTCATGGCAGACAGAAGGCTGGTGGATCATCTCCTACCTTTCTCCTGGTTGTGGCTGCACGACAGATTCTTCATGTCAGAGCAGGGTCATTAATCTCCTACAAAAGAATGGAAATTGGGGACTCAAGAGGGAAAGCTCAGCTCTGACTTTTGAAACAAAGTTGCTTTTGCTTTCCCCCCACCAGCAGCTGGTGTCACCCTGCCCTGCCTTGTGTCCAGGAGCATCCCAAGTTATGCCTGTGCTCTGCACTTTTCAGGGAGAGCTGGATGGATTTTGCTGTCCCTGGGATTTTCCCTCAGTCCCGTGGCTGCTCTGTTCCATGCAGCGTGTGGCTCCCCAGCCGCCACGTCTGGTTTCTGTGTTCTGCTGGGAAGCAGGGTGCTCTGCTCTCTATTGTGGTCCCTGTGAGCTGGGCAGCAGCGTGAAAGCCAGAGCAGGGCCCCCAGAGCCTCCCCCTCAGCCTGAGGGACTGGTTGGGATGGGGTGGGGGCAGTGCCCACGCACAGCTGGTTCGCTGCCAGCTGTGGGGATGTGCCCTCCAGCCCTCCCTCCCTCCCTCCCACTGGGATTTTGGCTTGCTCACTTGGGTTTCTGTAGAGTCTGGCTGTAAAAGCCCAATGTTAGTCACTGCTGTCCAGCCAAGGGCCAGAGCAGGGGCTGGGAGTGGATGATCCTGAGGTAACTTCCAACCCAGACCAGTCTGGGATTCTGTAACTCAGACATGGGGATGCTGAGCCGAAAGGAAGAGGGTGAGGGTCCCTCTATTCCTCTGTGTGGGACTTCTGCCCTTCCCCATAATGTGTTAAAGGATTGTTTGTAGTCTGAAGATGAAGCTGAGATGAGAGATTTACTAAAATTTATCTGTAATTAATATTTTGCATCATGAATCATGTATAAAATACTGCAAATTCATATGTATATTATAAATATTATACATTCACCATTACAGTCATACAGTAACCTCTTACCAATGTTTATCTGCTTGTCTGAAGGTGGAGGATGAATCCAAATGTGAGGTTTGAGCTGTTGGTTTAAAGTTTTGCATTGACAGGAAGCTAAAAATTATCAGGACTCGGTGGGAAGAGGAGGAGTATGGCTGCAGCAGTGGGGATGGCACAAGGCAGGACAGGACCAGCAATCCTTGGTGCCTGGTTCTAGTGCTGGTCAGAAGGCTGGAGGGCCCAGGTTCTGCTGGGTCAGCTCAAGGCTTTATTTGCTAGGATATGCTACAGTTAGGGTGAGTTTCATATTTCCAGGCATTGTAACTTGATGGTCTCAGCTGTTACTTCTTTCTAAAGAAGGAATACTGAGGCAAGGAGAAGGTGAAGCCGGAAGTGTCAAAAGCATCTGCTAATTCTGTGCCCCCAGTTTGGAGCCCAAGAACTGCTTTTTCTCTCTCAAGAATTTGGCCTTTTTTAGCCCTTCCTCTGTCATTTGGAGCTCAGTCTGCCCCAGGCAGTCAGAACCCTTTGTTAGAGGCTGATGTGGGCAAGGGTTGGTACAAGTCCCCCGAACAGTAGTTCTGGGGATTTTGCAGTGGTGGGTGGGTTGGATCCTGTGTCCCCAAAGCAAATATTTGGCTCTGAGGCCCTCTCAGTAGCTGACACTTGGTGAGCTGTGGCTGCCCTATCCTGGAAGTGTCCAAGGCCGGGTTGGATGGGGATTTGAGCACCCTGGGTTAGTGGAGGAGTCCGTGCCCCGTTGCTGAGTGAGCCCTGTGCCCAGAGGAGATGTAGGATGTCTCAGGTCTCTGCTCCATGCTGCTGTTCCAGGGAGTCCCTGCAGCTCCAGCAGCCCTGTCCTGTGGGAGTGCCCAGCGGGGTGTGAGAGTGCCTGGCTGTGCTGTGCCCTGACCCTGCTCTCCCCACAGCATGGGCCTCCTTGTCCAGAGCAGCGACAGAGTGAGGCCATGTCCTGACAGCCCCCGACGGACACAGCTCCCACATGGCTCCTGCTCTTGGAACAGGCAGCTCCAGAGCTGCGCAGGCAGGGAGAGGTTCACGGAGGGGATCGGAGCACGACGGGAGCTGCTGGTGCTTCCTCCCCGCGCACCCCAGCTCCACCTGCCCTCCCCAGTGGAAAAGCAGAGATTGATTTTCTCCAACCCAACAGTATAATCACTAACCCTAATTAGAGATAATTACTGGGAGTTGATATACTTATTCCTTACCAGATCGCTAAGGAGCCGTGCAGTGCAGGGCTGAGCAGGGAAAAGGCCGTGGAGAAAGGAGGGAGGTGAGGAGCAGGCAGGGAGAAGCACAAGGCAGCAGAGTGCTGTGGTGATCAGAGGCCTGCCCAGGGCTGGCCGAGGTGTCTGGGGCAGCCAGGTGGGCATGGGGCAGATCGCCAGGCCTGGGGGCTGCGGCTGGAGCTCGCAGCATCCTGAATTCTGGAACATCTGGCTCAGGTGCCTTGCATGGGGCACCTGGAAAAGCTACAAGGGTGTAATTAGTGGCCACCTGTGAAAAACTCAGTGTAAATAACTTGCCTGGTGCTGCCAGGGAGGGCTGGGCTGGGGGGATGGCCAGTGTTCTTGGAGGTGGACTGAGAGCTTTCTCATCCATACAACCCAGGCGTGTGCTGCAGGAGGGAGAGGGGCCGGGGGGTGACTTGTTACAGGCCACAAAGTCCTGATCTTGGCTGTCACACAACCCCAGCTCATCCCTTACCGCAGGCAGTGGTGAATCCTCTGCCTCTGCCATCAGCACACAGGGCCTTTGCCTGGGCTCTGCACTCTGCTGCTGGACAGGGAGGTGTCCCAGAGGAACGTGGAAAAGCTCATCACTAGCAGGCAAGGGGCAGAGCCATCCTATTCTCCGAAAAGAGCAGGGCTTGCTCCATCCCCTTGAATTTGTGTGCCCCAGGAGGTTGTGCTGCACACCAGGCAAGTCTCTGTGGACAAAGCAGGCAGGGGTGGACAAAGCCTTGTCTGAGTGAGTAGTTTCAGAAACTGGAGTTCTGTAGGAAAATACAGCAATTCCGGTGTCCCCAGATGGCTCTTTCCCAGCTGCACTTGGGAGCTGGGGCAGGGGCTGTTCTTCATCGGTCACTGCAGTGCTGATCCAGGTCCACACTCCCAGCAAACCCAGAAAGTCCTGGCTCTGCTTCCTTCCCTCCTGCAGCTCTGTCTCAGAGCCAGGTTCCTGCTCCACCTATGCATGCAAACAGGGCTCCACATTGGTGCTGCCTGTCACAGGCGTCCGCCTCACCTCTCACACCACCACAGGGATCTCAGAGCGGCTCCCAAGGAGAACACCGCTGTTACCCCCACTTCTGCCAATCACCAAACTAAGTGCAGGAGTGCCTTACATAAAATAACTTGGCTGTATTGTGCTGATGCTCAGGCAGAGTAAAATTCAGATCAGAAATAGAATATTAAACACGCACATGGACAGACACATGCACACAAAAATGTATCTGAGCCAATTTCACCAAGCTGGAAGCAATTACGTGCCAGATCTTTTGGGAGAAGGAGTTTAAACGGGGAAAAAAAGTGAATAGGAGTAATTAGGAGTTTTAAAAGAATATTTTTCTGGATACCAGAAAGTTAAAAGGAAGGTTGTACTGCCTAAAAATATGTCAGTCTTGCCGGGGAGGAGATGTGAACTATTCATTCTCTGTCCCGATAGCAAGAAGGGGCAGGATTGGGCAGAGGGAGCTGGCTGCACAGTGGTTTGTGCAGCTGTATCTGTGTGAAAAGTGATAAAGTTAACAGCAACACGATAAGGTAATGGGTAAGTGCTGAGCAGGAGCTGGAGGCTGGCGGCTGGTGGCACTGGTGTGGCCCGGCACAGCGGCTGCAGCCGCGGCGGAGCTCCTGCTGCCGTTCAGTCCCGTGCCAGCGCTCCCGGCCCAACATCCGCCCTGAGTGATTAATTGTGAGCAGCCTTCGAAGTGACCCTCCTGGCTCTATGGGAAGTGTTCCAGCTCCTTGCGTTCCCAGACTCACTGTGGCTGCAGGCACACAAAGGGCTGTGTCACCGTTTGCTCTGGGCCCACGGGGGAGCCTGGCGGCCCTACGCTGCCCCGGATCACGCTCCATGCCCCCCAGATGTGGGGAGGAAGTTAAACAACATCTGGCAAATGATGGCAATGAGGAATTTAGGAACAAAGTCACTGATGAAGTAAGAGCACCAGCACAGCACGACTGCTGGGGAGAACTCCCCATCTCCTCTCTGGGCACGGGGGTGTCCCAGCTGACGGGGACACCAACACTGCCTACCTCACAGAGAGCTTCCCATTTTGGGGACACGTGCACAAGTCTGTCACTTCACCTCTGTTCCCTTCTCTAAGAGGAAAAGCTCCCTTTCATCGCTCTCACAGCAGCTTTACTTGGCAAAACTCCACCCCTGCGTCCCAGTTCCTGCTCCAGTGCTGAGCACAGGGCAGCTCCCGTGTCCTCCCTGGTGCTCTCTCTGTCTTGGTCTCTGCAGCCTGGTGTGGATATGCAGTGTGGTTTCCTTCACCACCGTTCCATGCCAAAGACTCATCTTTGCCCAGTGCTGGGTGAGCGGCTGCTTCACCCTGTGGCAGTTGTTCAGCCTGAGAATCATGAGATCACTGCCCATGTATCTCACCAAGTCTCTAATCCTCAACTATCACATGTTCCATGGAGTTTCCACATAACATACAAATAAAAATGATGGATCCAATACCGGGATCTCATGTCCCAGCTCACCTTCCACCTTGGCCGGCATGGGAGCCTGCTCTGCTGTGGTTGCACGAGGGGATGCAGAACAGGAACCAGTGCAGTTACAGACACTGAAAGGGTTTTTGGTTTTTTTTCAAGTTTATTAGGAACTAATGAATTCTAACCCCAGCATTCTTTCATTTCTGTATGGGAATAATAAAATGGTTAATAAGGAGAAAAAGCAAAGTGTTCAGTGAACACTTGTATTGGTGTTTGGGAAGAGGCAAAATGATGTATCTCAGCGCAGAATGATGAATTCTTCATATTCCAGCTGTAATTAGGCAGCAAATTAAACAGCAGGTAGGAGACGTGGACATGTTGGAATCAGCAAGGCTGAATTATTTAATTCAGGAATTGTAGAAGATGTGGTCAAGATCTTTTTCATGTGTGAGTGGGGTGTCCATGTTTTGGGGTGGAGGGGACTTCCACAGGGCTCTGGTTAATGGATTCATGTGTCCGTAGGATGAGACGAAAAATGATGGACAGGAAAGGCTGTAAAATCCAGGAACTGCTCTCAGAATCACCTTGTAGGAAGATTTGACGAGCGCAATATATTTAGCTTATTGGAGAAAAGGTTAAGAGATAATTTCAACACCATCTGTAAATACCTGTATAGGAAGAGAAATTTGGTGAGAGAGCTCTTTATCAGATAAAACGTACCAGTATCCAGTAACAGTGGCAGAAGGAAGACAACTCAGGCCAGAAATAAGGCCCAGATTTCAGCAGTGAAGGCAATTAACCACTCACCCAGCATCACTGTGATCTCTCTGGCACCGGCAATATTCAAGTCAGGATCAGATTTTCTGTCAGATCCGTCATTGTTCAGGCAGGAGTGACAGAGGGGCAGACCTGTGATGTGACTTTGTGCTGTGCAGCAAAGCTTGGGCAGTCTGGGGGTTCCTTTGGCCCCACCCTGGCTCCAGATCTGGCATTGCTCTTCCATGAATCTGCCTGTTCCCTGGCTATGGAGCTGCTCCGTGGGTTGATGTGGGGTGCCTCAGCCGGCAGCGTGGGCTCTGTGTGGGGACTTGGCACAGGCAGAGCTCAGGCTGGAGACAGACGGAGTAGCTGCAGCTGCCCGCAGTTCCCGGGCCGGCAGTGTGCTCTCGGTGCAGGATTTGGGGGCAGCAGCGTCACGGAGGTGCCCATTCCCAGGCTTCCCCGTATTGTTGGGGCCTGTAAGGCTGTAGGGGGGGGTCAGTCACCCTCTAAACCAGAGATGAATTGGTGTGGAGAAGCATTGGCTCATCCTGTGTGTCCTGGAGCTTTGGCTGGGGAATGGGAAGTGCTGTGGCCAGCCTTCCCTGTCCGGCTGCCACAGCCAGCCCAGGCTCTCAGCTCTCCCAGGGACACTGGCACCATGCAGAGTTTTTTGTCCTGATGGTTCATACTCACCACAAGTCACCTTTGGTAGGAGCTGGGGTGTCACTTAGTTACTTAGCACGTGCAGATGTCCAAAACCATGCTCTGCAAGGGCAGCGCTGAGAAAGGAGGGAGATTCCCTGTGTCAGAGCATCTGTGAGGCCCAGTGCAAGGCAATGACTCCTGCTGTGTGCAAGCTGGCAGATCCTGATGGCCCTGCTACAGAACTGGGCTGGGAAACCTCAGTCACCCACATTCGGATCAGTGATTCCACACAGACGTTCACTGTTGGCAGAGCTGGGAAGAACACCTGCCTGTCTGTCACCCCAGCACATGCCCCCCATGCCAGTATGGGTGCTCAGCGTGGTGCCCAGCCCCCAAGGAGAATGCAGAGGTTGCTGTTCAAATGACACGTCTGCATCCTGGGGCTCCTGGTGGGTAGGAGCCAGCCCATGTATTTTGGACTCATGGAAATTGTTCAGGAGGAAGGACCCGACAATGTCCAGGTAACAGCACGTGGTGCTTTGTTTAGAAACCCAACCTGACAGAGACTCCTGACTGGAGCGGCTCTGGGGCACAGGTGGCTCTGGGAACAGCAGCCACAGGGGCTCCCAGGATGACCACCTTCCTGCCATGGCAGCTGCTGGCCCACTGACGGGGGGTGGGTTATGTCCTCCCCAGCAGGGTTTTCATAGGCAGGCAGCTCTTCCATGCTGGAACCCTGGAAACACTTCCAGGCTCCTTGGCTCTCACCTCCCTTCAAGAGCCGGTCGGTTTCTGGGAGTGGTTTCCCACTCGCTGGAGTTGTGTTCCAGTCCAGCTCAGGGTCCTGTGTAGCCATAGTTTTTGGGGAGGATTTGAGCCATGTTCAGCTGCGGGCTCCAGCCAGGCTCTAGGGAGCCAGTACACTAAGGTGACTCACAGTAATCCTGTTTTTTATGTGGGACAAATGATGACTTGTTGGCAACAAGTGGTTGAGGGGCAGAGTGACTGATGATTCCTTGGACACCGTTTGGCAGGTGTCAATAGCATTAATCTGCACTGTGCTGTTGGCCTCTGCAGTACCAGAGGAAACAGGGTTTGCTCCATGCCAGGGTGTCCTCACCCATCCTGGAGCACCTCCATCACCATCTTGAGCCACACACTGATGCTCTCTCTGCACCGTGTCGCAGCAGCAGCGTCCCTCTGCCTGTGAGGGAGCAGGGCCAGGCACTCCAGAGGAAAGACCTGTCCTGTACTTGGCCATAAACCTGGGGGGATCCCAAAAGTGCTCTCCAGCTGGTACTCTTTAAAGTTCAGCATAACCTATTCCCTGTGCCAAAGTTGGTTTCCTCTGCACTGTAAGGGCCTGAAAGCAGCATCCAGCAAATGTTGCCAGGAAATTTCTCCAGACTCAGTGGGTTTTTTTGCCAAACTGCTCTTGAAAATATTAAAGAGATCCTAAAAAGATTCTCAAGTGACTCTTCACATTATCTCCTTCCCAACTGGTGGTGCCCTTTTGGCTAACTCCCCTTTATCCTGTTCCCTGGGCAGCCACACCTTAATGAAGAATTCCCAGTTGCTCTGATCCAGGTGTTTCACCGAAGCTTCCGGGCTGCCACATGTCATGCCTGGGAAAAGGCCGTTCTGGTTGTGGGTAATTTTCCATCCAGTGCCACATCATCAGCTGGGCTGCACTGAAGAGGCATCACGGAGCCGTGCGAGTCTCTTTTGGGGGGATTGAGGAAATAGGGACTGGGAGAGGGACTTGGGGAACTGTCAGCAGTTTGGGGGTTCAGTTCCTGCAGGTGTTGGCTCAGAGGCAGGTGGCATTTACATGTCACCTGTCACTTACCCGATTTACAGGGAGCATATCCAGCAGCTGCCAGGGTGCCACTTCCAAAGGGAGGCAGTTCCTGAGAGTTCTGGCCTTGCTGGGACCATCCAGCAGCTGCTTTGGAGGAGCCAGAGTTGCAGAGTGTGAGGTCTGTGGGCAAGCAAGTGGCTGGGCTGTGAGGGAGCTCCCCCACCACTGGATGACTCCATGCAGTTGGAGTGAGGTACAGGGAGCTTGTTGGAGGGATGCACAGGCTGATGGAAGCTGTTCCTTCTTTCAGAATGAAACACTGGCATTCGTGCCAGCCTGTGCTTCTCAGAAGTGTGATAAAGGGACATATCCCGGTGGGCTGGGGCTCCTGGCCTGGCTGGGTGGGGGTGCAGGAGTCAGATCTGCACTCCCTAGGGCCCTGCAGGGCTTTCCCCTCTGCAGGAGGAGCTTCTCCCAGGCCCTCTGTTTCTGCTCTCCTTTCTTCACCTTCCTCTGCTCTGTGGCTGTGGCCATAACGAGGGCTGGGGGCGCCTGGGGCTTGGTGCTGGCAGACACTGTGAGTTCTGAGCATGCCATGCCATGCCATGCCATGCCATCCCTTCCCATTCTGTTCTGTCCCAGCACAGCCCAGCAGCACCATTCCCAGGACCAAGCTCATCCTGATCCCAGGAGAGCAGCGTTGTCCCTGCTTCAGCAGCAGCAGGCTCCCTCCCACGAGGAGGCAGAGAGGAGATGGATGCAGCAGTCAGGAGCGGAGCGCCAGCTAATTACCCTTCCGAGTGTGTCTTGTAAATTAAGGGCTAATTAGAGGCAAAGTCAGTGTCATGGTTTTACACGTGTTTCTGTGGCGCTGAACAAGGGGAGGGAGGGGGAACATGCAGCAGCCAGGCTGGAGGCAGGCGATGTGGCAGGGCTCTGTAAGGAGCAACTTGGGGCCAGGCTCATGGGAGCACAGGGTGCAGGGCCCCAGGGTGCAGGAGTTTGGGGTGCAGGGTCCTGGCAGCTCAGGATGCAGGGTCCTGGCTGCTCAGGGTGCAGGGCGCCGTGTCCCAGCGAGCTCTCCATCGGCACTGGTGGCAGGCAGGATCTGCAGGCGAGGCTCACGGGGATCCCTGCACAACACTGCAGGGAAAGAGCATTTTGGTCCAGGATGAGTACAGGGAAGAGGAGGGTGGGAGGTACCTGCCATGCTGGGGCGATGATGATGATGATGATGATGATGATGATGATGGTGGTGGTGGTGGTGGGTGGCAGGCATGCCTGGTGCAGGGCTGGTGGCCACGTCACGCCTCCTTTCAGCACTTGCCTTTGGAGGGGGTATTTGGACTCTTGAGCTGTCCTGTCAGGCACTCGGCAGCCCTGGCTATGCTTGGGCACATCTGAATAGCATCCCTTGGGTTTTCATGGGAACAGCAGGGACAGAAACATGCTGTTATGTACCAACTCTAGGGCTTCACATGGGATTTTGTCGGGCTCTGCTCTTTGTAGAGGGTGGCACAGCACAGGGATAGGTTGCCCAGGGAGGTTATTCCATCTGCCTCCTTAGAGATGCTCCAAACTCATCAGAAACAGTCCAGAGCCACTGGCTCCGGGGGCCCTGCTTGACCTGGGCTGTACAGGATGATGCCAGAGCTCCCTTCCACCTCAGCCATGCTGGGATCTGTGAGAACCAAGTGAATCTTATGAGCTGTCCTGGGGGTAGCAGCTCCCACGGAGGACCTGCTTCCACAGGTGTTCATTTACTTCCATGGAAGGCTCCCACTTGTACCAGTCCCATCAGACCAGGGGCTTGGTTCCTCACAGCCCAGCTTCATCATGGCTGCAGGGCTGGAGCTGTGGGTGTGCAGCATCTGGAGCTGTTCTGTGGCCCTGCCCTGGGCCATGGCCAGGTGGGCTGCAGTGAGAGTCCCAGCTCACTGTCTGTGCCTCTGGGCAGGGAAGGAGGAGACGCAGCTTTGGAGTAGGGACAGGGCCTCTTCTCTCACCCCTGAGCTCCCAGAGCACTTGCTCTGCAGTGGCTGGAGCAGAATGGCCTGAGGGGAGCATGGGAGAGGGCTGGTGGTGGGCAGGTGCAGTGGGGTCCCTTGGGCCAGTGTCCTCCTCTGTGGCAGATTGCCTGAGCGGGAGGCTGTGTGCTCCCTGTCAGAACAATTTTGTTTGCTATTCTGGACATTTTGGGTATTTCTATAATCCAGAAACACTTGACCCATTTTGCATCACTGAGTGGTCTTGCCCTGTGTGACAGCCTCTAGTCCCAAAACCACTCCCCCCTCGGGGGTTCAGGTTCCTGGGCTCAGCCACAGCGGTTTTGAGCTGGTGTGAAAAGGAGCTTTCACCTGCCATCCCCACCTTACAAACATCTGTTCCCCTGCTTGTTTCTTTGACACCCTCCATGTGATTTCATGCTCTCTCCCAGTGTCCCCAGCATGGCTGGATTTCCTGCCAGGGACACACAAGGAAGTGGAGAGATGAAAGTGGGTGTGCTGGTTGTGGGGTGGGTTTGGGTTTGCCCAGGTGCCAGAGGCTGTGGTGAAAATCATGACCATGAACTCCAGCTGTGGGGAAGCTGTGTGCCAGAATCCCCAGCTGTGCATCCTGGGCTGCTGCACTGCAACCCACTAAGCTGGGGGGTCCCTTTGGGAAGTGGGATGTGCTGGGCTCTTCTGTCAGCACCTTTGGGGTGACACACCAGCACCCCTTGGAAGAGGAGAGCCAGAGAGAGCCTGTCCTCACGTGGAGCCACCCGAGGAGTTTGACAGCAGGTGTGGGACAGCGTTGCCTTCTCCCCCCGTGCTTCCAGGCAGCAGTCAGTCCGTGCTTCGTTCGTCTCTCTTACAGGTGCTCCCCACTCGACCAGCAGCACCTCCCTGCACTCCGAGCGCTCCATCAGTGGCATCAACCTCGTGGGCTTCAGCTCCAAGCCAGACGGGATGCACCAGCGCTCCTACTCTGTCTCCAGTGCGGACCAGTGGAACGAGGCTGTGGCTATCCCCGGCAGCTGCCCCAACCCCTGTGAGTAGCTCCCCTGGCCCTTCTCCCCTCAGCCGCGGCAGGTAGGGGAGCTCGTCTCGGTAGCGGGGCAGTTCGGAGCTCTGCCCTGCGGCTGTGAGCCCCGAGTTTGCTCACGAGTGTCAGACACAGCCTCTGGGCCATTTTGGGGCTGTTCCCTTTAGTGAGGGTCAGCTGGCAGTGTCCCTGCCAGGAAGAAGCAGTCCCGCGAGGCGTGGAGAAGCTCCAGCCAAGGGACGCTGCTCTGCAGCAGGATGGCTCCGAGCCCTCTGCTCTGACCTTGCTCTGAGCTCTCCGTGCTGGGGTACCACTGCTTTCCCGAATCGCTGCGCCTTGTCGGCACCCCCATCTCCCAGATTTCGGGGCTGTTGAAGGAATAGGAGCGATTCCTGTCTCTGGAGCACACACTGAGCACGGCCCGCCCCCTCCCCCCACGCTCACTCGCTCTCAGTGATGTTTCAGGACAGTTGAGTGAATTAAAATAATTCATACATTTCCCAACGTAGCCACTTTGCCGAATTGGAAAATAAATGCTTTTGTGCTGCATTCATCACTCCTTCGTTCCTGGCTCTGCCGCCGCACTAAAAAAGCAGTTAAATGCACATCAAGAGTGGAGGAGCCATTTCCATGCCTGCTCGCCCCTTGTAGTTCTCATTAGCGCGGCAGCCGCCCCCCCGCCCGCTCCCAGGGGCTTTCGCAGTTTAAAGGAGCCTCTTTATGATCATTACCGGAGTCCGACTGTGCGGGCGCCATTTGCAGCTGAGGAGGCTCCTCATTTGTAACTGTGAAAAACTATCAATTTCAGCGCGCCTGATGCAGCGGCTCCATCATTGGCCCCATCAGCTCCCTGCTGGAAGCGAATTAATCAGACTGTTACTGCTGATGGGGCAGCGCGGGCGAGGGGAGCGGAAGGGCGCGGTGCCGAGCGGGGATGTGCCGGCAGCCCCTCGCCTTGGCCGCGGGGGCAGCGGGGCAGCCCGCGCCGGAGGAGGCACATCGGGGACCGGGCTGCTTGTCCCCGTGCTGGGAGAGGGGCCCGCAGCTCGCCCGGCCCGCGGGAGCCGGGAGCGCCGGCAGCGGGATCTCCGAGCCGCGGCAGCTCCGGTGGCCTCCCGCAGCACTGCGCGGGGCGGAGGCCTTGGCACAGAGGGGTTTTGTGGTGCGAGCCCTCTGGAGAGCAGCTCCGTGCCCCAGATCCGTCCTTCCCCGGGAGCTGTCGTGGCAGGTCTCGTCCTTCCTCCCAGCGGCCCCTCTGAGGAGCCGGGGGATGCTGCGGCCGTGCTGTGCCTTGCTTTGCCCTGCCCTTCCCTGGGTGGCTTAGGAGAGCAAGACGGCCAGTGCCCCCATCCCTCTGAACACTGTCCTTCTGCCCCTTGTCCTTCTGCTCTCTATCCCTCTGCTCCCTGTCCTTCTGTTCCCATCCAGGGAGGAGCTGTCCGTGCTCACTTGGTCCCACTTGGACCAATCTGCCTCTTCTATGCACGGTAACTGAAGGCTCAGGTGAGAGCTGATCTGCACGGTCATTTGTATCAGGGAAAGGAATAATGTTTTTAAACTAAAAGTGGGTGGGTTAAGACCAGATACAAGGAAGAGGTGTTTTATTGAGAGGGTGGTGAGGCAACAAGGGGGCCCCAAGAAGCTGTGGTTGCTCCATCCCTGGAAGTGTCCTAGGCCAGGTTGGACGGGGCTTAGAGCAGCCTGGAATAGTGGAAGGTGTCCCTGGCCATGGCAGGGAGTGGGACTGGGTGAGCTTTGGTCCCTTCCAACCCAAGCCAGGCTGTGATTCTGTGCTACTGCTCCTGCCAGTGACGTGGAGGGGTGAGATGTCATCTCAGTGCTCACTGCTGTCCTGCGTGCTGGTGGTTTTTCACCCTCTCTCAGGTCCCACCACGCTGTGCTGGAGCCCAGCCCTGTGCTAGTGCTCCACAGGCTGGCGCAGGGCCAGCTGTTCTGGAGGGCCCGCAGCACACCGTGGGCCATTTGCCTGGGGGTCCCAGGCAGTTCCCAGGACCGCAGCCCTGCTCTGTGTCCCCCACAGCCACAGCTGACAGAAGTGGATTCTCAGTGTCATGAGGGAGGGGGCGTTTGTTGGGTGGGCAGCGCTTTCCACACGGCAGGGTGTGCTGAGCTGAGCAGCACAACCACGCCTCCATCAAGGAGCTGAGCTGAGTGAGGCTGTCCTGCCCCACACCTGAACCCCAGCTTTGCCAGGGTCCGAATCTCTGCTGTGTTTCCAGTTCTGTATGGCGCAGCAGGTGAGGAATTTTCCTGTGCTCAGAGCTGATTTTGGGCACATTGCAAGGCTGCAGGCTGCCATCCCAGCTCCTGGGGACAAGCTGTCTGCTCTGGTTGTGCCCTGGAGAGTACATGGAAGAGCAATGGGGTGGGGCCATACAGTCACATAAACATGCTCCAGGACATTCTTTATCTGTCCCTTATGCAGGAGCTCTGCAGCCCATCTGTGGGGTCCCAGGGTCCCCCCTAAGGCTGACTGGTTTGGAGAAGCGCCCAGGAGGTCCCAAGTGTGCCTGTGAAAGGTTCCCTTGGTGAGAGGGGGCTCTGGAAGTCCTTGGGTGGGTCAGAGGGGTTCAGTTGTCTTGCTGGGGAAGAAGAGAGTGAGCAATGCCTGATGTAGCAGAGGGAGTGTGTTCCATGTGCTGCCCCCACCCCTTTGCCATCCTGTCCCCATCCCACAGGGGCCCTGCAAGAAGTCCCCAGCTCTGGTGTTCGCTGCTGGGCAGTAGGAGCAGGGATGTGGGTGGTGATCCTTCGGGAGTTGCCAGACTCACAGCAGGCCACAGGAGGGGAGGTGCGGAAATGTGTGACCCCTCTTGCTGAGCCTGGAGTGGGTCAGGGTGCCAGAGGTGTGGGATTTGGCCCAGGGCGCATCGTGGTGAGCAGGTGGGCAGCAGAGGGAAGATGGAGACACCATGTGTAGTCACTGACGAGAAAAGTTCAGGTCCCCTGTGACATATGGCTGGGAGCTGAAGGTGCTTCACACCTGCTCTAAGCACGGTCCTGTAGCAGGATCAGTAATTTATATTTAGAAAACTAGAGTCTGATTTTATTAGATTTATCTCTCTTAATTGTCAAGGGTGAGCTATTTCCCCATGGATAAATAGCAGCAGAAACACCCTACTGGTGTGTGCCAGTGCAAGAGAAACCAGAGTTGGGAGAGCTGCAATGCTACAGCCTCTTTCAGCTGCGTGAGGGGGACACCAGCTGCACCTCGATCCCTGCCTGGGGCAGCTCCTGGCCTGTGCTCCTCTGTGCCTCTCTCCACCCCACTGTTGGTGTTTGTCGAGACAGACCACACCCCAAAAACCAGTCTGACCAAACCAGGATGAACCAAGGGAGCAGAGGACAGGCTGGGGTGGGAGAAAGGCTCGGCAGGTCCCTGCCACCCCACTGCTGGAGCTGCCGCCCTTGTGCAATGCTGTGATTCCTTTCTTAACTCCAGGTACCACAGAACATGGGAATGGGAAGAAGCTTGATTGGAGGCACTGGACTGTGGCAGAGAGGATGGCAAGCTGCCTGGGGCAGAGGTCCTGGGCATTGCTATCTATGCCCTGGGGTGGGTGGACACTGGAGAGGCAGGAGTGGATTTAGGAGAGGGTTAACAGTGCGGTGAGGGCTCCTGCGCCTCGTTGCCTTCCCCGGAGTCTGCATTTTTATGCTGATTGGAAGCCTGCGCTGTGTGTGCTGCTGAAATTGAATGTCAGGCTTTTGATTTTGTTGCTGGTCTCTAATGAAATTTGACATTTAATGGTGAGTGCAGCGGCAGCGTGTGTGTGTGTGATCGGAGCTTGATTAGCGCACTCTAATTGACAGTAATTAGGCAGCTCCCTGATTGTTTCTAATTCTGCTATTAATTGTAAGGAACAGTATGATTGAGGATAAATTTGGTGCGTTGCTGCTGGGGATGCAGCTTCTTCAGCTCCGTATCGGAAGCCTATTGAGCCCATCATGCTCAGGTTCCTGAGTGTGGCAACCCCAGTCACCTCGTCTGGCAGTGCAGTGCTGGGAGGGCTTCTGCAGAGGCTCTGCAGGTCCTGGCTCCTGGATCTGTCCCAGAGAGGCCAAGATCACCTGGGCTCGTCCCTCCTCAAAACGCTTGTCCAGCCCTGTGAAGACCCTGCTCTGTGAGGGCACAGCTTCCCCAGGAACCTGTGTGTGGGGGTGGGACGTGGGGCTGCTCCAGAGGTGCTGCTGCGCGTGTCCGGCCGCGTGGGCGCCGGCGCTATCCCCGTGCGATCACACTGCCTGGATCCCCGTGCGGAGCGGGGCCAGCCTGACTGCCCGAGGAGCTGCCAGCCCTGAGCTGGGGTCGGTGTGGGAGCAGCCCTGTGCTGTGGAGCTGGGCAGGAGGTGTCCTGGCACATGGAGTCATGTGTGTCGAGCCAGCCAAGTACCAGAGCAGGCTGCAGAACGCTTTGGTGTCCCTGGAAGGAGGTGACTGTCACTGTCCCCGCTGTACATGACTCTTGCCTTATTTTTGTCCCCAGCTAACGGTACTGCCGACTCACTCAGCTCCAGCCCAAACATTTCCAGTGCCGCCAGCCCAAAGCTGGAGCCGCCTCCGTCACCACATGCCAACAGGAAAAAGCATCGCAGGAAAAAGAGCACGGGGACAACTCGGCTTGATGGCCCCAGCACGGCAGCAGAAGGTAGGAAGGTGCCTGGGGGGCAGCTCTGCTGGCTTAAGAGTGCCAGGCACCCGAGGGTCCTGCGGTGCCCTCTGGGTACCTGGGGCTTGGAGTGCTTCTCCTGCGGGGCTCAGCGGTGACTTGGGGCTCAGAGCACTCCTTGTCCAAGCAGCTTGGGCTGAGGCAGGAATGATCTGCCCTTCCCTCCATTTCCCATGTGCCGTGCAGAACCACCATCGTGCCCGTGTGTGCGCAGAAGGTCGCTGGTAATTAAAACTGCTAACTGTGGCAGCAGACCTGAGAGCACACCATATGGTTAAAGTGTGCTCTCAGACACTTTCCACCACAAGGACCTATTTCCATTGACTTGTAGATTGGCCAAATTTTGATAATTTAAAAGACCTGTGCTGGGCACCTGCCTCAAGCCAAGGCTCTTTTGGGAAAGCTTGTCTGCCTCAGGGGACCAGTTGAAGGCAGGTGCGTTGTTCTCCGTCTGATCAGAGTACTGATAGGTTTTGTGTTGAGTAGTTCTGGTGTCTCTGGTTGCTGGAGGGGGACCCAAAGCTTGACAGGGAGGCTGCAAGGCGCAGGGAAGCATTCTGCTGGGAAAAGACACCAAATTTGTCCATGTAGAGATGAGCCTGGCAGCCATGTTCTCCAAGCTTGCATCTGTGGTTAGCCACTGGAAAAAGTGAGATTTGACTTTATTCTTGGTCATCCTGTCCCACGGCACTCAATAAGCTTCTGCAGGGAACCAAAGTAAAGATGTAATTCAGAGGTGAGGAGGGTTCAGTACAAGTGTGTGAAGTTAACATTTGCTGCAAAACAAACCAGGAAATACTACTCTGTACCTGAAGGTGCTGCAGCTGTCCTGCACCGTGCTCCAGTCACGTGTCTGCCTGCAGCCCAGGTGTCCCATAGAAGAGCAGCTCAAGTTCTTGCTCCTGGAATCATTGCTGTGATGATGTGCAGAGCTGGACAGCTCTGTTGCTCCATTTTTGCAGTTGTAGTTGTCTCCACCAAGTCTAAGACAGGCTTCCCCTCTGCAGTTGTTGATTGAGGAACCTCGAGCATCGTTTGAGTCTGTCAAACTGGTGTCCCATGGGTAGCAATAAGCATTGCCTGTAGTCGCACTTTGTTTTTAACTCTGTGTATATGTTGCCTCCTCAGCCCCACTGTTGCCCTTCCCAAATTGATTTGTCATTCTCAGCCCAGTGCTTGGTAAAGGGAGAGGCTCATTCTTTGTATGAATAGTGGGATAGTGAAGGTGGGGATGGTTTTACACCCCCACACGTAAGACTGAGGAAGTATGTGCTGAAGTAGTGTGTCCTATCCTGTAAATAAAATGCTAAGAGCGAGTTGTAAAGAAGGTCCCAAAGCTGACCTCGGTGTGATGATTTGGTTTGTGATGTGGGCATGAGGACGCCCAGCTGACCACAACAGAGACTGAGAAGCACAGGACTGATGTGTCAGTGCTTGCAGAGGAGGTCTGGTCCTGCGGCTGCTCAGTGCAGATGATGGAGTGTGAGAGGTGTAGATGCTGGGACCTCACGTTACACAGAATGTAATGCAATTTCCTAGTGGAAAAGGTAATTGAATGTGGGAACACTTTTATGAAGCAGTAACACGGACTAACCACTGTTTGAAGTCTTAAAATTTGATTAGTTCCTTTTCAACAACACATGTGTGCTTGGCAGAATTCCCAGCTCTCTGCTCCCAGATGCACGGGCTGGAGGGCTGTCACCCTTCTCCTTGTGTGCCCAGGACAGGAGTCTTTGAGCAATCCCAGTTTTTCCATCATTTCATAGGGATGGTTTTTCAGACACATGCTCATTCTTTCTGCCCCTCCTGGTTTGGCAGCATCCCTGGAAGGTGAAGTGATGGGGGTGGAGATGTGGCGAGCATGAGGGCATCACAGTGTTTTTGTTGTTTCCTGCACTGGTCCTTGACCGTGGTGGTGAGCTGGGCAGACGTCTGTCTTACCTGAAGCATTAACCAGGCCCTGTCTCATGTTGACATGGTTAATTTAAAGCCCTATCAGGTGTTGTAGCAATGCGACTTCTTCCTACAATATCTATTCCTTGGCATTTATCAATACGGAACTTCCTTTACCAGCAAAGTGTCAGTTACCAAATTTCATCTGTCACTGCACAGACCTCGCAGGCTGTGGATGCTCCTGCTGCCGGAGCCTCTGGCACGGGTACTGGGAGCAGGAGGGATCCCCAAGGGCACGGCAGCAGGTGGCTGAGCTGCTCCGGTGTTGCACTGGGAAGGAGCAGTGGGAGCACCATGTGAGGGTGAGGAGAGCACGGTGCAGCAGAGGGGGCATCCGTGACCCTCAGGCACACGGGCAGCCCATCCTCCATGTCTCCAGCATGAATCCAGACTTGTGTGCCCCCATGTCCTCCTCCAGCGGGTGAGCTGCGGGCTCAGTGCTGCGGTCGGGCAGAGCTGGTGGAACCAGACCTGCGCTGGGGCACCCTGGTGCCGTGGGCTGCTGCGTGCTGGGTTTCTGGCTTTTGGTCAGGTATTGACAAACCAAACTTGCGTTTGTTTTTTAAAAGAATCTAGTATATTAGGAATTTGATCCGATTGCAGAATTGGAGTTCCAGAGGGTGGGTCAGTTCTGTCGTGCTCCCAGCTTGCCCTCCATCAACAGGACCTGCTGCTGCCAGCAGAACCGTGCTTCCAGTCCATGGGAGTGGCTACTGTTGCTGCACTTAGAGCTTCCCAGCTTGGTTTTAGTGAGTTCCAGCAGCAGTGAGCTGTGTGCCCCATTTTGGTGTGAGGGGGACATCCTGGTCAGGAGAGGACCACGTGCATCCCTGTGCTCAGTATGAATGATGAGCTGGGTTGCACATCCTTTTCATCCCCGCCTGCCACATGCCTGCTGCATGGCTCCTGCCCGTGGTACCTTGTCAGTGATTCGGATGGGCTCTGAGCTCTGGGACTGCTCCAAGAACTGATGCAGCTCTGGACACTGCAGCAGCTCATCACCAGGACCAGCAGGCCAGGGCAGAGGCAGAGGAGTGAGTGACTCTGGGGCTGGTGTTCAGGTGGCCACCACGATGGCTCACTGTCCTGCATGACTGGCAGGAGACTGGCAGCAAGTACAAGGAGGTGCTGAGCCTCCGCTTGAGGTCCCATCCCAATGTTGGAATGCTCCAGCTGTGAACCCTGGGCTGAGCACTGCCCCACACTGTGGGCACGGCCAATGGTTTGTGTCACGGACCGGTGTCCATAAGTATGACTGATACACCCTTGAATCTTTTTTAGCTGCTTTTGAACAGCTATGGCGGGTTTTTTTCAGAGCAAGATGATTTGAGTTTTTTGCTTCCATGTAGTCAACACGGTGAAAGTGTGAAATTGCTGTGCCAGGAGTGGGGCTGCCAGGCCCTGTGGCAGAGCTGCCATCCCTTGTGGCCGAGCTGCTGTCCCCTTTTGGTGCTCATCCCTCTGTGGAGGGTTTACTGTCCTGGCAGGAGTGTGGGGACAGTCCAGTGAGGAGCCATGCTTTCCATTAGCTCACATCCGGGTTGGCTGTGCTGGTGTGGGGAGTACTGTGGAGGGACACCCCTCCCAAAACTTCCCACCCACCAGGAGCTGCATGGGGCCAGGCAGGGTGTCAAGCTCACCCTCCTGACAGCATCTCTGCGGGCTGGAGCAGCCCTGGGGGTATGTGAGGGAGCAAGTTTGGGCTGTGCTCAGGCTGCCTGCACCTGCCTGCACACACCCCACGCCCGTGAGCTAGGCACGAGCAGCTCAGGTTAGCATCCTGGGAAAGTTGGTGAGGTCTGGGGATAAATTGCCATCAGTTTATCTCATTTAGGAGGTAATCAGAGCCAGGGACGTGCAGAGCAATTGAATCTTAGTTGTTCTGAAGTATCATAAATCAAACGAGCTGTTGCTTTTTTACATGGGCTCATGTTAAAGAGAGCTCCGTGTCAGGCTGCCAGGGAGCATCCACAAACTATGGCAGGCGTGGGATTGGGCTGCCGGAGATGTCACCAAACTAGGGAGTGCAGCTCAGGCTGTCAGGGAGCACCCACAGGCTGGCAAATGTGTGTCAGGCTGTCAGGGGACCAAGATGCTCATCCCCATGGTGTAGGTGGGACGTCATCCTGCAAGGACCGTCAGGAAAGTCTGCTCTCATCAGAGCCCAGCAAAGCTCTGTGGCCAGGAGTGCGCCGTCCTGCCATGGAGCAGCCCACAGCCCCCCTGCAGCCACGCTCCTCTTTGCCTGGACCCTCGGCCCCAGTTCGGGCTCCCAGGAGGGCCAAAGAGCCACCAGACACGGCTGAGGGCAGCAGCACCTTTGCGACGCTCCCTGCTCCAGTCTCCCCATGGCTGCCAGAGCTCCGGGGATAATGAACTTCTCATGTGCTTAAAGAGTGATGCAGGGTGCATGGCGAGAAGCTGACAGCCCCTTAATGTGCTTCTCAGTGGCGGCCAAACGACGCGGTTTTGTCTTTGTTTTTTAGTTTTAAAACCCACAGGAAATTGATGGCCAGTAAAGAGTTGTGTTGGGGCGATGTGCGTGATTAATGCCAACTGTCAGGGGCTGTCGAGGCCGATCGTGGCAAGCCAGGAGCGTGAGGCTGAGCCGTGCTCACCAGATTGCTGGGGATTCCAGCTGCTATCGCTCAGCTCCCGCCTGCCCCACACAGCTTGTGTCACCCGTGCGCTTCCTTCCACCAAGCCTCTTAATTCAGTGCTAACAAGTCACTCCAGCTCATTATGGACCCTGCAGCTCCCTGTTCCATCCTGGTGGGAGGGAGGCAGCCTGTGCTGGGCTTCTCTGTGGTTCAGCTGGTCCCCTGTCTCCATCAGCTCCCACCCCCTTGGTCTCTGGTTCTTGGGGGGAGCTTATACAGCTCCGTGTTGCCCCTCTGCGAGACCCTCATGTGCGCACCCCTGACCCTGCCACAAGCCTCTGCTCACACCGTGGAGCCCGCACTGTCTGTGCCGTCCTTCCTGTGACCTCCCTGCCTGGTGCCTGCACACACACCCGGCCCTTCTGCCACCTCCCAGGCCTGCCCCCGCTGCGCACATGCCGCACCCCACATTGCATCCTCCCTGCCGTGCACACAGAAACGACGCTCCTTGGTCCTCACGTGACCCCCCTGCACAGCCCCGTGTGCCTGTGGGGTCTCTTGGGAGCCCCTGCTCCTCCTGACACACCGTGTCCTTCCCCACACGTGCCAGGCGCGTTCGGGACCCCACCGTCTGCCCCCGTTGCACAGCTCAGCGTGCCCATCCACGCTCGAGCCCCCGCTGCTGGTGCCGTCCCTGCTGGTGCCGTCCCTGCTGGTGACGTGCCAGCTCAGCCTGGGGCACTCCGGGCCCCGGGGGTGCTGGGACAGCGGGCGCTGGGGGGTCTCCATAGCGCTGTTCCTGCTGCGCTCTCCTGGCGGCTGTCCCTGCGGAGGGGCCTGTCCCTGTCGCACTAATACAGGTTGGGAATATTGGGTTTAATGATCTGCAAAATGAGGAGGTAGCGAACTGACATTTACGAATGGTGCTGCATCCTTCTCTTCCCAGACGCCTGCTAATTTGTTGATATCCCAAACACCTCATAATGATATGGTACAGTTGCAGCTTGCAAACAAGCATCCCGAGGCCAGGGGCTGCCGTCTGCCCTGCTCCAGGACCCTCCTCACGGGCTTGGCAGCCAGAGAACGGAGCTGTGGGCCAGGGTCTCCCTGCATGTCTGACAGGACCTGCGCTGGCTCCTGCCATGTGCCCCACATGCTGAAGGTGTCCCCCCACCTCCTCCCTGTGTGACTACCCACTCTCCAGGGCCTCTGGAGGCACTCGTACTGCTCCAGCAAAGAGCAGGAGAAGGGGTGGGAGTGGGAGAAGGACAGCTGGATGTGACTAGGAGATAGTGAAGAGCAGAGGTGACAGAGGAGACTTCTGCTTCAAGAGTGGGGCTCCGTACCAGCTCTCCTTCCTGTTATGCTGATGCTGGGTGGAATCCTGCTCCCCTCTGTCAGACCTGCTGGGATGCAGGGAAGATGTCCTACCCTATCCTGCACCCATCTGCACAGGAAGGAGCTGGCTGGGGAGCATGGAAGGCTCTCTGCCTCGTGTGCTGGCATGGAGGTGCTCCTGCCATCCCCTGCGCTGAACTCCCCCTTCCCACGGGGGAAGCAAGTGCTGCCCTGGGCCTTTGGGCTGCCACGGGGGAGCTCTGTCCAGTGTCCTGTACAGAGAGGGAATTGCTGTGCTCTGTCCCAAGTGCTGGGAGCACGGCCCTGCTGCACTTGGTGGGGACCAGAGGGGGATTGCTCTGTCCTCACAGAGCTGCTTTGTATCCCGGTGCTTCTGGAGCAGCCCCCCATATTGCTGCATGTGCTCCGAGAGTGCTGCCCCAGCCCGTGTGGGGGCACCTTGGGCAGGGGTGAGGATGGGCCAGCCTGTCCCGCTGCAGCTCCCCGGGGGAACGCGCTGCCTGGGTGACCTGCTGCACCCCACCGGGAAGCAGGGTGTCCATGGGAAAGAAGGTGGGAAGTACTGCTCCCGTGGCTCCGTGCCAGGGTCCCCACAGGAGGGTGTCTGGGCTGGGCACCGATGCAGAGTGTAGCCAGAGTCCTTTGCAATCTCTGCCCCAGCCCTGTGTTGAAGCTGAGGCGTTTTCAGCTCCCTGGTGTACACCTTCTGCTCAGAACTGTACTTCCCCTCACTCAGAGCATGGAGGGGGGACTTGGCACGAGCTGTGAGGGCAGCACTCTGTCACTGCTGCTGCCCTTCCTTTTTGTCTCTGGCATCCCACAGGTGTCAGTGGGACACACTGTTCCAGGGGCACCTCGGCCCCCCGGCTGCCTTGAGCAGCAGATGCAAGCTGCCTTGCATCATGGTGGGCACTTCCTTACCCTCCTGCTGTGCCTTTGTTCTGGCTCACGGCGTACACACAGGATGTCTCCATTCCCTCATTCCTGGCAGCCCCGTGGTGCTCTTCTGCTGTCCGGAGGATGCGGAAGCATCCCCAAGGCCGGCGTGTTGGCAGGTGGCTGCACTGGGGCTGCTCGTGTCCCTGCGATCCCTGCCCATCGCCTCGGCTGCCGGTGCAGCCTGGGTGCCATGTGGCCCTGCAGTCCCAGCCATGCCCTCCCTAATCCTGCTCCTGTTCAGAGCCCTCGTTCTTGGGCGGTGTTGGAAGGGGGGTCGCGGGGTTAACACCCATTAGCAGAGCCAGCTCACACCAACTCTGCTCAGCAGCTCTTCACAGAGCTCAGTCTTTAAAACATCATCAAAAAATCATCAAGAGAGAGAGAGGCAGCGCATTCGTTTCCACTGCCCACTAATTCTAATGGAGCTGGTGTAATGGGCTCCCACCAGCGCACCGGGGCAGCCGCAGGGCTGGGGGCCGGGCTCTGCCATGGCTGCTCACTCGGAGGCAGCTGGGAAGGGCTCCCTGCACCTCTAGGAGTGGCTTCCTCTGAGGTCTGGGCCCTGGCAAGTCGGAGTTGGCAAGCTCTGGACTTCTTTGGCCTCTGAGAAGGAGCCTGTGCCCATGTGTGGAGCAGGGTAGAAAGTTCTGCCAGCTCTGCTTCAGCAGAGGTGGTCTAAACCTTTCCGCTTATATCATCTGCTTGGTGCTATCCTTTCATCCGGCCAGAAATGGCCTTGTCCCATTGGAAACCTGTACCTCTCCCCAGAAGAAGCTGAGAATGCCCAGTACTTCCCTTAAAACAACGGCTCGTGTCTGATCCAACTTGTATGGGTGTCCTGAGGAGCTCAGGATCTGGTGCTAGACCACCCCAGAAGGTGGGTCTGCAGTGTTCGAAGCTGCTGCAAGTCCTTGATTCCCTTCCCAGCTCTGCTGATCCTCACATGTGAATCCAGGGGTGTGATCCTGCAGTGCCACGCTCTTCTGTCGTAGGCATGCTATGCTGAGGCCTCCAAAGGGATCCAGCCCCATAGTGCCATCCTGCACTATGAGGTGGGGAATTTGCCTTAGCGCAGCAGAAAAGCTGTGGTCCTTTGTTAGCTCTTCCCAGGCTCTGAGAGCAACAGGGCCTTTGTTTGGCTTGAAGCTGGAATCCAGGAGGCACAAAGAAGGAAGGGAACGGAGGTCCTGCATCTTGCAGAGCTGGCACCAGGGATTTGGTTGGACTGGGACTGCTCTCACGGCTGGAACTGGGCAGCCCCAGAGCTCTGGGATGTCCCTCAGTGTGACAGTAGGGAAAGTTGATCCGAGTTGGGTTGCAGCCCCAGAAATTTCTCTCCCAGAAGGAGGGAACGCCCTGCCCTACTGTGAATGTCCTGAGCAGGGTGCTGGGAGCCACATGGAGCCCCCCGCCCCAGCACGATGCCTCAAGGAGCAGCAGTGACGCCTACACCAGAGCCCTGGGCAGGCAGGGCAGGCATTTGCTTTCCTGGGAAGCATACAGGTGCAGGAAGGCTGGGACTGGGATTCCTGCCTGCCCGCTTGGTGGGGAGGTGCTGGGTGAACAGGGAACCGGAACAAGGAAGATGGAGCCATGTGAGCCCACAGCAGGAATCCTTGCTGTGGCTGTTGACCGTGATGTCCTCTTCCTGCTGTGCACAAGGGGCTCGGCAGCAGGGAGGACTTTGGGCTCTGCTACACAGCCGCAGGTGGCTCACACCAAGGCAGGATGAGATTTGAGGAGAACAGGGCCTGTTCTGATGTGTCAGGGTCCCCCAGGAGCGCTGTCAGCACCTGGGCAGCCTCTCTCCATCCCCAGGGAGCTGCTACTCATTCCTTCCTGGCTGGTCATGCTTGGCCCCAGGCAGCCCCCGGTCCTGTGCCTGTGGGGGGATGGTCCTGGCTCCCCTGCAGTCTGGAGGCTCCCTGCCCGTGCCGGGGTCTGGCAGCACTCACAGAGGCTGGTGCCAGCAAGCAAAGGAGGCAGTGCCTGTTAGCCTGGCTGTTGGCTGGTTATTTCCTCTCCCAGCATTCACAAGCTAACAGCTGTATATTTTCCAAGAATCTGGCTCTTGAGCTGGGACTTGGTGTCTGTGGGTGTCTCCTGCAGCTGAGAGCTGGAGGAAAGTGCTGGACAAGTGGGATGTCCCAGTTATGCCTGTGCATCACAGAGCGGGGAGAGTCCAGCAGCATGGCTAACTACCTGCTCCCTGTAGTCTGTCATCCTTCTGAGGGCTCAGTCTCTCATCCCAGCAGGAGAGAGGCAGTTGCAGACATTGTTCCCCAGAGGAGGAGTCCCAGGCTAATTTAGGGTGAAATGAGTAAAAGAGCCTGGCCTTCCTATCTGGAAAGGGCAAGCCAGGACAAGCCCTCATGCTGGAGTCATTCCATCTCCCCAGGCTCTGATGGTGTGGAGACCCAGTCTTGTGCTCCTGCACCAGTTCACGAGCACTGGTCACCTCCAGGTCTGGTACTTGTCAGTGCAGGTGCTGACCACAAGCCTGGGAGGAAGGGCTGAGCACTCCTATCATGCCCAACAGACCTGATTTTCCTAAGGAGGCTTCCCAAGGCTGCCCCATGTTCTGGGGATGTTTGTGGATGCAGCCTGGCTCAGATGGGCCCAGGTGGCCCCACAGGAGCTGAGGCTGGCTGTGCCTTTGGTGGGACCCAGCCAGGGGCATCTGCAGCCGTTCCCTGTGGGCTGCAGCAGCTCCTCAGTCCCTGCCTTTCTGCTGCTTCCCTGCAGTGAGGGGCTTCTGTGCTGCAGAGAAGTCAGGGAGAGGAAGAGCCCTCCCTCAAACCCCTCCAGACTCCCCTGCCCACCTCCCCACGTCATGTCTGTTGTGTACAGACCCTGCCGGGCTTGAGGCCAGTGCAGCTCTGCCTTGATGTGGACCGGAGGCCCCTCGGTCTCTGTGCTGTCTCTGGAGCTGAGCAGTTGACTCCCTGCTTTTAATAGAGAGCTGGGAAGGCACATTATGGAGATGAGGGTGTTATTTGCATAACGCTAATTAGGTAATTACAAATCATTTTGCTATGAGCTGAAGCGTGTGCTGTGACATAACGTTTATTAGTCATTCCATTCAGGCCCCGCTTAGTTAAGTCATTTACTGCACTAACTACTGAAGTTGGCAATAAAAGGTAAATGCTGGTGCTGGGTGTGAGGCTGACACGACACCCCATGAACTGTGCCCGTGGGGGGCCTCGTGAGGCAGAGCCAGGCTGGCAGGTGTTAGCAGGGCAGAACACCTTTTAAGCCTTGGTGAGGAGCTGCCTCGGAGCCCACAACACAGGCCCTCTCACTCCAAAGCCACTCGAGGGTGGGCACTGAGCACTGGGGCTGTCTGCAGGCACCGGCTCAGTGGAGGAGCTGATTTCACTGCTCCAGAGGCTGGCAGCTTTCTCTCAGGGTGGGACACAGGGCAGGAAGAGTGGGCGCAAACCAGTGGAGCTGCGTGGGGCAGAGGGAGGGAGGACTGGCACCGAGCTCTGATTCTTCTCTGCAGGCATTTGCCTGTCCCAGCCTCCTGAGCTCTGCTGCTGCCTCGACCCTGCCATGTGGGGATGGCGGTGGCCTGCCAGGATCTGTCCCATGGCAGACCCTCTCCTTCCCAGCCCTGTGTTATGGCACACCTTTCTCTTCCAGAACCAGATGAGCCATTTGAGTTCATTATCGTGTCACTGACGGGCCAGACGTGGCTCTTTGAAGCCTCAACATCAGAGGAGCGGGAGCTCTGGGTGCAGGCCATTGAGAGCCAGATCCTGGCCAGCTTGCAGGGCTGTGAGAGCAGCAAAAACAAGGTAAGAGGCATCCGCTTTGCCACATTTCTCCTCCATGTCTCACACTTGTCTGTCTGTCCACACTGAATCTTGCCCTAATCTCTCTCAGTGGTAGTTCAGTCCCGTCCCTGGGACTATGTGGTTCCCGCAGGTTTCTCGTCACCTCTTCCCCACCTGGCTCTGGCCCCACAGAGTACTCTGCGTCCCATGTGGCTGGATCCTACATGGTTCATCCCTCCTGGACATCTCTGCCCTTTCTCCCCATTTCTGCCCGCTGTCCCCTGCTCCTCTGGCGCACACCTGGCCACTCCAGACCCTGTTGTCAGAGCCCCCATGGCGGCCAGCCTCATGGAGCGTGGTGTGGCACGCCGGGAGGGGTGCGGGATGCGTGGTAGGGTGGCTGGCCTGCAGTGAAGAGGGCCTTGTGGGGTTCTTTCCAGGCTCGGCTGGGCAGCCAGGGCGACGCGCAGGCCATGCAGGCCGTCCGCACCGCACGTGGGAACAGCTTCTGCGTGGACTGCGATGCACCCAGTAAGAGATGCTACCCTGGGCGGGGGGCTCACCCAGCAGGGGAGGGGGCTCCAGGCACCCCAGGCACCCCCTCCCTCAGACTGGAAAGACCTGCTCTATGTGCCTGTCCTGTCCTCTCCTGCAGTGGACCTGCTCCTCGGGGTTGGGGTACAGACCATACTGCCACACTGGCCAGCCTGAGGTCCTGGCCTCTCGGTGCCCACCTGTCCCTGGAAAGGACAGGGAAAGAAGCTGGGAAGGGCTCTGGTGGGCAGATGCCTTCAAATAGGAGTCTGAACCACAGGAGACGGGCTGGTGAGTCTTGGCAGGTTATTAACTCTCCCCCACTGATCCTGCTGCCCTCAGATCCGGACTGGGCCAGTCTGAACCTGGGCGCTCTCATGTGCATCGAGTGCTCCGGGATCCATCGCAACCTGGGCACCCACCTGTCCCGTGTGCGCTCCCTGGACCTGGATGACTGGCCTAGCGAGCTTCTTATGGTCATGACGGCCATCGGCAACGCGCTTGCAAACGCTGTCTGGGAGGGAATGGTGGAAGGGTACCCCAAGCCCACGCCTGAGAGCAGTCGGTAAGGGAGGTGGTGAACCCCAGGGATGCTTCTTGGGAACTGCACCAGGAGGGCTGGGGGACACCGCAGGGGTTTGGGAGCAGCCATTGAGGCAGGTAGGATTCCTCAGGGTGCTCCGGCGTTGGGGGTCCCTCCTGCCCGCCTTGTCCTGCCATCCTGTTGGGGTGGCGGGGCTCCGTGGCAGCCACAGCCATGCGGTAACTCCGGCAGCCGCGGCTGGCTGCAAAGCCGAAGGGGTTAACAGAGATGGTTTGGCAGCGTCGTCCTGCAGGTCTCCAGGGTCTGTCCCTTTCAGGCCCTTGTCTGTCCCTATCGGAGCCACTCTGCTGTCACTCATCCCAACAAGAGCCCATTCTGCGGCTTATCAGCGGCGGAGCGCGGGTCAGGGGGCGGCGGCAGTGAGCACGCCCGGCGCGGGGCATTGATGCCGCCCGGCAGATGCAGATGGATAGAATGGCAGCAGATAGCGCCGGGACGGCCCGCATCCATCCGCCGCCCCGCGGCCCCGGCGGGACGGACGCGGACACAGCCTTTGTTTGCACCAGGCGAGACGGCGGCAGCGATAAGGTGCCTCCCGTGGCGCTGGGCTGGCGTGTGCAGCGCTAACCTTTCCCTGCCGCCGGCCGCGGCCCGCACGCAGGCTCAGGGCAGCGACGGTCCCGGAGCTGCCGCAGCGCCGGGGAGCGTGCAGACAGGTGCGGGACGCTGCTGCCGTACGGGCACAGATGGGAGCTGTAAGGAGGTGCAGTGAGGCAAGCAGGCGTCAGGCGCGTGTCCGGAGTGCGGTGGCAGCTGTGAGCACAGGGGCGCGGCGCGGGCTGTGCAGAACATACCTGAGGTGTGGAGGGGAGATGCGCCAACCCTGGGCACTGAGGGACACTGAGTGCCAGAACACGGCCCCAGAGGAATGCACAGCTCTGGTGGGATGGGAGATGGGCACAGCAGAGGGGTGTGCTGGAGAGGGGACGTGCAGGGCAGGAGTTCTGGGCCAGCTGGTCCCTGTTCGCTGCTCACACGAGTACGTTCACATGGCAGTGCTGATACTCGTGTCCTTTTGTGCGTGGGGCCCAGGCAAATAGTCTCAACTGTGACAGTGACAATGTCCTGTCTGGCAGGGAGGAGAAGGAGCGCTGGATCCGCGCTAAGTATGAGCAGAAGCTCTTTCTGGCCCCGCTGCCTCAGTCTGACATCCCGCTGGGGCAACAGCTGCTGCGGGCCGTGGTGGAGGATGACCTGCGCCTCGTGGTGACGCTCCTGGCCCATGGCACCAAGGAGGAAGTGAACGAGACCTACGGAGATGGAGACGGGCGCACGGCGCTGCACCTCTCTTGCGCGATGGCCAATGTGGTCTTCACGCAGCTGCTCATCTGGGTAAGACAGAACCTGCAGCCTCCACTGCAGTGCTTCTGGTGCTATCCCGGTGCTTCCCCACCTCCCTGCTGCCTTCATCCATCCTGCTTCTGGGGGTTCCCCCCCATGCCCACTGGCACTGACCTGCCCACCCTCTTGGCTCCCTCCCCCTGCCTTCCCCAGGGCCCCACAGCACCCTTCCACCCCCATGCCCCTGGGCACACGGTTCCCAGGTCCCACTGACCAGCTGCTTCTCTCCTGAGCAGTACGGAGTGGATGTGAAGAGTCGGGACGCTCGGGGCCTGACCCCGCTGGCCTATGCCCGGCGAGCCGGCAGCCAGGAGTGCATCGACATCTTGCTGCAGCACGGCTGCCCCAGCGACAGCGCCGCCACGCTGACCCCCAGCCTGCCCCGCCGCAACGCCAATGCCAACAACAACGCCTGCGCCGCGGCGCCGGTTGAGCTCAGCGCCAGCCCCAGCACAGTCTAGCCCTGCACGGGCCCTCTGGTCGCCGCACAGCTGCCCTCCGGCCCTGCCGGGGACCAGGGCCACAGGAGTGGCTCTGAGAGCAGCGCAGATGGGCCCCCACGGTGCTTGCCCCCACCAGAATTCCCGTTCCAGCCAAGAGGAGGCTGGGAGCCAGCTGGGAGCCGGCATCCTGCTCCTCTGCGCTGGTTCCAGCCGCCTCTCACCGTGCAGCTGTGCAGACCCAGTGCTGGCAGCTCGTGGAGGGGCTCCCACGTAATCACTGGGGTGGCTCCAGTGCACCCCATTCTCCTGACCGGTACATGGATGGGGAGGCACTTTCTCCTGCCCCCCCTCACACCTTTCTGTAGATTAATCAGGGGCTGGGGGCAGTTCAGGTGTGTAGCCCCCCTGCACAGCAGTACCAGGGAGCTGATGGCTCCTCCTGCTCTCCCTCCATGTGCAGTGGTGAGCTGGGGGCAGCAGGAGGTGCATATTTCTCCTTGCACCTCCATGCTCCTCTGCTTCTGGCCGGTGCAGGAGGGATGCACGCACCGATACTGCTCCCCGTGTGCCGATGCAAGGGTGGCATCTCCCCAGCACAGCCCCTGGACAACGGCCTCCCCAGCCTCCCTGGTGACCTGGAGGGGGAGGAGGATGGTCACCTCGGTATCCCCAGCTGTCTGTCTGTCTGTCTGTAGAGTCACTGTCCTTCCAGGTTAAAGCTCCAAGCCATACACAGTGTCTCCATCAGAGCCTCCCGCTGGCTCCTGCTGCTGCCCAGGTGGGGCTGGTCTCCAGCTGAGCAAGAGGAGAGGACCATCTCTCTTTGCATTGAGGACAAGCCTCTAGCTGAATGCTGGAACCTCAAGGCTTTGGACACTGCTATGGAATGTCTCTGTCACTTGTGTATAAAATGTACATTGGAAATATTTATATGGACACTCTGTATATACGGTTTCTTTTCCATGAGTTGCTCTGTGTGTGTTACCTGCAGCCAAGGAGATAAAGGCCAATAAAGCAACCCACCTCCTGCAGGCCAGCGTCTCAGTGTGCTGCCTTCAGGGCCTTTGATGCAGCCCTGGTTTGCAGCTGGGCCAGGGGACTCTCCAGCCCACACGGACAAACGTTCAGCCTCTTCTCCTCCGGCTCGGGCTCTGTGCCAGGTGGCAGTCCTGTGCCACACTGGGCCCCTGGGACATGGCAGAGTGCTGAGGTGTGGAGGGGAGATGCGCCAACCCTGGGCACTGAGGGACAGTGCCAGAACGTGGTCCCAGAGGAAAGCACAGCTCTGGTGGGCAGAGGGGTGTGCTGGAGAGGGGACGTGCAGGGCAGGAGTGCTGGGCCAGCTGGTCCCTGTGCACAGGACAGTGAGTGTGAAGCTTGGATGGGGGAAGGCAGAGATGGGCAGGGACAGATGGGCTGCCACAGCCAGCAAAGAGTCTGCTACAGCTACATAAGACTTGGGATCATCGAGTCCCAAGGCACAGGCAGACGCCTGAGCAGTGAAGGGAGCCATGTGTCTGCTCTGCCAGCCCTGACTTTGCATGCTTCTCATAGCTGTGGGCAGAGCAGGGCCCCAGTGCTGGCAGCTCCGGGCTGGCTGCACCCCAAGCCACACCGCAAACAGCAGTTCAGGCTCCAGTGTCTCTTTGTGCTGTGCTGGGGTCCAGGTTCTGCTGCACTGGGACTGGGCACAGGCCTTGGGCCTCAAGCCTGTGTGGCAGTGCTGCAAGGAAGGGAGGTGCCAGGACACCCCCAGCTGCCACAGGTACCCTCGGATGTCCCTGTCAAACCCCTGCCGCGTCCTCGTGCCCCTCCCATGGCAGAGGGCTGCCTTGCTGGGGGCTGCAGACGTTGGCCCCAGCCCCTCCACCCCTTGATGTGTTTCTGGCTGTGTGTGCCCATGTCATCATCCTGGTCCCGGTCCTGGTCCTGGTCGTGGTCCTGGTCCCGGTCATGGTCCAGGTTCCAGTCTGGGTCCTGCACCCATGTCATCTGTCGTTCCCATCCCCTCGTGGTGCCCATGAGTGCCCCCACACCAGCCCCAGCTCCAGCCCAGTGCTGGGTTTGGTTAATTTCCTGGCGACTGCATTAACGGGAATGGAAGCCGAGGGACGGCAGCTCCTCTGGGGCCCATTAATCATCCCCCTCAGACAAGCTGCCTTGATTACAAGTGGCAAGAAATTCATTAGGGCTGCGGCTCTGACAACTTTTATCTGCGCGGCTGGATCTGACTCATTAGGCAGCCAAATTAAAGCCATGATGGGCCCTGATGAAATTCACTGCTTGTTTATCTTGTGCGATCTGATACATCTGCCCATACATCATCTCCCGCGCGGGATCCCGCCCTACCCAGCCCTGGCGCCTCCCTTCCCATCCCAGCCCTGCCCCAGGCCCCCCGGTGCCCAGCCTGGACCCAGCTCTGACCCCGGGAGACCCCTCACCTGCCCCGACACCCTGCCGGTGGCATCGGGGCTGGAGTCGGGGCTGCAAGCGATGCCGATGCCACCAGGAGCCACGCGGAGACAGCTCTGGAATCCAAATCGGGCAATGGCCTGTGTTTGAAGGGACCCACAAAGATCATCAGCATCCAAGGTCCGAGGCCACACCGCCCTGAGCAGCCGTCCACAGCCCACGCAGTGCCCATGGGGTGCAGCCCCCTCAGGGCAGCCAGAGCCCTGGCCAGGTTCTGCTGGCAGTGGCACTGCTGTGGGCACACAGCCCCGTGGGGACAGACCCTGTGCCCTGCTGCTGCCCACAAACTGCAAACGGGTGCTGGGGATGCCGGGGATGCCCTTTTGCTGGGAATGCCACCAGATCCCTGTAGGCTCTGTCACCGTCCCAAGGAGCCAAGGGTGGGCCAGACCCCACCAGCAGCAGCACTCGTGCCCTGTCCCGCCTCGCCCCAGCCCAGCATTACTCCAGTGTTGGAGCACACCTGGGTGCCAAGGTGACCAACGTCGCTTCAGGTGGCCCCGGGCCAGGACAGGGTGGATGAAGCAGGAGCTCCATGTCTGTGTCCATGTTCAGGGGCAGGAGCTGTGTCTGGGTTAGGTGCAGGAGCTGTGTGTCAGTGTTTAGGGGCACTGTGTCTGTTTTTTGGGGTAGGAGTCAGGTGCCTGTGCTCAGGCTGATGCCAGGGAGGTCACAGGCCAACCCTCTGCTCCACTGCACACCGGAGGACCGTGCCAGGGCAGCAGCAGTGGGACTGTTCCCTGTGTTATGTGGCCCTGAGCAGCAGCAGTGACCACTGCAGATCCGTGGCAGCACCATGAGGACCCAGCAGCACTCACACCTCGAGCTGAGGCTGGAGCCAGGGGGAGGGAGGTGGGTGCCACACCACAGGAGCCATGGGATGCTAACTCGTGCCATGAGTAAATCCACGGTATGCAGCCTCAGGCTGGAAACAAGCCATACCACAGGTTTGCAGCACTTCCCAGAGAGTCTGAGCACAGCCGGGAAAAGCCCCACAGGGTACAACTTACAATCAAAGTCCCACGGGCCTTCTTGCAGCCCCAGCTGAGTGGGCACAGCCTCCTGGGGATCTGTAGGTGGGCGCAGTAGGGCACGGGGCAGCTCCACCTCCCCTGAGGCTGCTGGGATCACAGACTGAGCGCATGCAGAGGTGCTTTTAGGAGAGATGGCCAGAGCAGATCCCACCACAGGGCTGTGCCTTTGTGTGTCCGGTCAGCCTTGCCTCTGGGGGAAAAAGCACAGGCGTTACGGTGTCCCAGCTCCCTCGGCTTGTGTTCACGAAGGTACAGCACCAACATACTCCACTACAACCGCTGCACCCTGTGCCCGTTCGCAGTGGGTGCGGATGCCCTCAGCACAGGGGGTCACAAAGCTCTGAGGGGAGTTCTGGCTGGCTGATGGGGACACTGGCCAAGCCGGCACAGGCTGCAGAAGAGTTGGGGAGTGGTCAGAGGGAGCTCGCAACCCTTCCCAGGTGCCAGCCATTGGGACATCGTTTCTCTCTTGCCCATTGTTTCTCTCCTGCACCTGAGCTAGTCCTGGAGCCGCTGGCTAGTGAATAGCACCGTACTGTGGGCCATTACAAGCCCATTGTCAGGGAATGCTGAGGACCAGCTTTGTTGTGGTGAGTGAATAAATGCTCTGCAGGATACAATTCCTGCTCCTTTCCCAGTTCTTTAAGAGCCACCATATAGGTAAACAGGTAAACAGATGGACAAGCTTGGGTCGGGAGAATTCCCATGTAAATGCTGAAATTGCCTTCCTTAGGACCTAATAAGACTTGTTCATATGAATGTGTGTGTATATATATATATGTGTGTGTGTGTATAAACATATTTGTATAAAGTCATGTCCATGTAAATACACACTCTGTGTATTTATCTCTGTGTGTCCACACCTGTATCTACCTTTTTACTCTGTGTGTAAATGCACACGTGTGTGTGTGTGTGTGTGTGTGTGTTTGTACCCGTGCACATACTTGTGTACCAGAATGTGTCTGGGGATTCCTTCCCCTGCAGTTCCCACTCCAGGACACAAGGTCACAGCCAGAAGCTGGTAGATGGGAAATTCCAAATAAATGCAAGTGAAAAAACATGCTAGGAAGGTGGTACAGGGGCCCAAGAGGAGGGGTTGCCCAGCCTTGGTGATACTGGAAGTCAGATGGACAAGTTCTTCAGCATCTTGAATGGGACGAGCTTCAAGCAGGTGTTGGAGCAGAGACCTCCCAAGGCCCCATCCAGCTTCATGGATCAATTGCCCTGGGTCTGTCTTTACCACCCAGTATTTCATTGTGGCCCTCCTTCTCCCAGCCAGCCTGTCTGACCCAGCACCCAGAGCTCCAGCTCATGGAGCCCCCACAGCTCTCCCATCTGAGCAGGGGCCACAGCTGCTCCAGGCAGTGCGGGCAGTGCTGTGCTCCGTGCTCACTGTGCAGTGTG